>CP139502.1:262623128-262954316 GCA_021014915.2 Artemisia tridentata subsp. tridentata
TAGGTCCCAAAAGTTTTAACCAGGACAAGAGTCCAAAAGATATATAATTTAAACACAAAATAGTTTTTGAGTTATTAAAAGTTCTATCAAGTGTGAAATAACACGTGTCCATCCATCCATGTCCTTGCACGCCCATCCAAGCATTAAACATTTACGAACCTGAGATAAAACATGCTAAAAAGTCAACATAAAGGTTGAGTGAATTCATAGAGTTTAATAAATACTAAGTTGAATACAAGCATTATTCATAAATTGACATGTAACGAATACAAGTCGGGAAATAAGATTATAGCATCAAGCTCATGAAACCGAACCTTGACCTAGATTTAATAATGCCCCTCAAAGGTAAGATTTTTCATTTACCACGATCTCTCAATATTATGTTACCCGTTTCAATATGAGCGATACTCATCCGGGTAGGCTCGTCAAGCCAAATATGCATATTCATAATACTAGCGTTTCCCACGGAATTAACGGTTCATGAAATTAGGGACTTGAATGGCAAAGTTACTCAATGTCTATAATCATGTAATCAGGTCAAGCATACCAAAAACTACTTGTATTCAGTTTGTAAAACTAGCATGTATCTCCCCCAATGGGTTTATAAACAGTTTAAGAGTTAACGTGGGGCTATGAACTCACCGAAATCCAAAGTGAACAATCAAGTGAAGAAATGAAGAAATAATCCGCAAGAACTCTACGAGCAACCTAGAATATACAAGCGTGTCTTAGATTCTAAGAATAATGATACCTTTAATTCTATATGTTCAATAAGTTACAATCTCAATTATGCTTGGTACTGAAAGCTTAAATACGTATCAAGATTCAATGTGACATTTTAAAAATGATTTACAAGTTTAAATTTTACCTTTCATACAAAAATCTCAAGTTTTAGTCCATCATATACTCCTAATATTCAAAACTTCTATATTTCACATCTTCTGTTTCGTTTCACGATTTTGTCAAATTTTGGTAACAACTCGCGTTTTCAGTCAGCGTATTTTATTTTTAATTTCGTTTAACACTCTGAAAAACCCAAGTCTCTCATGAAATATTAAAATTTGTCATTTTAACACTTCATAACAATTTCATAATGTTTTTATAACATTTTTCTAAAATTCACATTTTCAAGTCACCCGGTACTGCGTGATTCGCGTTTTCGGCTCACGGTTTAAGCTTTAAAGACATATTAACACCCCGAAAGGCTCGGGAAATATATGAAACAACAATTTGGGTCATTTTAAGTTAAATATGACATTTTTATGAAATTATTATCTTCATGACATTTATTTTCACAAACGATGCATAAAACGTTACCGATTTAGCCCCGTTGGCCTTCAAACTCACTCCGTGACTTATGATACTTGTACAAAACATGTATATAATGTATTTTTATAAAATAATTAAATATAACCTCTCCCATTTAAGGCCTAGTCCAGCCACCCCCTTAACCACGCACACACTCTTCACTTTTTCATTTCCAAGAAAATAATCATTCATCCTCCCATGCAAATCTCACTCTAAACACAAAAACCATCCATTTCCCTTCTCCTCTCATGCTTGCTGCCGAAAATCACCACTAAAACACCTCATCTCATCTTGATTTTAATCACAAAATCATCTCCACAATATCCTCTTGAAGGTGCTCACAAAAGGTAGTGGTTTGAATCAAAGTTTTGAAAGTTTTCTTGAAGTCTCTTGGAGTTTTTCTTGAAGTCTTCCTCAAAGTCGATTAGAAGTTCTTCCAAGGTGGTTAAGGACTGTGATATTTAGGGTTTATCAAGGGTAATACTTGGTTATAAAGGTTGGTTGAAAGATTTGGGTATTGGGTCTCTTGGTTGGTGATTATTAGGCTAGTTGTTCTTGTTCTTGATCTCTTGTTCCTCATCCATAAAATCATTGTAAGGAACCAACCTTCATCTTTTCAATTCACTACTGTATTTACATGTTACTTTATGTGTTTTATATGATTCATAAGTTATTGATGCTTAAACATGCTTGGTACATATTAAAAATTACAAGAAAACACTAAAAAGGACATGTTATGAAAACACTATTCTGATCAGGGGTAAAAATGGGATAAACTGTACGAATCAGAGGACTTTGGACCAAAACTAAAAATATGTAGTTTTAGATCTATGTCTTGTGGTCATTTCCACGGGTGGCGATTTCCAATACGACACCCGATGATTAAGATATGATTTTTCTTGTGAAAACAGTCAATTTTTGTATACTGTTCCCATTCGGGGAAAAAGTCAAGTTTTATTACAAAAATTTTTAAATAGAAAATATGTAGCCTATTCTAGAGAAATAGAGCTATCATCACCAATTGATTTCACCTTCATAGGGTCTGTAGATTTTAAGATATGGTCGTTTTGGTAAGACGTAAAACTCAGTCAATTTCACTGTTTGGACAGACTTGTAAAGAAAAATTGTAAAATGTTGTTATACCTGGATATTTTTGAGTAAACTTATTTTTACAGTAAAGTAAGGACATTGAGGAAGCTAGGGATGTAAAGAACATGATTTTTCGACTTACGGTTTGGGAGATATGAATTTTTGAAGATGGTTAAGTTATAAAATTCCATCACCTTTGTAAATAAAAGTTATAAAAAGGTTAATAACTTGTATAATTGGACCTTAAGTTTATTTTGAACCACCTAATATATTTTGGACCTTTAGACACAATATGAACCTTTTGACTAAATTGGACTCTTAGACTTAAACTGGACCTTTAATACTTATTTTGGACTGTCAGTTTATTATTACAATGTACAAAGCTGACTTATGAGTAAGATTCTTAAGACAAAATTTCATTCTTATTGTTAGTTTTATAATCCACAATGTTTCTCATGCTAAATAAGTTTGATTTTTCTTTTGCCCATCCAGTTAATTTACATTACAGAAGTTATGACTAATGTTTAAACACAGCTTATCTAATGTTATCTCTCTTTCTTCTCTTCTTTCTTTTTGATTAGGAATTGTTGAAAGCGTTGATTGGTTTTATTGATGTTGCTGGGCTTTACTTTGCCCTTACTCAGTTAACTCACCGAAACATCTCTCAAAATCACAAGTTCCAGGCTGTTGGACTTGGTGAGTGGCTACTAACCTCTTTCATGTATCAACATCTTAAGAGGCTATAGCTTCAATATTTAAATTGTGTAACATTATTTTTTAATTTTGTTGTCATTGATGATTTGGTAATTGATAGTGTCAAAAAATTTCTCATTCCATTGCTTTTGCTTTTCAAAACTAAAAAACAAATTCTCACTCCATGAGTTCTTGTATCTCCTTCCTCATTTCTTATTCTACTTCTGGCCGGACTATTAAGTATTTGTATCGATGAAACAATGAAACCAATCTTAAATAATTATGACTTATGAGTATATATTATTTATCTAAATGAAGAGCCACTCCAGAGCCGTTCAGGATGGTGGGGCAAACCTCATCGAGGACGATGAGTCCCTAAGGGGGGTGATTGTAACACCCTAGGCAAATCCCACATCGGCTGTGGCTTGGAGTGATGCTGGGTATATAAGTAATATCTTGGCCTTACTAGACACAACGCGTTTTGTGGTCTACTGCGGGTAGAGTTATTAGGAACTGGCAGTTAAGCGTGCTCATGTGAGAGTAGTACTGGCTTGGGTGACCTGCCGGGAAGTCTTCACATGAGGCCACAAAAACAAAGCCGTGAGCCTGCGGAAAATATTGTGGTCTGAGTAGGCGGGATGTTACAGATGTTATCTCTTTTTAGCTCATGTCACTAAAAAGAAAGAAAAGGAACCTAGAGAGAAAAGGTTGGAAGATGTGCCAATCGTAAGGGATTTTCCAGAAGTCTTTCCAGAAGACTTACCGGGACTTCCACCGGCCAGACAAATCGAATTCCACATCAATTTAGTGCCAGGAGCCGCGCCTGTAGCACGAGCACCCTATCGTTTAGCACCTACGGAATTACAAGAGTTGTCCGATCAGTTAGCTGAATTATCTGGAAAAAGTTTCATTAGACCGAGTTCTTCGCCTTGGGGAGCTCCTGTTTTGTTTGTTAAGAAGAAGGATGGATCCTTAAGGATGTGTATTGACTATCGGAAACTGAATAAGCTAACCATTAAGAATAGATACCCACTCCCGAGGATAGACGATTTATTCGATCAGTTGCAAGGATCATCGGTTTATTCTAAGATAGACTTGAGATCGGGTTATCACCAACTTAGGGTCCGGGAAGAGGATATCCCGAAGACCGCATTCCGAACCCGATATGGCCATTACGAATTCCAAGTTATGCCATTCGGCTTGACAAATGCACCAGCAGTATTCATGGATCTCATGAATCGTGTGTGTAAGCCGTATTTGGATAAATTCGTGATAGTGTTCATTGACGATATCCTGATATATTCCAAGAATGAGCAAGAGCATGAGGAACATCTCAAGCTAATTCTGGAACTATTGAAAAAGGAAGAACAATATGCTAAGTTTTCGAAGTGTGAATTCTGGATATCGACCGTTCAGTTTCTTGGTCACGCGATAGATAAGCAAGGGATTCACGTAGATCCTGCTAAGATTGAGGTCATTAAGGATTGGGCGACGCCCACAACGCCAACGGAAATCCGACAATTTTTAGGACTTGACGGCTATTACAGAAGATTTATAGAAGGTTTCTCTAAGATAGCTAAACCGTTGATGAAATTGACTCAAAAGAATGTGAAATATGACTGGGGAGATAAGGAGGAAGAAGCTTTTCAACTCCTTAAGGAAAGATTGTGTAGTGCGCCTATTTTGGCTTTACCCGAGGGTAGCGAAGATTTTGTTGTGTATTGCGACGCATCACACAAAGGTTTGGGAGCCGTGTTGATGCAGAGAGAGAAGGTAATAGCATACGCTTCTCAACAGCTGAAAACCCATGAGAAAAACTACACAACCCATGACCTAGAATTAGGATCAGTCGTGTTGCACTGAGGATTTGGAGACATTATCTTTATGGAACTAAGTGCATAATGTATACCGATCACAAAAGTCTACAGCATATCTTGAACCAGAAGGAGCTGAACATGAGACAGCGCCGATGGTTGGAGTTGCTTAGCGACTATGATTATGAGATCCGTTACCACCCAGGTAAGGCAAATGTTGTTGCCGACGCCCTTAGCAGAAAAGAGCGGATCAAACCTCTCAGAGTCAGATCGTTAGGGATGACGATCAGTTCGCCGCTTCCAGCAAAGATTCTTGAGGCTCAGGGTGAGGCGCTCAAGGATGAAAACCGACCACGTGAGAAGATTCACGGAATGCCAGAGAGTATAAATGGATTTGTAAGGAGAGAGCTGATGGAGTTTTGTGTTATGGTAACAGGCGTTGGATCCCGTTACATTGAGAAATTCGTAATTGGGTTATGCACGAATCCCGCAAATCTAAGTATATCCTGTCAAACCTAGGTACATCCTGTTACTGAGCTTAAACTTGTAGTTAAGCTTAATCTCATGACAGTTCTTGTTTGATGAGTCGTGAAGTTAAGTTAGATTTTAGTTGAGGCTCAACTACCAAAGATGTTCTTAGATTCGAAGAAGTTTTATTGGTGGCCATACATGAAGGCCGACGTAGCTGAGTACGTCAGTAAGTGTTTAACGTGCTCGAAGGTCAAGGCTGAACACCAGAGACTGTCCGGTCTGCTTGTTCAACCTGAGATCCCAGGATGGAAATGGGAGCGTATTACTATGGATTTTATCACTAAGTTGCCTAAGGCGTCGATTGGTCGTGACACGGTTTGGGTAATCGTTGACCGTCTCGCTAAATCAGAACATTTCCTCCCTATAAAGGAAAATGCCAGCGTGGATAAGCTCGCGCGACTGTATGTGAAGGAAATTGTCGCAAGGCATGGTGTGCCTGTTTTTATTATCTCTGATCGAGACAGTCGATTCACGTCTAATTTTTGGAGGTCGCTTCAGGATGCATTAGGAACCGACCTTGACATGAGTACAACTTATCATCCTCAGACTGATGGTCAGAGTGAGAGGACCATTCAGACATTAGAGGACATACTGAGAGCCTGTGTGATTGATTTCGGGAACGGCCGGGATAGGCGTTTGCCTTTATCCAAGTTTTCCTATAACTACAACTATCACACCAGTATTAAGGCTGCACCGTATGAAGCACTTTATGGACGTAAGTGCAGATCGCCAATTTGTTGGGCAGAAGTTGGAGAAAGCCAACTTACCGGGCCAGAACTAGTCCATGAGACTACTGAAAAGATTGTACAGATCAAGAGCCGAATGCAGGCGGATCGTGACCGTCAAAAGAGTTACGCCGACAAGAGGCGGAAACTCCTTGAGTTTCAAGTGGGAGATAAAAAAATGTTGAAGGTCTCGCCATGGAAAGGCGTGATCAGATTTGGCAAGCGTGGTAAGTTGAACCCTCGCTATATTGGACCTTTCGAAATTCTTGAAAAGATCGGGCCGGTAGCCTACCGACTCGAACTGCCATCAGAGCTCAGTGTTGTGCATAACGTTTTTCATGTCAGTAATTTGAAAAAGTGCTTATCGGATGAAAACGCCGTTATTCCTTTGGATGAAATGCAGCTTGATGAGAGGTTGAATTTTATTGAAGAGCCGATTGAAATCATGGACCGGGAAGTGAAACGGCTAAAGCAGAGTCGTATCCCAATTGTGAAGGTCCGATGGAACTCTCGCAGAGGCCCTGAATTCACTTAGGAGCGAGAGGACGAAATAAAGCGAAAATACCCTCATCTCTTTTCAAAGCCGACGAGTAACGTAAATTGAAATCCGGGACGGATTTCCCGATTAGATGGGGAGACTGTGACCAATGGTAATTTTCACGTTGTTAATTAATATTATATGAGTATTAATTATTTTTAAGCTAAGCATTTCTATGCGCATTTGCATGTTTCTGAGTATTTTTGAGCATTTTTGAGAGCCGTTTCGCATACTATAGCTTACAGTCACTGCAGAAAAAGTATATTTTTGTCAGTAAGGTTAAATTATCACATTTCTGATAGTTACTGACAAGTTTCGCAATTAATTGAGAGCTTTCTCGCATTTTTTCTGAAAAACAACCACACGCGCGTACCGACAACACAGTACATATGGTAATAGTCAAATAAATATGTTTTTGAGTCAGTAATGACATTTTATTATATTTCTGAAGAAAACGTGGTTAAAAACTTTATTTTACATAATCGTGTCCAAAAACGTCAAACTGGGACTTTACGGTAACACTTAAACTCAAACCGACACACGATACACCAACGCGGAGTAAAAATAATTTTGCCCTCTCCTAAATAAGCCTAAAACCGGCCATGTATTAAACACCAAGCCCACATGGAACAAAAATTCCCTTATCTTAAATGAAATCTCAATTTTACTAAATATGGTTATACTTTTTAGATTTCTCCACATTCTATCTTAAATGATACCAAGATTAGCACTCATCTCTTCCATATTATACCACCATCATACGCCACTATACACACACATATTATCATCTTACAAAAAATTTCTCTAAAAGATTAAGATCATCAAGTGTTTAAATAAGGTTTTTGGGTAATTTGGAGCTTGTTTTGGGTAAAATTAGTGAAGTTTTGGGTGTTCTTGTTCCTCCTATCCCACGTTAAACATCAACAGATTTGTAAGGATTCATAAAACTTTTCTTAACTTGTTAATCTCTTGTTCATTTGGTGTATAATGATGTTTAAAAGTGTTAAATGTATATGTTTTGATAATATGATTAAAGCTAGGGTTTGATCTTCTATGCATAGTGCTCGACATTTTTAGATGTTTATGAGTTAGTTTGTAGATTTCTTGCTTGTGTGGTAAATATTGTTACATATAGTGCTTATTTGATAATACAAACATTAGTTATGGTTTTTACACTAATTTAAGCACTATATTGATTTTTAGAGGTTATATATATTGGGGTTTTGAAAAACATAAAATTTTGGCTCAAGTGGTGAAATGGTGGAAAAATATAATTGAGTGTTTATTTGGAATGGATTGAAAATAAGCCCTAAGTTATTGAAAATAACTAGTAAAAAGGTAAAAATAAGTTGAGACACTTCATATGGGTCGAATAGACATAAAAATGGTCAACTTGAAATATTGACTAAATAACTTATTTATTAGAGCTTATTTGATAAGTAAAAAGTATATTTGGTAACTAATAATCACTAATAAGTACCAAATAATAACAAATTGGGCTAAATGGATTTTTGGGCCATAAAACCCATTGAGTTACTGTTGGGCCGAAGCCCATGAACATTTTTGAGGTTTTGACTTTTTGACCAAACGAACCTATTGAGCGAGTAAAATGATTTCTAGTAACGCGTCGATATATACGTTATAACTAAAAATGTGTTTTGGGTTAAAAATGGTAATTGGGCTTATTTAAGAGTTTCGGCCCAATTAACAAGTAAAAATGATAAATTTGATTTTTGGAATATTTTTCCGACTCGCCGTGGTTGTTAATGTTTAACGAAACGATAAATATAACGATAACTATTATTGGACTTGTTTTGAGACGTTTAGTCTCCGAAAGGGTAAAAATTGACATTTTTACTAAATTGATATTGAGATTGACTTTTGTTGACTTTTTGACAAAATATTGACTTTGTGTCGAAATCTAGTGCTAATACTTAAAAATGAAGCTAACGAATAATATTACGACGAAAACATATTCATGACACTTGATATATATATCACAAAAGTATTTTTGCACTTATAACTAGTTAGTAGAATATTTGAGTAAAGTTTGCAATACTTGAGATAAATGGAAACGTTGTATAAACGAATGGGTCATGCCCAAATTTTCTAAAAATCCAACACTTAGCAAATTTTGTGAAACACTTAACTTAAGTAAACTTTATGGAATTACTTAACAAAACTTGTTTTTCGTATATTAAAGGTTACATCAGAAATGATAAACGATGTTTCTACTATAATAATTCTTCACCAACATTATTATCTTAATCATTTTTCAAAAGCTTATTTAATTAATTTTATTTTAAATTAATTAAATACATAAGTACTTAACTTATTAAATATACATATATATATAAAATTATGAGCATATATATATATATATATATATATATATATATATATATATATATATATATATATATATATATATATAACACTTGCACATTTAAGTCGCGAATACTAGCACGGATGTTCCGTTACGTATTCCCACCATGCACTTTCACCATGAGCCACCACCAAGAGTTACAATAATAAATCATTTTGAAATATATTTTACCACACAGCAAGCAAGAAATACACGAGCACTGGTCAAACGTAAAACTTTTCAAATAAAATAAAGACACATGAGACACGAATATTTTGCTAAGACTTACCGTACTGATTTAGGGTGCTAATCGGCGAGGTTGCATTATTTTGATTGATTAGCTGATTTGCTGTTATTAAAAGGTGAGTTTATAGCCCCATATTTTATACGAATTTGTTTTATAAGCTTGGGGTGAGAAACATGCAAAACTGTTTTCATGGACCAGAAATGAATTTTGTTTTTAAGTGCACACTAGTATGCAGAAACCTAAGTTTGCTGAATCCCAATTTGTGCCCACCATCATCTGCCGTTAATTCTTGTATGGGAAGCCGTTTGTTATAAACAGATCTATTGGGAGTGACGTCCCCGTTCGGTTGGCTCGGCATAGCCAAGGCGAACGTATACCAAATCGAATAATAGTCCGAGTGTCTGGGGATTAACACTCGCGGGCACCCTTATTTATTTGCTAACGCTAGTCGTGCTGCATTGTCATAGATCGGTAGGATGAGGCTTAGTGTTTGCATAACGGATAGTGTGTATCTGCTGAATTGTTTTTGTGATATTGCTATTGGTCCATATGTGCTATTTATTTAAACCTATGAACTCACCAGCGTTAACTGACTTTTAGCATGTTTTTCTCAGGAAACTGAGGTGCGTTTAGCCGGGTGCAGAGCATGGCGTCGGTCACAATAAATGATGGAAATGTTTTTAATGCGTTTACTCTGACATTTGGACCTTTTATTTAAATGGGCTTCATTTTCATCTAAAACGGATTTTATGTAATGTTACATGACTTGACTTATGTAATATATTTTAAAACGGATTTTTAATTCGTTCGCTATATCTTGTGTTGTGATTATCAACCTCGTAGCACCCCAAAGTGTATGCTTCCGCGAATATTGTGATTTTGGGGGTGTTACATCATAGCTTCTTACATACTCATTAGTATCGCTAAACCTTAATGGTAATATATATAGGTTTTGCCAGGGCCGTCCCATAAATTTCAGAGGCCCTGTGCCAATTTTTTTTTTTTTTTTGGAAGGTGACTATCAATTTTTTGGGTTGGAGTCACACCCGCTAGTTAGGCCCTTAATCATAGAAAAGTACAATTACGTATGTTGAAATAGCAAAGGTTTACTTTAATCGATTTTGCATAACACTTTAGATATGTTTTTTAACATTGTGTGTACCTATTTTTCAACTATAAATACATTCTATATATATTCTTTTTTACTATAAGCCATTTGGTTTTTGTAGTATTCAAATAAATTAAAGATTATGTTAAATTGTGGGCTAATCTCTTTTTAAGACTTGTGAATCACATCTATAAAGAAACAAAGTTAAATTTAACAATTAAGAAAGGTTAAGGGGGTTAAAAGGGGTCCTACAAATATGCTCTTTTGGTCATCTTCCCCATCCATCACCAAATCACCCCCAAACTCCATTAAAGTAAAAGTGTGACTTTCGTTTATTTTTTACTTTCAATAGTCATCTAACCTTATAATATGTATATTTTAGACCGTAAAACACAGATAACATGATCAAATCATCCAAAAATGACTTTATATACGACTTTAATCTTTAAAAATCGGAGGCCTCTCAAAAAATGGAGGCCCTGTGCATTGCTCACCCTGCACATGCCAAAATCCGGCCCTGGGTTTTGCCATAAATGATAAACAACTGAGTCATTTACTCGAGCATTTGATCACCTTGAGGAAGATAAAAAAACGACTAAGCTAATGCTTATTTTGGACTTTTATTAAAAAATGATTGGAATCTAACCATCAACCAAAGTCTGAATATATATACACATGTCAGTAGCAATGCAATAAAAACAGGCTTGTGGTCTAGTGGGTATCACTTATTCAGTTAAGTGAGCTCATGTGAGAGTAGTACTGGTATGGGTAACCTACCGGGAAGTCTTCACATGAGGGCCACAAGCTCTGTTAGTATTAGGCAATGAAGAGGAGAACCTGTAAGCCGATGCTGCGCAGGTTTGAATCCGAGCCGGCCCCGGTTTTTATCCGGCCGTTACTCCAGCGAGTAAATACTCGTGTGGAGGCGGTACGGTTTTCGGGTGGACGCCGTTAAAAATCCCCACTGCGCCAGTGTGGACCCGGTTCAGACAACATAGTCTGGGTATGTGGTGGATGAGGGCCTGCCAAGGTGGCGGGTGCGACTCTAATCCAAAAAATGAAAGTCACCGTCCAAACAAAAAAAAAAGCCATGCAATAACAATTTTATAATCTATAAATGACTTGAAGGTTCCCGAAACAGCTAAGTAATCAGTAATCATGTATGTTTTTACAATAAGATTTTATAAACCACCATGCCTCGATTCTATAGGAATGCATCATAAGAATGGGGGACAAACCGCCATGGCTACATTAGTATGAATGCCTCGCCAAGATAGATCATTCTCAAACTTTCATCGATTACACTTAGACAATAGATATATAATAGAAACGCATGGCAACTTTGAAAACAATTGTGGGCTAACAAATCATAATCTAAACATTCAGATTTTTTTAATTACGAGGTTCAGATAGATAAACTATTGAAAAAAAGGGGGACACATATGCCATAGCTGCAAACTTATTAATCCTGCCTTGCCAATGTGCAACAGATAATCTCAGCTTTATTCGAATCCATACATAATTATTGAAACTCTATCATCACAGTCTATTACATTCTCATTCTATCCAACCCATTTTATACAGTCACACACTGATGAGGATGGGTGAAATCGATGTAAAGGTTTTCTATGATGCTTGCAAGGAGAAGTTTGGTATCATTGGCATGAAAATAATATTATGCATTTATGAACTTACATCCACGATGGTTGCAAACTTTAAGATACCAAGCATCATAAAAAAATCCTTTACAATATATCCACTTGTCATATCTTGCATGAACTTGCATGGCCTACATACACAAATACACAATAAACAATTTGTTGGGTAGTCCGTTTAAAGAATGAACAAGGGAAAATCATCTGAAAAGGCATCATACTTGCCACCTTATTCTTTTGTAGGCATCAAACTTTTTTTTTTCTATTGTGGGCACATACTCCCTTAATCACCACTATTGTAACTATTTTGATGACGTGGCATTTCTTAATCAAAATAATCCCGTTTTACTCCCTTTTTTCACACTTTTGGGTCCGTTTTGACAATGTTGTAACTTGGAGGGTGATTTTTATCTATTGTTTTTTTCCACTTGCAAACCCTACCATCCCTTTTCAACCTATTTATTTTCCCTCTTTCTCCAAATAATCCCTTCTCCATAAATGGTCGAACAAGAACCCTAAAGCATGAGCAGTTCAAGCACAGCTCAATCCCGTTTAATTGGAGGTAAGATTGAACATTTTTGTAACTGTAATCGTCAATTAAGAGTGCAAACAGCCACCACAAGGAGGAATCCGGGTAAGAGATTCGTCACATGTGATGAACTCAAATAAGTACATTTTATTACTATCATTTATCCTATTAATTTGACTTGTTTTATTATATTATGTATGAGGATTGATACTTAATCGTTTACTTTTGTAATTCTTAGGTAAAAACAAGCATTTGGTGAAACTTAGCGATTTTGGACTAATAATGGAGCAAAACATGCATAAAGTGAAGAGTCTACTGAAATGGACAAGATCAAGTTAAATCTGCTCCAGATGCGCCGCATCTCACTTATGACATGCGCCGCATCTCTATTAAGATATCACCAGATACGATCCAAGATACAAGAGGACATGCGCCGCATCTAATCATGGAGTTACGCCGCATCTTCTGGCGGTGTACGAATATTCCTGAATATTATAATCTTGGACCCCACGCGAAGTTAAGTCAATGCGCCGCATCTACTCCTTAGATGCGCCGCATCTTCCCTCAGACAGAAACTATAAATACCCCGTAGACCAGACGAATTACAAGTTCCAAAGTTTTAACCTAAAAACCGAAGACCGAACAGGAGAAACCAAGGACGAATTCAGTCAAGGAGGCAGCACAAGACACACCCAAATCAAAGATACAAGAGCTGTAAGAAGGTGCTGCATGTGTTTAATTCATTAAGTAGTTTTGTTTTATTGTGTTAGCAAACTTTAATTCATCAGGATTGGTGGCTTGTGTAATGTGACAACGAAAGATTGCACTCCCTTTAATACTTGCTTTCCCATCAATTAAAGTTTATATGTTGATGTCTTTGGTTACTACTTATTAGTGCATTGATAACCTCTGTGTTTATTAGTGGCTTGCGGGCATTTGACTGCGGAAAATAATGTGGCTCCCACGGTTGTTACTAAATTGATCACTTAGGAATAACTTTTAGACATAAGTAATCATTAAGGGTTTACTCGCCGATAAGCTTAGGACCAACGAGAAAGGGTTAACTACATACACTTCATATAAAGCTATCAATAAAACAAGTGACAATCTACTTAATCATAAGGACAGCCCTCTTATTGTCTCGAGTATTTATCTGTGTACGTGTGTGCTACTTGCTGATTCGTGCCTATTGGTTTATTTTATTATTTAATTGCAAACAAATCCGTGCCAGTCTCTCAAGCTGAAACCCCTTGCGTTAGGATATTAAAATACTGATTAGAATAACGAGATAATACGTTCCACTCTTAGTGATCGACACTCTACTTACCATTATATTCATACTGACCGGGTACACTGCTCGTTAAGTGTGTGTGTTATTGATAAGTCGGCTAAATATAAATTTAAAACTTGAGTAGGCATTAAAACTGCTAAACCGCAACGACACATCACGCGCATCAAGTTTTTGGCGCCGCTGCCGGGGAGTGAATTGTTATTATCTGTTAATTTGATTAGTATTTTAATTAGGTTTTTCTTTTATTAGATTAATTGCATCATTGTATTATTTTGCATATTTGTTGTATTGTGTGTTAATTGTTTTCTTTTATTTTTGTGTGTTTATTTTTGTTTGTGCGTTTTTATTTGTTTTTATTTTTCGTATTTTTCTTTTCTGCTATCGTTGTACTGTGCTAAATCAAACGATACGGCGCATCCGATCTCTCAGATACGGCGTATTGCGTTTAATTTTTAAAAATACAACGCGTTTAATTAATTCGATACGACGCATCTTTTCCCCAAGATACAGCGTATCTGTTTTTAATAAGAAAATTTTTCTAAGCGATAAAGTAATACGACGCATCTGCTTTAGCAGATACGGCGTATCTGTTTTTGATAAAAAAAAATTTTCTAAGCGTTAACGATATACGACGCATCTGCTTTAGCAGATACGGCGTATCTATTATTTTAATTAAAAACAGTTTGCGAATTATTAAACAGATACGACGCATCGATCTATATCAATACGGCGCATCTTACTGAATCAAAAATCGATATTTATTTTTAAACGTAACGAAAATACGGCGCATTAACTTTCGTTAATACGACGCATTTAATTTTAATTAGATAAGTTGATTTTTGATTAATTAATTCGATACGGCGCATTCATAAATTCTAAGCGGCGTATCTATTTTCTGAATAAAAGTCTGATTTAATTTCAACGATTATAAGATACGGCGTATCCCATTTATAGGATACGGCGCATCAACAGCAGATATCAGAAGCTTTTATTTTACTTTGATCGTTTCACCCTTCTTTTGCACGAGTAAGTTTTATTTCAGGAAGATGGACGATCCGGATATTACAATGGAAGAATATATCAGATTTGAAGAGGAAAGAGCCTTGAGCAATAATGGGATATACGAGTGGGAAAGAGCAAGATATGGTGCACAGGTCATTATGGATAAAGAACCCACGATGGAAGAATACTTGTTATTGAAGCAGGAAAAGTCAGGGAGAGAGAGAAACAAATTGCCATTTCGACACACTTGGACTTTATCAATTGATGAAGAGGAAGAAGAATCATACGATTTTGGTGCAATTAGGTTTCCGGCAATAGTTATTGATGATGATATTTCTCCGGAAGTTGCCCAAGATGAAGAAGAGTCACAAGTGTTTGATTTGAATGATAATCCGGCAATTGTTTACAAAGAAGCTTATTCATCCGAAAGTGCTTATGATGAAAATGAAGATGAATGTGGGACAATGGTATATAGTGCTATTACTTGTAATTTTCCACCCGAGGTGGAAAATATATTCTCATCCTATCAAAAACACCATGATAATACCCCTTCGGATGGAGATAATAAGTATTCTGATATTGAAAAGTTTGATGCTATTGTGTACGATAACATACCGCAATTACCACAACAAACGAAAATATTTAGGTGTGGAGCGGATGAGCCAGATTATGACCCCGCAAAGGATTTTGAAGAAATGTGGGATGATTTATTTGAGGCGGCTATTCGGGATAAAGATGAAATTGCAAGACCACTAGTTGAAGATGGAGATTCACATGATGAATCGAAGTCACTTGCAATACAAAGTGGTACAAATTTATTTAATATTATTAATCCCGTTACTAATAATCTTGTTAGTTTTCCTGAACAGGTTGCAAAACAAAAAGATGATGAGGTGAAATCTATTACACTACCTATTGAAGCACCTGTGATCAACCCGTATTTGGTGGAGCTCGAAGAAGAATTTGATGATGAGCCCTTAAACATTGCTATGATTGACGAAGATGATGATTCCGACCCTATTAAGTATGTAGAGGAACTCGGACTTTTACTTGCCAAAGACCCTTTCTCACCTCAAGAAGAAAGGAGACTCATTTTTCCTCAACATACTACTCTTGCCGATGAAGTGGTCAAGTCATCCAATTTATCAACCAAACCGGGTATGAATAGGAAAGATGTACATATATTGCCAAGGTATGATCTTTATTTATTTCTTCCATCTTTACTAGCAAATTTACACTCTTTTCGTGTTTATTGCTACTATCACCCGCACTTGATCCCAAGTGGGGGGAGCAACACCCTATTACACAGTAAATAAGGGTGGAGTCAGGCTCGTGACTCGAACAAAAACAAGCGCTTCGTGGGAGGCAACCCATGCTTATCTTTTATTTTATTTTCTGTTTTTGTGTCGAGTCAGTCCAGGCCGCATGAGGATACGGCGCATCTCAATTCTGAGATGCGACGCATCTCCTGCAATGGTCATATCTTATTTTAATTTTCTGCATTTTTTATTTTTGACTTTAAAACTATTTATCAGTTTATTTTAATGCGGCGCATCCCTGGTTAAGGATGCGGCGCATCCTTTATTCTGATCCGTATTTATTCCAGGCTCGATACGGCGTATCTTCTTCCATAAGATACGGCGCATCGACTGACCTGATGATTTTCAGTTTTAATTTTTAAGTTTTATTTTTATCTAACTACTAATGTATTATGCAAGTTGAACCTTTCTTATCTTAGGTGTGTTTTAAAGTATTGGTGGTATTATAGTTTCCTGGATTTCCTGTGGATACATCAAGTATGAAGCTTTAACGTTCTAATCCACAAGAAAGATGATTTTTGCTCTTATACTAATGGAGGATCATACCGAGCAAATCTCAGGGGAGTTTTTCTGTTCTAATTCTTTTATTTTCCAGTTTTTAACCTTTTATACAAACAACGAGGACGTTGTTTAACTTAAGTGGGGGGATTGGAGAATTAGAACACTTAACAATTACTTGTCCTAAACTTTTTCAAAATATGCTTAAAATGTGCTTAATATATCAAACTTAAAAATTTTTTAGCATGTTTTTGTTTAAGATCTAAGTTGCATAGCTGCACACATGACGTTATTTTCAAAAATTGTGATTTTTCAAAATTCACAAATCTATGAGTGTGCCGGTGACTTGTAAACTTTAGAACTTGGCTTGTATACTATTCGAGACCACCATAATGAGTATTATTTATATAATTGGAATGACTTGTCTAAATTGGTAAAATTCTAGGATTACACCCAAATAGCCTTTATATGTTATGTGTTATTAACTAACTACACTGGTTAGTTAACCCCCGTATAAACCCTTTTGTTACTCTCATTTTTAGAGTAAGATACCCCTAGAAAAACCCTCAGAGCCATTCCTTTCGTTTCTTACACCTATGTTTAAAATGTTTCGTTACACCCTTACACCTTAGCCTACCCTGTAGATTAGAATCCGTGGTTGGTTAATTGCTATAGGCAAAGTGTGTTTCCTTACATTACCTGTGTTCGCGTGCGTAATTCATTATCTATAGTTAAGGTCGGGAAATTGCACAATGCAATTGGAGTGAAAGTAAATATTGTATATCTTTGAGTTTATTTTTCGTGTGTTCACTACTTTCACTATTACTGTTATTTCTGAAGTATGAAAAGTATAGAAAAATTATCCAGAATTATCATTATAGTGATGTGGTGAAATTTTACACATCTATGTTTATGTTAAAAAAAAAAAAAAAAAAAAAAAAAAATATATAAAAATATTTCGAAAAAATGAGAAAAGAAAAAGAAAAAAGAGTTGGATGTTTGTTTTAACCAACTTATGTAAAGTTATGTAAGTGGTCGATATCACCACTATTTGTTGTACTATATCTATGGATTGAATGGGAATTGGCAGTTATGGGAACGCCAATTAAGGTTTATTCTTTGATTAAGATCTTGTTGAGTATAATTCGTGTCTACCTAAAGCGTGTGTTTCAAGTGTTAAAGTGTGAGTTATTCGATGATACGAGTCTTATTCATGGGATGGTTGGGATAGTGATTAACCACACTTAGGATTTTAATTTATTTGTTTTGTTCATTTTTCATTTTACACCAATTTATATCCCAAATGTTATCCATACCCTTTATTATTCTTTATCCAACCGAACCTTTGATTTATTGAGATTAGGGATTTGAGCAATCTTAAGTATCGTAGTCGTGGATTCGGCTATGTATTTATGATTTTGTCGCCCTTTTTGATATATTATTATTGGTGAAGTTTGGACCTATCTTTAGCCTATTCGAGTTAAGGATTTGAGCAATTGCAAGTATCGTGTTCGTGGATTCGATCATGTATTTGTGATTTTGTCGCCTTTTCTGGAATTTGAGATCGATAGTGAAAAGAGAATAATCGACCCTTAAGCCTAAAAACCCTTTTTACCGCTTTAGACTTGTTATTCCTTAGCTTTAGTGGTGGAGATGTGTATACTTGCCAAGCTTATGATAGAATATTCGTCGCGACTGGACAGTTAAACGATTAGATTTGCTTTTATCAAATTATTTTATTATACTTCTAATTCGTTAAAGTGTTTAGTTGTGTGATTATGAAATAAACGAATACATGCTTAAATATAAAAATAAATCCTAACATCTTTTAGGATACATTTTCATAGAGAAAATTCTAAGGTTTACTTGGGGACAAGTAAAGTTCAAGTGGGGGGATATTTGATGAACTCAAATAAGTACATTTTATTACTATCATTTATCCTATTAATTTGACTTGTTTTATTATATTATGTATGAGGATTGATACTTAATCGTTTACTTTTGTAATTCTCAGGTAAAAACAAGCATTTGGTGAAACTTAGCGATTTTGGACTAATAATGGAGCAAAACATGCATAAAGTGAAGAGTCTACTGAAATGGACAAGATCAAGTTAAATCTGCTCCAGATGCGCCGCATCTCACTTATGACATGCGCCGCATCTCTATTAAGATATCACCAGATACGATCCAAGATACAAGAGGACATGCGCCGCATCTAATCATGGAGTTACGCCGCATCTTCTGGCGGTGTACGAATATTCCTGAATATTATAATCTTGGACCCCACGCGAAGTTAAGTCAATGCGCCGCATCTACTCCTTAGATGCGCCGCATCTTCCCTCAGACAGAAACTATAAATACCCCGTAGACCAGACGAATTACAAGTTCCAAAGTTTTAACCTAAAAACCGAAGACCGAACAGGAGAAACCAAGGACGAATTCAGTCAAGGAGGCAGCACAAGACACACCCAAATCAAAGATACAAGAGCTGTAAGAAGGTGCTGCATGTGTTTAATTCATTAAGTAGTTTTGTTTTATTGTGTTAGCAAACTTTAATTCATCAGGATTGGTGGCTTGTGTAATGTGACAACGAAAGATTGCACTCCCTTTAATACTTGCTTTCCCATCAATTAAAGTTTATATGTTGATGTCTTTGGTTACTACTTATTAGTGCATTGATAACCTCTGTGTTTATTAGTGGCTTGCGGGCATTTGACTGCGGAAAATAATGTGGCTCCCACGGTTGTTACTAAATTGATCACTTAGGAATAACTTTTAGACATAAGTAATCATTAAGGGTTTACTCGCCGATAAGCTTAGGACCAACGAGAAAGGGTTAACTACATACACTTCATATAAAGCTATCAATAAAACAAGTGACAATCTACTTAATCATAAGGACAGCCCTCTTATTGTCTCGAGTATTTATCTGTGTACGTGTGTGCTACTTGCTGATTCGTGCCTATTGGTTTATTTTATTATTTAATTGCAAACAAATCCGTGCCAGTCTCTCAGGCTGAAACCTCCTTGCGTTAGGATATTAAAATACTGATTAGAATAACGAGATAATACGTTCCACTCTTAGTGATCGACACTCTACTTACCATTATATTCATACTGACCGGGTACACTGCTCGTTAAGTGTGTTTGTTATTGATAAGTCGGCTAAATATAAATTTAAAACTTGAGTAGGCATTAAAACTGCTAAACCGCAACGACACATCACGCGCATCAACATGCAATGTTTGTCATGTGTATGAGTTTCTGGATGAAGATCTTCCTAGTGAATACTACAAAGAGTTGGTGTATGGGTTCTATCTAAGGCAGAAGCGAATGAAGAACAATGAGGATAGTGGACCCATAATTGAGTCTCTTGCTTTGGACTAGTCAAGGTTGGAAGATGAGTTGAAGGCTACAAAGTCAAGATTGGAAGATGAGTTGAAGGCTAGAAACTCAAAGTTGGAATTGTATGATAGGTTGTGTATCATCATGTTAGGATGTTTGTGTGTAATCTGTGTTTTGGTTGGTATGTCATTATCTAAGTGATCTAAGGATCTTTTTAATGTTATGTTACTGTATTTATGAAATCTTTGACCATTTGTTATGTTACTGTATTTATGTCATGTTTGTTGGTCACTTTTGTGCTACTTTTCACCTTTGAAGTAACAAAGTAATTTTATGAATGTTGGAATCCATTTTGTTATGTTATATAGAGCAAAAAGATAAGGTCACATGAAGAATAGTAAAAGGAATACCAAACTGCATACTGCATTTTGTTATGTTATGACATAACAGTTTTTGGATTGACCATCAAAACTGCCCTGTATCATGTACAAAATGGGCTATTGGTTGATGGTCATTACATAAGTTGCCCTAAATATTACTTGTTCTACTAAATACATTAGTGGCTACTAAATACTACTTGTTCTAGCCATATTACATACCAAGATTAGTTACCAATTGTTTACATAAGTTGCCCTCAAAAGATGTACAAAATGGGCACATTAAATGAAAATAGTTCGAGCATCATCTATATTCATGGTAGACTGAGGAGTGTTGCCCTGTCCATCCAATTTTTTTGCCAACTTCCTTTTGATGATTCTTTCACTAGGCCTCCTCACTCTGACCTTTTGTGTTTGAGTTTCTTGTGTCTGCATGAGATCAACTTGAACAGGTGTCAAGTCAATCTCAGTTTGCTCTTCATTCTGCTGCTCACCAAACCGTCTTGCATAAGTTGAAGTGCAACCTCTTTTCTTGTTCTTTCTATTTGACCCACTTGTTTCATTCTCTTTTCTTTGTCTGACCTGCATAACATCATCTGCCACAGATGCCTCATCCTGGTTAACCTTGTTCTTTCTAGGCCTACCTCCAACATTTTTCCTAGGTGCCTTTTCAACTGAGCTACAACCCTTACTGTTTTCTAGGTGCCTTTTTTTGTTGTGCCCAATTTGGTTGCAGATACTACAACTAATGTCTGTATTTGGAAAGTTTTTTCTTTTCTCATCCACCTAGCATAACATCTCCATGGACAGGAAGGTAACTCAAAGGTACTTACAGTAGGATACCTTTTTTGCTTCCTCTGTTTACCTTTGTCAGGGTCTGTGATCCTTGGTGGTCTATATCCACATTTAGCCACAACCTTCTTATTGTTTCTCCTCTCATACCAAATTGAAAAGCCATTAGCTAATGCATAGAAGGTGAGTCCCTCCTTAAACTTTGCAACAGTCGGATACTTTTCACCAACCTGCATTTCAAAAAGAACAATCATTTATAAACAATATCACAACTTCATAATATCACAATTTCATATTATAGAAGCATACCTTTGGATGCCTAAGTCTCCAGTGGGTAGCCTCATCATACACCGGATACCTATCCACACTTTTCTCCACACAAACAAAAGGATCTTGATATGCTCCATTCTCATCAGTAGCTTGTAGCCTTCTCATCAGCTTATTCATGAACAAATCATGTTGTACCAGTGTTTCTGTTCCCTGGTTACTAGTAGGTATGGTGTCATCAGTAGGTATAGTGTCATCATTCATTTCTGGAATACCCTCAGCTTCCTTCCCTCTACTAGCTTTCATTCTCTTCCTTAGTTCAATCAACTCCTCCTCACCAGGACTAAGATAGTCAACTGACTTATCTGAATTATAGTCACTATCATATTCAGAATCATCATCACCATCAGTTGCATCCTCTGTAACCTTCCTTTTGCCCTTATCAACATTCACCTTAGTCCTGCTACTCTCATCACCATCTGTTGCATCCTCTGTAACCTTCCCTTTGCCCTTATCAACATTCACCCTAGTCCTACTACTCTCACCCTCTGAGTTTCTAGGATGGCAAGAAGATGAACCCTCAACCTGGACCTCCATCTCAGCCCAATGAATCAACTCATCCACAGAAAACTCATTGCAATACCTTTTTTTGGGTGTGCCTTTTGCCTTAGATACAGTTTCATCCATAAAAGAGGTATCTGCATTACCTAGATACTCTGACAGATCCATATCTAAGTGATCTAAATAGAGCTCTAGCCTACCAAACAAGTCAGCAACATCAAACATGTATGCTATTTCCTTATCATTTGTTACTGATGAGTGTGTAAATACTCATCATTTTATTCCCATTTAAACTGCAAAAACATTTAAAAACACTCAGAAATGCTTCAAAATACACAAAATATCCTTGAAATGTGTTTTATCTGTTTCATTTGCAAAAGGATTAAAAACGGGACGAAAACGAACATTTTTGGATCGACTCGGCAATAATTGTGCATTTGATCAAGTGAAGACGAAAGTCAAAGACGGAGTCAAAGTCAACCCCCAAAATCCCAAAAGTAACACAAATGGTCCCTGGAATTAATTTTCACTATTGGCAACTTTGGTCCTTGGATTTTCAGCATTGTATAAAATTTAGTCCCTAAGGTTTATCTAAAAATCCAAATCTTATCCTAAATAAACTAAACCCAGCAATTAACTAAACCCAGTTACATACCCTAGCCCACACAACAATTCCCAAGCCCAATCCCAAAACAACCCAACCCGACCCTTAGCTAACCAAAGGTTTGACTTCGGTCAAACCTTTCTCCTAAAACCATCAACGCGCCAAAACCATACCACCACCATTTTCCACCGCCTTATCTCTGACAAACCCACCCCCTCCTCCTTCCCAACACTCTACCTAACAAACCAAAAGGCATTAAATGCCTCTTCCCCATCACCTCAGACCAGTACTAGTGGTATTTTCCCACTATCTCGTTTTGGCGCCAAAAATCCATATGAAGGGCTGAGATCAGTTGAAGACTATCCAAGGGCTCAGAAAGATTCAGAGGAAGAGATAGGACTAATCCCACTTTATTTTTGTATAAATAGGTCACAATGTAAGCCTTAATGGTTAAGTAGTTAAAAGTAGCATAATCGTATTTCACTTTCAGTAGCCATAATTTGTAATTTCAAGTTTCAATAATCAATTCAAGTTAAACTAATTCTGTTTGTTATCAATCTTTGTACAATTTCCAGTAGCTAATGATAATTCCAAGTTTCTAAATTTACATGTTGTACTGAGAATTCAAACCAAGTTAAGTAGTTATTGAAATAGCTTCTTAGTTGTTTCTATAAGCTTATACAAGCTTATCATAGCTTGTTGTAAGTTTATATTAGTTTAAATCAGTTCTATTCAAGAGAAATGAAGAAAGTCAACAGAAGTCAAAGTATTGGTCAAATAAGCTACTGAGTGAATTAAGCTGTTCTTGGAAGCTTTTTCTGGGTTTCTAGCTTGTTTTTAACAAGCTAGATGTGTTCTGATAAGTTAGGGTGTGTTTGTTTTTTCCGTTCAGACATCTTAACGCCTCTGAATGGACACTGTGTCTGAATCGGTCAGACATTTTGTCCGTTCAGACCGTTTGTTTTTTTTTTTGTTCAGACGCGTTCAGAGGCAATAACATCTAACTCGTCCAGACATGAGTCCAGCCTCTTAATACCTCTGGTTGGTTGTTGTTAACACAAAATAAAAAGAAAAGAAGCATAGCACCATCCTTATCTGAAAGACCTACATGCTGGACTATAGCCAACAACTGAATTTAATTGAATCAAAACTTTTACAGAAAGAATAACATAATGGACACCTTTAATCTTGTATGGTTGGCAGGCGTATTCTGTATCAAATCAATAACTATAAGATCTTTTACTCATCTTCTTGCAAAAGCTATACTATTCGCTTCTTATCATTGATCTTGAACTATAAACACCTACCTTGAACTATAAACATGATGATCAGTTAAGGCTTTGAACTAAGAAGTGCAGCTCACCGGGAAATATTATAGACATGATGGTGATCCGATGATCAGTTTCGGATATGAAAAAATTATGCTCGCCGGAGGTTGCTGATGGATCGCCGGAGATGCTCGCCGGAGGTTGCTGATGATTTATGATATGGATTTAGTTATAAAAAGACCTGCAATTGTTGGTTAAAGAAGTGATGTAGAGGGAGATGGGAGAGGATCGATGAAGATGAAGATGTAGAGGGAGATGGAGATGGGGATGACTGATGAGAGTTGAGATGAAATGCCTAAGGTCTTATTTTTGTTGTATATAGTAGAAATTTATAATATGTGTATTTATGTGTATGTATATGAAAAAAAGTCATTTGTGTTGTACATCTATTGTATAATAGCGTTGTCGTCGTCAATATAAACGAGCAACACCTTGCGATATGTGAGTGACCCATCAACCTATAGGTTGTGGGTTCGAGTCTCGTTGAAAATATGTGAGATATAATTTGTGAGATAAGTGGTGTGACTTAAATTTGCCGTTCAAAAAAAAAAAAAAAAAAGCCTTTCAGTCAGACATTTTTAAATGAAAAACAAACAGTCTTATTATATTCAGATTTAGACATTTACTCATCAGATTCAGATTCAGACGTGCGAATCAGATTCAGATTCAGACCCTCTTAATAAACAAACACCACCTTAGTTCCAATTTTCATTGTCTATCAGTTGTAAGCATTTTTTGCATAAGTTCTACTTTTACTGTACAATAGCTTATTATTAGCTTATTTTCATAATTTATTGCTTATTACTAGTTTGTAACTATATTTCATCAGTTTTACTTGTTTAATTTAGTCTTTTCTTCATTTTGCTTAAAAAACTATAAAAAGCCAAAAATAGCTAAAAATAGCATAGCTTATATTATTGCTTATTTCTGTTTTGAAAGTTGCTTATTGGAGTTAAAATAAGTGATTTAATCAGTTAACAACCAAAAGTCTTAGTTAAATCTAGCTGTTGCTTTTTAAAATCACCACAGACCCTTTGAAAGGGGTGTTTGGCTTTAAGTAGTCAACTGGTCAAACTAGCTTGTTACTGTGCATTGACCACCTCATCAACTTTGAGCCAGCTTATCTTAGATATAATAAGGTGTTTCTAAGTTCTAATTAGCCAATCATATAGATTTTCTAGATTTGAGTGGACTGTGATCAATTCAGTCCATGAAAGGATCAAATAAGCCATATTAAGCCATAAGCTATTTTGGACCTTTTCTCTGGCTTCTTTGAGGTCTTTCTAGTCCATCTAGTGTAAAATAGAGACCTGGTTAATTGCTCTTTTGGTTTGTGCACATCTGTGCAAGTCTGCACACACAAACTCAGTATACACTGAGCAGACCAACTGCTTCTTCTCAGCTTATTTGTGGCTTGTCTAGATAAGCTGAGGCCTTGAATTTTGGTTTGCTTATAGGTCATAGTACTGGATTTAAGATTCTGTGCTTGGATTCCATTTCGGAGCTTATTTAATAGCTTAAAATAAGCCTGCAAATTCCCCATTTTCACTGATTCTGACCCTGCATAGCTTATTCAGTTTTTCACCACCTGATCTAGTGTTTAATTGGAGTTCAATTAGCTTATTAGATTTGGGGCTTTTTGGTTTTTAGTATAGCCAGTAGTACAGAGAAGCTTTTGCCCCATTATTATTCAACTTATCAGCTTATTTAAGAGCTTAAAATCTGTCTGCAAGTTGGCCATTTTCTGCTATTTTCTGCATAATTAGTACAACTGCTCAAGTGCTTATTTTGCTTATTCAGTGAGTTAACCTGTTTGATTTAAGATTTTTTATACTTAAAAAAGTTGTTTAAACTGTTTCTGGGCTTTTGGTAATTTTTGGTGCTTAAGTGCTTATTTTAGTGCTTATTTCACAACTGCTTATCTGCCCATTTGCTTATTAGGGTTTAGATATCTTGTAATTTTATTTTTCCTAGACTTAGAATATTAATTTAGACTTAACTTGAATTTTTCAGATTTTTCCTAAGTCATTTACTATTTTTAATCATTTTAATTAGTTTATAATAGTTTTTAATTCATAATAAATAAAATAAAAATCAGAAAAATATAATTTTAATTTCTAAAATTTTCTTTTATTATTTAGGATTTAATAAAAATAATTTTGTACTTGTAGGATTAGTTTTCTAATATTTCACTTTTTAGTCCCGTTTTAGATTTCTCGTTACGCGTTTTTAGTTTAATTAATTCGCGTTTAATTTTCTTTTGTATATTTGTTTTTCATACATCAATTAGAATTAATTAAAAAGCAAAATCTCATATCTAATCATCAGTCACTCTAATCCAAAACTTAAACAAATTGCCCATTCGCACCTCGTTGGGAAACGATCCGGGTAATCACTTACCTGGTTTCACACTACACACAAACGTGAGTTTTTGCAAGTATCCTTTTTCACAAAGGGGTGATTTGTATTTATTCACGTGTATCCGTCATTGCATAATATTTATATATACGTTTTAGCACGGATCAGTTACTCTAACTAAGCCTTTCTCTAAATCAATATTTGGAACTTTGTAATACAAACCTTGGAAGTAGTTACCAACTTTTTCTTCCACAAACTGAGCAAATATTTCGTAGGTCATCCTTGGAACAACCATATTCAGAATCACCCCATCCTTATACCTTAAAGGTGAATGTGCAAAGAACCCATCATTGTGTACATCAAATTGATGTAAATTGGTCCCAGGTATCATGCTGTTACAAAAATCACAAAATACGAAAAATTAGGGTTTGTGAAAATTAGCCTAATTAGGGTAATTATATTGATAAAAACATAGTATAAGCAACGAAATCAAAGTAAATGTACCTGAATTATGAAAACGCACATCAAATGTGGGTCAATTACTGCGTCTGTGGAACTAGGGTTAGTTATGTCGACCGTTTAGGGAAAACAAAAAAATTGGGGAAGAGGGAAACGTATAATTGTGTGAGAGGGAATTGGGTTAATGAAACATAATATAAAACACAACCTCGAACTATCAAACATTGTCAAAAGACACCCAAAGTTATAAAAAAAAGAAGGGATATAACGTAATTATTGTGATTAAGTAGTGTCATGCCATACATCTCCCTTAAAATAGTTACAATAGAGGTGATTAAGGGAGTATGTGCCCACAACACTACTAGAAAAAGGTCTATCCTTGACTCGCATTTTATGACGCACGCTACAAGATGACACGCAAATAGCAAAGTCATAAAATAAGAGTCATAACGAGTAAATTTTTTATTGGGGATGACTCGTTTTCAGAAGCGTCATAACATAGGGTCATAATCAGTTAAAATTTAGCCTGCTAGATGATGCTCGTTTTGCTTCGTCATAAATAGGGGTCATCTATGTTTTTTTTTACCATTTACTTCATCAAAATCTATCGTTTTTTTTTGCCCAAAACACTTCCCGCTCTCAAAAAAAAATTTCCCAAAAAATCAAATTCTCCCTCCATTGAGTACCTCACATAAGCCCAACCCTAAAAATATAACACACACACACCCAACCAACACACACACCAAAAAACTCTCTGCAACCCTCCTGCTCTCTATCCAAACCCGCCGCCTCTCTATCCATCTTCGGTACAAATACAATCGCCGCCTCCTTTTCCGGCCACCAACACCATCGGTGCCACCATCTGAGGTAGTTATTCCCTACTATCTTTATATTTCTTGATTTCTTTCTTTTAATTTTTTTTTTCTTTTTGGTTTAGATCTAATAATATTCATTTTATAAAAATGGTGGCGATTGAAGAGCTCGTTAATTTATCCGATTCGATGCGGCAAGCTGCTGCGTTGCTTAACGATGAAGATTTAGATGATGCTAATTCTTCTTCTAATAGACGTGGTTCTACTTTTTTGAATGTTGTTGCTCTCGGTAACACGGTATTATTATTAACTTTTTTTTTATTTAATTAAGCTGTTGTTTAATTGTGTTGAATGTGTAGATCTGTAAGTTTTAGATCCTTTAGGCTGATGCAAAATTCGTCTTGTGCGATCGGTAATTAGCTAAATAATTTTCGGTAGTTGTATTGAGATTCATTTACTTTGTGAAACTAAGTAGGTTGATTCACGGCGCAACGGCGTTTTTGTTGTTGTTAAAGTATCAAAACACAAGAGTTACCAGACGTCGAGAAGGGCGTGGAATTCGTTTTGAGAAACTAATTAGGTTAACGTAGTTGCGAATTGTTTTTCGAATAGTGGATTCGTATATTTTTAACATCCAGATTACTAGTTAGTTTAATGATATAAGCTTCGCTTGACCAGTGCCTATACGCGTACCTAAATTTGAATTATACGTTGAATTATGCAATCTGAGTTTAGAAAGAACATTATAGATTAGAGATATTGATCCTTAATATTATATTAAATGTATGGGGATTGGCGTGTAAGTTTATATAAAATGTATGAGCTGTTCCTCACCTATAAGCCTTGCCGTTGCTGATAACATTGTTGCGTATTAGGTGTTATTTGCAAGCTCTGGTGACATTAAATCCCCGAAGATAGTGCTCCCACAAGTTACATTAAATCCCCGAAGAAAGGAAGTGCAATGGCTACAATAACCGTGCTAAATACCAATGCTGTTCTGATCAAGAGGTTAAACTTTCTTGTATTGTAAATTGACAGAAATCGTTCTTCAATACTGTCCATAATTGGTGTCACCATAAGTGCATATTTGACTATGGGGTTCACCAAGGTGGTGCATATAGCCACTCTTGAGCTTATTTTGTCCGTGGGAAGGTTTAAGGTAATCTGTGACTGCACGTTTGTACCAAACATAAGGTAACCAACAACAGCCATTGATGAGTAAGTTATTGTGCAGAAGACGAAACATAGTAGCAACACCTGCAGTTTAGCAGCATAAGAATCTATTATTTTTTGCAGCCTAACAACTTAGCAGAAATATTTGTAAATATCTCATCATCTTTTAGCTCCTGTACAAGCATTTTAACGGGGTATAGATCAACATTCCTAAGAATTAGAGGTGACAATTTTGACCCGTTTCCTTACGAACGGGTCAATCTGGGCTATTCTAGTCTCGTCTCACACAGACACTGTTTATTCAAATCTCAAGCATGTGGTTTTAAGAATCTCGCCAAAGTACGTTTCTGAAGCAGAAGATAGTGCTATTCTAGTCTCGTCTCACATAGACACTGTATTTTCAGCGTATGTTTCTTGCATTTCCTAATTCCTACATATTTCTTTTACCACCGCTTTTTTAAGTTGTATCAGCTCTTGTTATGCATTTTACGAAGTATAGCAAGTTACTAACTAATGATGAAAAATGAACCTTTATGTTCATAAAGGGAAGGAGCTGGTGACTGCAGTTCATGTGTAGCGGTTATGCTAGAGCTTGCTCGAGGAATTTCCCATTGGGCTCATGGTTTCAAGAATTCTGTTATATTCTTGTTCAATACTGGTGAGGAAGAGGGCTTAAATGGTGCCCATAGCTTTATAACTCAGGTCTGACCGTTTGCTTTACTTTTACGCCTAGATATTCATCTTTGCATAAGTTAATGCGACATGATTTGGTTTTTAGTTTGTGGTTATTAGTTTGGCATATCGCTTTTCTCCTGTTTTTCCAAAGTTATAACTTATACAATCGTTGCAGCATCCATGGAGCAGTACTATACGCATGGCTGTTGACTTGGAAGCCATGGGCATTGGAGGAGCATCTGCTATATTTCAGGTCTGGTTTAGCGAATAGCTTCTTGTTGATTTAAGTATTGTACTTTCTGGTAATTGACGCCGTTAAACAGTGCTATAATTCTTAATTTTTTAAAAACCAATTGCTTTGCACGCAATTTAATCTGACAATCATTCAATCTTGGTAAATGTGTTTGTTTTGAAAGGCTGGTCCTCATCCATGGGCTATTGAGAACTTTGCATTAGTAGCGAAATACCCGTCTGGCCAAATTCTTGCTCAGGTATGTATTCTTTTGTTTCCTTCTTTATTCTTGTCATTAGATATATCAATTCTAGATTTTTAAGTTCCATTTTTGTTTTAGTGCTGCAGGATCTTTTCACTTCTGGTGTAATAAAATCTGCTACTGATTTTCAAGTTTACAAAGAGGTTGCTGGTCTTTCTGGACTTGACTTTGCCTACGCAGATAATACTGCTGTATATCACACAAAGGTAGGTTATAACACCATCAGTATAACTATTATATACATTGTTCTCATGTATGCTTATAAGTTATAAGTTGAAGCGATCATATATTTTTAAGTCCCTAATGAGTTATCTTTATGCTTTTAACTAGAATGACAAGTTGAAGCTTTTGAAACCGGGTTCCCTTCAACATCTTGGAGAAGTCAACGATAAAAATGACGCAGCCATATATTTTGACGTATTGGTATATTTACCATTCTTAACTCTAATGATTTATGTTTATGTTCATCGTAGGTGCTCTTCGGCATTCTCTACAGGACAGACTTAGTAAAATATCAAGCAAGAGCCGTGATGAAATATATCTGAAGCTTAAGACCAGTACAGGTTAGCTTGGATTTTTTTTTATTACCATGTAACCATGCTTTTAAAGACTTATGTTTGCCCTGAGACATACTATCTCTAATGGAATACCATTTCTCACAACCATCCTATGGACCTATGGTGATGTTAATTAAGTCTAAAACATTCATTTGTCTCAATTCTTCAAATGCGTTCTATGTTCTCTCATCTGTTTTAGTTACTTAATCAGGACTCCAAAGCTGGTTTTTGAGTTAGACTTGCTCGAGGGTGCCAGACCAACTCTTGTTGCAGTTAGCATCAGCATGGGATATCGATCTGCAGCAGCTAGAGAAGTAAACTTTGACGATGACATATTTAGATGAATCATGCTGTCTGCACAGGGGTAGTTTAAAAACTTGATCTATATAAAAACTAGGCATATCGATATGTAATTTTTGTCGTTAATTAACTTGTGACTTATCGTGAATTAGTACTTGAATTAACCTCATTGTTTTGATATATATATATATATATATATATATATATATATATATATATATATATATATATATATATATATATATATATATATATATATGAAATGCGTTATTTTGATATTTGTGTTTTTAATTTTGTATTATCAGGTTTTTAATTGTCATTTAATAGAAAATTAGGAACTGAAAAAAATTAATTTTTAAAAAAAAAAAAATTAGGTTATGACTCGCAAAAAAGAGAGTCATAAAACGTGGGTCATAATTAGGAACTGAAAAAAATTAATTTAAAAAAAAAAAAAATAGGTTATGACTCGCAAAAAAGAGAGTCATAAAACGTGGGTCATAAGTGCGCGTCATAGAGGGATGACGCACAAATGCGAGTCATAAAGCTTTATGACGGGTCCATCCTTGACTCGCATTTGCGAGTCATAAGGCCTCTTCTTGACTCGCATTTGGAGTCAAGAATAGCTGTTTTTCTAGTAGTGATAGAAAAAAAAAGTTTGATGCCAACAAAAGAATAAGGTGGCAAGTATGATGCCTTTTCAGATGATTTTCCCAATGAACAAACATATGTGGTTAGTGAGCTCTGGAACAATCGAAAAATTACTGGTAGAAATTATTAGCTACATTTTGAAGAATTTTTTTAACTAATATGCAACAAAATATAAAACCCATATACATAATCTCACCAACAAAAATGTAAAAACATAAATAAAAAATCTTGTTTTTAACATTTGACACCTGAATTTCATATCTAATTTTTTTCTTTCTAGAAATCCTATTTTTTTGCAGAAATTAAAATAAGTGGAAATTACAAAGATTAACAACAAAAAACACTAAACCCACAAATAAATCGGCACAAAATATTCACCTAACACTACAATTTCAAAAACACCCAAATGTTTTTTTTGTAAGAAATTACACTTTTTTTACATTACGACGAATATTAGCCAAACGCGTAGCCTCTTCGTCAATCTTCAAAGACTGTAAAAGGCAAGCCGTTATTCCGAAAATCAGCCGAAAATGATTAATGATCCATTGTAACAATGGAGTACTAACCTATAAATCGAGCCTCAAATAACAACAATTCTACCATTTTATGTCACAATTTTTTATTGCGTGATACCTATGCCGATTCATCACACAGTGATCTAGTAAGATATGATATTATAGATTACTGTGTATGAAGGTTGGTGAAAGAAAGACATGGAATCACTAATGAGAGGAAATAAACAAAAATGGGAAGAAAAACCCAGGCCCTCATGGGCCAACTACTTAACCACATCCAATAGCCGAACAACCCAAACAACATGGGTAAAACCACAAACGACATGCTATATCACCAAACGACGTCGTTTTTACTTTATACACTCTAAACAGCGTCGTTCGCACGCCTAATGTATAATAAGGTAATAAAAAGCTAGTCATGTTGAAACTTGTAATTAGATATGCAAACACTGAAACCTCGCGTGAATTTTACATGTCGGTTTAAGCCCTTAAATTGTCGTTTGACCATTTAAGTCTCTTTCATAATCTAGAAATTCCAATTTGAACCGTCTACTTTGCCCACTAACAATGGGACTTTGATTTTTGGTTGATATTACATCAGCTGTGGGTCTCACTTTAAATCCATATAGGTGTACAATGGGTCTCATTTCTTTGCCCACCAATAACGGACCCTTTTTCACTAAGGCTACCCGGAGTGGAAGCGGTTTGCCCAAACGGTTTGGATCACACCGGCGGTAACACCGCCGCTGGTATTGATTTTATGGGAAAATTTTGTGGAAATCGGTATCCTTCCCCGCTGGCCATAAAATCAAGTTGGTACAAAAATTGGAACGTTGGAATGTATTTAATGCAAAAGACAAGAAGGAGCGTTGGATGTTTAGGGAGGTATGAGATGGGTTTGAGACAATTGAAACCAAAAAGATCTAGACAATTGAAGTGAAAAACATCAGTAGATTAAGGAAAAACGCAAACCTGAGATGGGTTTGAGATAAAGTTCAGATCTTGATTATTGTTGGGTTAAAAAAGAAAGAAGGAAAGTGTTTGTGATGATGAGATGAAACGGAAAAACAAAAGGACATAGAAGACCAAAACAGAGCTGGCAAAAGTAATGTATAATTTTATAGACATATCAGTATAATTTTAGTTTAATGATTAATTTTTTTGGAGGTATGAGAATTTATGGCCGCCAGTGATTTAGGTTGGGAGGTATGAGATTTTATGTGTATGAGTTGGCCGAATCTTATTGGTGGAATTTGGGAGGTGTGGATACTTCGGAGGTATGACTCCTAGTACCCTAAGACCATTAGGTATGGTGAGGAGTTTCCTCCTCATTCGGGCCCCACGAGGTGCCACGTCACCACAACAAACCACAACAAACAACCCCCTTATCACAACAAGCCACAAACTCCTCATTCGGGCCCCACCACTATCTTTTTTTTTCTTCCTTTTATTCAAATACCCAAATAAAATAAATTCATTTCATTTAATTAAAAATACAATACAATACAACATATTAAAAATACAATACAACACTTACGATACGAAAAAAAAAAAAAAAAAAAACGATACGGGAATTAAAAAAAAAAAAAAAACAAAAAAAAAAAAAACAATACAATACTAAACATAAATTTAATCCTCGTCTTCGTCGTCCTGGACTGCATATTTTTTCATAATTGCTTTTTGTCGTCGACGAATGATAGCGGCCGCTTCCGGTGTGCCTTGGTTGAGATCAATCATCAGAAACTTCATCTCTTCCATACGGAGGGATTTGTGGTGATGGCGAGTTAGAGTTTTGTGATGAGGGGGTAGATGGGTTTGACGAACCCGCGTACGGCTTCGAAGCTAGGAAGTTCGTGAAATACATATTCTTGTAAAAAAAAAAAAAAAAAAAAAAGCGTTGCATTATTAACGGTCACATGACCGTTTGAAACAATAACATTGAAATATAAAAAGCAATATATACGTTTGATTGTCAGAGTTTTAGCTACTCGTCTGCACGAGCAACACTTGCACGGCGAGCCACGAGCAAGAGGCTCGGTGTGGCGGCGAGGCACGAGTAGGGTGGACGGCGAGACACGGTTAAGCCACACCGGAGGCTCTGATATTATAAACCTAGCTGAGGGACAAACTATGATAACGTCCTATTGGGTCATTAATGGGTTGATATGTTGTCGACAATTATAAGTAACACAATTTTTTATATATATAGTGTAAAAAATGCATTAACAATGAGCTAAACACTACATTTGTACTTAGACTCACACTCACTTGGGACGACATATGCGTCTTACTATGTTGTAAGTTTAGGCCCCTTAAACTCTTCAACCATCTAAAAATCTACAAAATTACAAGCGATGTTCTGAAAAGTGAAAACTATATCGGACATCAACTAGCAGGCTGACAAGTTTATTAGTTCAACCGTTTCAAAAATTTATGTATTTTTTATTTCAACCAATCAAAAGAGAAATTAATAAGTAATGATGATATTTAATTAGTCGAGCAGTATAAAGATATCAATTTTCTTAAACTTTGTAATTTGTGTTTGAGGATAGTAATTTTAGATTAGATTCATCCATCCTAAATTGAGTGTTCAAAATTTTATTTTAAATTATCTAAAAATTAGTGTATATTTTATATTTTAATCAACTAAAAGTAACCTACCAAAAAAAAAAGAAAAAAGTAACCTATATTAGGTGAAAACGAGTGGGGTAACCGCACGTTGCTGCGGGAATGTTATGTTTAATCTAAACTCGAAGTCAAACGGTTGTCAAAAAAATATTTTTGTTATTAAGGACTAAATATGCAAAAGATCGGTTACCGCAAGTACTATTTTCGTAAAGTATTTCTGGAATTAGTATGATTTTTTACGAAAAAAGTCCCTAAAGTTATCGGCATTTTGCAAAGTTAGTCATTAGGGACTAACTTTGAAATTTATAGATAATATGAGGGACTATTTGCGATGAATAGTAAACACTGTTCTGCACTATTCATGGGTACTGTTATGCACTGTTCTGAACTGTAGCGCTGATATTTTTATTTTTAGTCACTGAGAGTGTCGGTATGTTGCAAAGTTAGTCCTTAGGGACTAACTTTGAAATTAAAAGTTAACCTGAGGGGCTTTTTCTATACAATATTTGCACAGAAACAACCCCTGAAGTTTTTGGTCCGTTGCAAATTTAAGTCACGACTTTTAAGTAATGGTCGTTAAGGACTAACTTTGCAATGGATCAATAACCTCAAGGTCTAAACTGAAAATTGCGGGACTACTGTTTGTTACAGTATTTTGGGGGCACTGTTCCGTGCTTTTTAGTATATATATAATGAAATCTTATTGATGAAAAGTTTAATTAATTAATTTTTTTTTTTTTTTTTGAAAGATGAAAAGTTTAACTTTTGGTTTCTAATGTTGTTTTGTATGTTCTTGACTGCCTTCTAGCGTCTTGCTAGTTGATTCGTTTAATGAAATTCGCCGTTTAAAAAAAAAAAAAAAAAACACATGTTTTAAGACATGAATCACAAGACGGATATCCCCCACTTTTAGCCGTCTCCTATGTTTATGAGTCATGACTTTGACGTTTTGTTGTTTTCCATTGCCATGAATTTGATATGGGACCCCTCCCCCCTTTTTACAAAGCGATCCCTCCTTCGTTTTTATGTTTTTTTCTTTTTTTTATTAATTTTTTTATTTTTTTAATTTTGTTTATATCAAAAAAATATAAACATGAATATACGAAACAGAAAATATAAAGTTTAATAATAAATACGAAACAAAAAATAATAAAAAACTGTGTTATACTAAAAATAAAGATAAAACAAAAGACATTTTTGACCAAACCATCACATGAATTCCCTGTAGTGTGCCCCATTTGATATTTGCCATGAATAAGAGAAGAGGAGGAAGGCTGTGTCAGATACTAGTCCCACGGGGGTGGGGATAAGGCCTATTAGGAACCCTTTTATTCGTATTACAGACCTGGGCCATGGACAAAAATGGTGCAGTGAACTTTATATATAATATAATATATGGATAATTGCAAATATCCCCGTAGCTAGCTCTCTAATTGCATATTTACCCATGGCCTAAAAGCAATTGCATATCTCCCCATAAATTATAAGTCTAACCTAATTGACCATCCTACCCTTAGAACTTTTTAAAAAATAAATCCCTTAAAAACAAATATACACCCTGACCATCGGACTTCTCTCCATCCCCTTATGCGCAACAACTTCATCTGCAAGCTCCATCTCCTTCTGCGACAACTTCCTCTCCTCCTGCGGTTTGAAGATTGATTATTGGAGTATTTGTCTTGTAAACTTTGTCTTTAATATGTGGAGAATTTTGTTATGACCTTCAGTTATGATCTATACTTGAAATTGAGATTGATGATAAGTTTTTGTTGTTTGAAATTGTTACTCCAGCTGCACTTGTTCATAAGCAGCTATACTGTCACGTATGCTACATATTTTTTTGTTCATAAGTGCTATTTGTTTTTGCTGCAAGTGGGTTCGAGTGAAGAGCATACTGTGGGCCTTGGTTCTATATTCAATATGTCATTAACGAGTAATGCATTTGACTTTGTTCAAGTCATTTTTTATTATTGTTTAGTTTAAGGATGCTAAGTAAGGGTAAAAATGTCATTATCTATTTTTTTTTAAGAAAAAATATTAAAATGGGTAAATATGCAATATAGTAAAAAGGGATGGGGAAATATGCAATTAAATTGTTAAGTTGGGTATATATGCAATTGATGATTTTTTTATGGGGATATATGCAATTACCCCTTAAGAAAAAATATTAAAATGGGTAAATATGCAATATAGTAAAAAGGGATGAGAAAATATGCAATTAAATTGTTAAGTTGGGTATATATGCAATTGATGATTTTTTTATGGGGATATATGCAATATATATATCCTTAAATATATCCCAATTGGATGATACGTGTAGATTTCTAACAGAATATGCTGCTGTAATTTTATAAACTTTTTAAATTGTATATTTTACTAAATGTGTTCACTTCCCCCTTGCAATGTTATTCTCCTAACTCCATTTTTCTCTCTCAACCATCGTCTCTCTCTCTCTCTCTCTCAGCTGCATTAGATTAAACATTATTGTGTGTGAACTTGATTATAAAACAAATCGGTTTCGACAGGTTCGATTTCGCATTCTCAAAGGTTAGCTTTGGTATTGGACCAATGGACCTTTTATCAGTTCTCTGTTTTTTGTTTTTTTATATATTCCAGTTAATTTTTTTGTACTTGTTATGATGATATGAATGATTAATACTAACATTTTGTGACTAGGCATCGTATTTTTGTTATGTAAATGCTACTGTATGTTGTTATGATTGATAATTTGATATAAGAGCATTTGTTGCGGCGAGTTTCCGCCACGGGCTTCGCGCCCACACTTGTGGCGGGAAGTCTCACCGCACGGTGACGCCCGTCACCACTCCTTTACAGGGGCTTTCCTTCCGCCTTGACGGAAAGGGTTGTGGGGTCCGCCAATTGCTTTACCCTGCACTTCATCACTTGGTCCGTTATGGACGAGGATGACCCAACTGTCCCGGCCAGGCCAATAGTGGTATCTGGCCAGGCCGGTCCGGCCTGAGACTGTTGTCGGGCCGGGTGCGGTCATCCACTCTGTATGCTCTTTAGCTATTTCTCTTTAGTTCACCGGTTCATCTCACGAAGAGAGTGGGGTCGTTTGAGACAGAGTGGGTTCGTTTATCTGATTAGAAAATCTTTAATCGGGGCCCAATATGAATTAATTATTTACTTATTCACAAAATTACCATCGAGTTTAGTATTTGTTGTTGATTTGGCAGTTTCAGTTTTTTCCTCCTCTTTAATGGCTAGATACTATAGGTGGTTGTTAAAACAAAGGAGGGAAGATTGTTGTTTGCCAATTGTGTTACTTATAATTGTCAATCTAATTTCAATCTAATCATAATCGGGTCATTTTGATATCTCGGGTTGATTCATTACTTTGTTTGCCAATGCAGAGTACCATGGAACCGATATATGCACTATGGTTTCTTTTCATGGATTACATATCATATTCAGATGCAAAACTTGACTCCAGAGTCAAACGAGTTTTTCATACGTATGATTTTCAAGGAGAATCAGGATTACTTCAGTTTTGGGAATGCAGCACATATGAGGGTACAAGCGACATTGGGTGTTGTCTGACATTGACAGAGCAATTTTGTATGTCAACCATACATGATAACAGACTTTTGGATTACAGGATGAAATGTTTCGAGAATAGTAATCGTTTTATTGGACAGCAGACAAATGTGGGCATTTGGTTTGCTGGTAGAGCAGCTCAAACAGGTTTGGCAGATCACAGGATAAGACATGTTGTGCTCAATCAAGATCACCGATACATTGACGAAGCATCAGGAATGGGACAATTAGTTGTTCCTGTCTATTTTAACCATCCGGGTGCTGGCATTAAACTTGCCGGAATCATTGAGCTTGTCACAACTAAGCCGAAAGAAAGTTATGTTGCAGATTTTAATCAGATTCATAATTTACTCATGGTTAGTATTTTTTTTATTTATTAAGATATTTTCATTTTACTTGTTATGTATCCAAAATTAGTTTTATGCCACATACCAAAAAAGAAAAAGAGATTAAGGGGTTGTTTGGTTATGGACTTTCAGTCTAAGGTATGGGTTTGATAGTGTTGGAATTTGGTTTAGTAAACCAATAGGTTTGATTACCAATGAATCAAACATTCTCCATTGCCAACTAATTTGGGTGGCTTTAGGAATCCAAATTTATTCCCTTTCGCATTCCCTTTGTTCCTCAAACCCATACGCATAGCGATTCTTAGTGATTCTAGAGTAATAGGTTTTGTTCACCTATGGATACATGTGATGTTTGGATGCATTAGTTTTGAACACTTGGGACCTCAGAATCCTAATAAATCTTATTTTAAGAATCGGTTTTTTTATCTTATTTATTTATAGTACTACATGATTACATACATAAATGTTGTATCTAACTGATAACAATATTTATGTATGTTACTAGAAGTTACAGAAGAATCTTTTATGGTGTTTTAATTCTTTGTAGAGGGAGAACTTAGCATCCACGTATATGGGGAAGACAATAAAAGTGGAATACAATCATCATATTATCAAGTTTCAGCTTCCCTTTTCGGCCAAACTCTCGGATTTGGAGAAGCAAGTGACATTGAGATTTAAGGAATGGGAGAACAAAACATTATGTATTACATTTGAAGACACCAACCGTAATCGTCATTCAATTTTAAGCGACCACGAGCTGGAGTTTTGCATAGCTGAGTCAATTTCAAGTAGAACAAGTGTCATCAGAATGTATATTGAAGAAAATTTGACAGAAAAGGTAACTAAGAAACAAAAATCCCAAATCTCACGTGTGGAAGCTTAATTTTGACAAATATAGAACATAAATGATATGTGTCTATTATACATATTAATTTATACTAATTCCTTCATGATTTTCAGTTGACATTGTTTTAACTCCTGGATTATAACTGCATATTATATTAAATGAGACAAATTAGAAAATGATGCATATTTGTCTGTTAAGGTTGTTTTTAAAGGATTAAAATACCTCATACATTGTCGGTTTCTTATAGGTATAAAAGATGAAGGCTGAATTGACATGAGCTTGAAAGTTGGCATGTCTTGTCGTGCTTCCGCCGATACAAAAAGATCCTAATATGAATTTAATAAAATCTGGAAAGGAAGGAATGGTTTCAATGGGCAAAGTGGAGATCGTGGCATCTGGTTTAGAAAACTGGAGAGATGGACTATTAGAGGGCCCGGTGGATTGATTTCAAGATGAAAAAGTGAGGCTGCTAGAGATTTTATGGAACACAACAGCATAGCAGAGAAGTTAGTGGTGTTTTCTTCCTTTAGTCATTAGTAGCTAGTTTAATATGCATTCTAGTTGAAGCTACTCTATGTTTTGTTTACGAACTTGTTAATTTACATAATTCAGTACGTTTGATTATTTACATGTTCTCTGAGACGTTGTTATTCCGCTATTAAAATTACTCTGCCATTCATATATTGAAGTCCGTAATTTCCTGAGTGTTCTAATACTTGCAGCAATTGACAATGTCGATAATGATCGAGCTTTCGATTATTGTTGAGCGAATATGTAATCTGGTTTAGACGAACAGAGCTTAGGAGTTTATCAATCAGAACTTGTAGTTTCTCAAGAGTCTAATGCTACTGAAAATCAAGTCTTAAAAGCTTACCGAGGACGATTTAAAGCGTTCATCTCATGTTTCTAAAAAGTAGAGATCAACAATATTATTAGGAATGTGGCAGATAACAAGGTACTTAATTTCTTTGACTATAAAATGACACAACCTTGACCAACTATTGAGATAAATCATACAATTCAAACTTACTTTTTTAACTCACAAAGCAATCTTTATTTAGCAATCTAACGATGTCAACTTAAAGGATCAAAAACCCAGGTTTATGTTACGATTCAAAATAATCAGAACCAAAACAAGTGTTTAGTGAGTGATTAATTCTACAATCAACAAGAATAGTTATGATTAAGAATAACTATCGATGAGGATTGATAATGAATAAAACTGTGAAAAAGGAGGGTTTAGGGAAAGTTGTTGTATTCATTCATAGATCTGATAATGAGCTCATTACATGACTAAGGGTGCGTTTGGTATGGGTATATGGGAATTGGGTTATGATTTTCATAGTGATTAAAGGTGTTTGTTTAGCGGGCCCATGAATGAAATGGATATATCATAGCTATATACTCATTGCCCACTAATTTGGTGTCTATAAAATCCATTCAGTGGGCCCCTCTCTTTTTCACTAGAAAATTTAAATATCTATACACTTTTTCATACGATATTTTGTAATCCAAATATAAACAATCGTAATCATACACTTTTTTCATATTCATTGTCATTCTACCCCATACCAAATCCGATACACATTGTGATTCCTAGCAATAAACCGAACGGCCCCTTCCCTATTGTGATTACTAGCACATGGGCAGTTATTATCAACACAATTTACCACCCTAAGGTTTCAATTTTCAAAAACTATGCATACATAGCATAAAGACATAAAAAGGACTAAATAGTAAAATAAGCAAATAGACATGTAACAATCCTCCCTACTTAAGCTGATCCTTGACCCCAAGGATCAAATTTTGGAAATTGACTACTTATTTTCTCAACAGACTCCTATGTAGCTTCTTCCTCTCCATAGTGTTCCCACTTAATCAACCATTCCACATGAGCCTTATTTTGCCTCTTAACAGTTCTGAATTCAAGTAATTTGTTTGGAATTCTTGGGAATGTAGTGGGGAATTGGTAATCAGGTGGATCTGTAGATTGAGGGTTGGTGCCATGGAATTTTTTTAAGAGTGAAACATGGAAGGTGGGGTGAATGGTGGAAGTAGGGGGTAGTTTTAGGGTGTAGGCAATTTTTCCAACTTTTGCTTGAATCTGGTATGGACCATATTACTTAGGAGCTAACTTTTGATATGTTCTAGCTTCCACTGTTGTCTGCCTATATGGTTGGAGCTTAAGGTAATCCCAATCATCAACCTGGAATACCCTTTCAATCCTATGTTGATCTGCCATTTGTTTCATTCTATTTTGAGCCTTCATCAAATTGTACTTTAAGAGTTGAATCATTTGTTCTCTGGCCAATAAACTTCTATCCACAACATCTAAATTACTTTCTCCAGGTAAGTATGGCAAGTGAATGGGTGGTGCTCGTCCATATACAACCTCAAAAGGTGTATGCCTTATAGCAGAGTGGTAAGTAGTATTATACTAATACTCTACTAAAGGTAGCCATTTTGCCTAGTCATTTGGTTTGGAATAACTCATACACCTCAAGTATCCTTTCAAACACCTATTGATAACTTTTGTTTTACCATCACTCTATGGGTGGTAAGCAGTAGATAAGTTATGTTCAATTATGTGTACTCTAAGTAACTCCTTCCAGAAATTGCTAATAAAGATTTTGTCCCTGTCTGAGACTATTGACTTCGGAAATCCATGAAGTTTAAATATATGATCAAGAAAGATTTGAGCAATGTCTATAGCAGTGAATGGGTGTTTAATGGCTATGAAGTGACCATACTTAATCTATCAACAACTACCATGATGACACTTTTACCTGTTGAAAGAGGTAGACCCTCAATAAAATCCATGGATATGTCTTCCCATATGGCCTCAGGAATTGGCAGTGGTTGTAATAGTCTAGGCGAAGCACCTAAATCAGCTTTACATTGTTGACATATTGTGCACTGCCTGATGTAATCTACTACTTCAGTTCTTAGATGAGGCCAATAAAATAAACTTGAAACCCTTTTTAAAGTTGCATTAACCCCTGTATAAAGATTCACGCATCTATTTTAAAATTTTCTTCTTTAGGCTTGCTGAACTTCCTATCACCAATTTACCCATCCTTCTAAGTTCTTGATTTTTCCAGCTATACATTGGTTGGGCTTTGGGATTCTGACTCAACTCACTAATAGTTTTTTGCATTACACTGTCTGTTTCCCACACTTTCCTTATTAAAGACCACAAATCAGAGAGAACGACTTCTAAAGTAAGTTGTAGTAATTCTCCACCAGTGATTCTAGATAGAGCATCAACCACTTTGTTTTTTGACCCCTTTTTATACATGATTTCGTAGTCAAACCCTAGTAGTTTAGAAAGCCACTTTTGTTGGAAGGGAGTAGATAGTTTGTTTTCCAGTAGATGTTTGAGACTTTCTTGATCAATTTTTACTATGAAATGTCTATCTAGTAAATACCAACTCCATTTCTGATTTGCATGTATAATGGCTAAGAGTTCTCTTTCATAGGTCTAAAGTAATAAGTTTTTAAGAGAGACTGCCTTACTGATGTATGTTATGGGGTGACCTGATTGCATTAAGACTGCTCCAACCCCTTACCCTAAAGCATCAGTTTTTATAGTGAATGTGGCATTGAAATCAAGTAGAGCTAATACCGGAAGTTTACTCATTACTTTTTTAAGTTCTTGGAAGGCATCTTCAGCTTCACCATTCCATTTAAAAGTGTCCTTCTTGAGTAATTGTGTTAAAGATTTAGCCAAATTCCCATAGTTCTTCACAAACCTCTTATAACCTGTTAATCCTAGGAACCCCCTTAGTTGTTTTAGAGTGGTTGGAGTTCGCCATTCAGTTACTGCTTTTATCCTCCTTGGATCAGTGGCCACACCTTCATATGAAATTAAATGACCCATGTTAGGACAACATTAGCTAGATCTCCTTATGTTTTAATGATGACAAATAAACCTTCGAAACACATAAAATAACAAACGATAGCCAAAATTCTCCCGACCCAAGAACTGGGCCTGGCGCGCTGCCAGCGCTCCGACGTGCCAGCCTACTGTTTGGTTCGGGACGAAATTTGAAAGTCGGCTTTCCCCTTACCCGACAAATGTGGATCTTTTAATGCAGGTATGCATATGTTATGTGCTTCATTGGGAACACTCGAAATGAGTTTTAGAATTAGAGGGATCACGCCAACTCAAGTATTTTGATAAACGCCTCTAGCCAAGGCTTTTCTAAACCTAGGGGACTTATATATTTCATGTGACATCAAGTGAAAGTATTCATATGGCCATAATCCGTGTTTACGTCTTCTCTAATCACGTAACGGGTTTACTCCCTTATTGATCAAACTAAGTCAAAGGTCCCTTTGCGTAAACGCATCCTTTCCCGTTATGGGATATGCTTTACAATGATGCAAAGCACTTAGCTTATTTGCATCAAGGTGATTATTGATTACGTCGAGTCGTGGAAATTCACGTATTATGAACTTATGAATACTCGACGTTGAGTTACTTGGGATTATAAGTAACCATTGATTTTCCTATTCAACACATAACCCATAATCATAATTGTCAACTATTTTCTTTCTTAATGACATTATGATTAAGCCATAATCAATCCTTTTATTAATCTCTACACCAAACTAATCCTCCAACCATTTCAAAATCCTCCCAAATCTTATCCCCAACATTCTCTTATTATTCCCTTACACCTTATACTTCTTGTCTCCTACATACCCACACCATATCTTCCAAACATTCCTTTTACAACATTCCAATCCAACCACTAAGATTTTACCACCTCATCATCTTCTTCATCTAACCATTCATTTCAAATGACAAATAAACCTTCACCACAAACAACCTTCATTCTCATCTCCTACATTCAGAATTCAAATTTTGAATCCAAGCCAAAGGCTCCCCATCACCTCAACATCCCATCTTTATCCAACTCATTCTTACACACATACAACTCACTCCCTCACATACAACCTCCCTCACTTTCTACTTCTTCTCACATTTCAAATTTGAAATCCAATCCAAGGCTCCCCATCACATCCTTATCACATCACTCTTGCACATCCAACTCACCTCCAACAACTATATTTCAAATTTGAAATTCAAACTCTCCGTCTCACAACTCACCCCAATTCATATCAACCCTTCATCTCCCCTTTGCCTCCAAGCAAAGCATATTCCCTTGGATATTCTTCTTAACTCAACCATGCTTTCTCTTCTAACCCAACCATGGTTGTTTCTCAACCCAACCACACTCTTTCACTTCCCTCTCACACAATTTGAATTTCAAATTCAAATATTCCCTCTCTCTATCTCTAACATGCACACTTCCTTTCCAAGAAAAGGAATATACCATGGCATATTTTTTCTCTTTTTTCTATGCCATGTGAGGAATACCCAAACTACCCTTATCCAATTATCCTTCTATCATTCTCTCTTTGATAATTGGTTTCACTTAAACACTCACAAAACATTTTTACAAAATGGCTATTTGAGTTGGTAGACCTTAAGGATGAATAATGTAAAGCTCTAAATGTGTGAAGTACAATTGGGGGTTTAGCAAAGTTAGGTATTTAAAAGGCCAAGACCCAAAAGAGAAAAAGTACCAGACATTCTGGCGCGTCGCTGGCGCTCCGACACGCCAACAGCGCGCTACCCTCCGTAAACTTTTTCTCATTTTGGATTTTGGCCTATAAATAACCCACCTTGGCTCTTGTATTCCTCACCCCTTTCCATTATTCTTTCTCTCGAATTTCTTTTCTCTTAATCCTCTAATTCTATCTTGTGTTCTTAATCTTTAACATAACATTCTTTGAAAGAACACATCTCCTTGCAAGGGAAGAATCACAAGAACCTAATCCACTCTTGTGATTGTGTCGAGGGTCTTCTTATCTTTACCTTTTCTATTACAATCGAGCCTCTAGGTTAGGTTATGGCTTGATTAAACAATCAAACTTTTATTCATTCAATTTGATTGTAAAGGGAAGTCTTGTGTCGAGGTGACCAAGCCTTGATCATTGGGGATCTAGTGGGGGTTTGATACTTCCGGTGGGAAGTCTTTGTGGCCTTAGTGGTCTTTGTGGTTAAGTCGAATCATGAGTCCTTGAGGGTGGTTTCCGAGGGCGGAACACCGTTGGTGAGTAGCTCTTCTTAGTGAGCGCCGATCTTTGTGCATATCGGTGGAGTGAAGTTGTAACGGTTTGTAGTCCACCGAAAGGATTATACTTAGTGAATAGTATAGTGTCTTGGATTCGCAACTGGACGTACGGATGGTATGAACCCCCCATCTCGAACAAGTATATATCGTGGTGTCTCTTTACTCGCTTTATATACTTGTGTTGTGATTGTGATTGTGGTTTTTGTTGTATAAACCACTTGGTACTCTTTATGGCTTAAAGTTTTTAAACATCTAAAAAGCCAAAGAGACCGTATTCACCCCCCCCCCCCTCTACGGTTCTACAACCCAGATATTCAAAGTCACATTTCCTCAATTTTGCTAACAGTGAATTCTCTCTGAATATGTTGAAAACAATATTCAAGTGTTGCAGATGTGAAGACCAATCTGGACTGTATACCAATATATCATTGAAAAAAAACCAATACGAAATTTCTAAGATAAGCTTTGAAAATGTTGTTCATGAGGTTTTGAAAGGTAGAAGGTGTATTGGTGAGCCCAAAAGGCATCACCAGAAACTCATAATGGCCACAATGAGTCCTGAAGGCTGTTTTATGCAAATCATTAGGTTCCATCCTTATTTGATAGTATCCAGATTTTAGGTCGATTTTAGAGAAGTATCTAGTACCATGAATTTCATCCAGTAACTCTTCCACCATTTGAATCGAAAATCTATCCGGAATTATGGACATGGTTAGCGACCAGTAATCTACATCCGCCATCCCCCATCCTTCTTTTAAACCAACACCACATGAGAAACAAAAGCACTATTGTTAGTTTCAATGACCCCCTGTTCTAACAACTCGTGTGTAAGTTTCTCAATCACATCTTTTTGAAGTAGAGGGTATCTATAAGGTCTTAAGTTCACAGGATTAGATCCTTCTTTAAGTAAAATCTTGTGATTAAAACCCTTTCTAAAAGGTGGAAGCCTTGATACTTATTCAGTTGGTATTGTATGTCCGGAGTTGAAGAAGATTTACCAATAGGAATCTAAATATGAAAGTTGGGCTTTTCTTCCTCTCCATGAGCTACATATAACTGAATCATAGAACATTCCCATGTTTTTTGTCGTAAGACCTTGTGTTAGGTCACAAAACTTTCAACACAAGTCACGGATTCTAGAGAGAGAAAGTAAGAGAGAGAGAGAATGGATGGAACATGTATAAGAATAATAAAACTTTAATTAATCATGAACCAACACCCTTCTCATCATGAGAAGGGGTATTTATAGTGTTTACAATAACAAGGGGTTTTTCCCTAATAGTAGAAGTAAATACAAGGCCACGGCCCATGGGCCTTCTACATAGGCCGAACCTTAATAACAAACATAAAGGCCTTAATAGAAAAGCAACCTATTACATAAACTATGACCAATACTTGATATTAGGAAATGTGTTCCCAACAATCTCTCCCTAAGGATTGGTCATCAAGGTTGCTTGACGTGTTCTTTGCTTCTTAGGCTTTGACGTCTTTCGTATCTTTGTTCTTTGTTCTTGTTATGTGTGATATGATAATGTAGTAATCTGCCTTCCATCAACGTCTTTAACTTCGGTGTCTTTACGTCTTTTCCACCATGCTCATACTTCTTTTGACTTTGATATTTATGCTTCAAGTAATTCTCATTTTTTAGCTTCGATCTTTGACTTTTGAACTTTTGCTTTGCTTTGATCTTTGTGAGAATTATCTTTGTGATGTTAGTATGAGCATGATGGTGATGGTGGTAGTGGAACTTCTGGTCTCCAAAAATACCTGCAAGTAAACCGTTAGCAATAAATCATCCGGCACTTACAGGTTCGGACTTCGAGATCGTTAACAGCATAGTATGAAAACTTTCTCTAATCCTTCCCAAGGTCGTTCCTGTATTGGATGCCCCCAAGAGAGCTAACTTAGATACACCGAAGTGTATCAACGATTCAGGGTGAGTTGCTGAAGTATACCGAAGTATCACTCCACGACTGTAGACCGTTTGGAACCACCGCGAACACTAAGCGTAACCCACAAGGGATTACCGAAGTGACCTGCTGTCAGGGTTGTTTGATGTTGACCCTGGAAGGAATTTCCATTCAATCACTGAGAATCACAATTGTGAATTCCCTCATGAATGTTCTTGGCAGATTGCTAAGATCTGTGTAGGACTCTTGTTATTTAAAACTGGTGTCCTTATTGTTGAACAACCAGTGTAGAAATATTAAGTGTTCCTAAGAGATCTTTTGATGTATCTCGCGGCTCTAGACTCAATTTAGTGCTCTTTGGTTTTAGTCGTCGGAGGCATGGAGCAGAGTGCCTCCTCTTCAATATCAACTCATCTCGGAGTGAGAGGTCGATAGATTATGAAGGGTTCTCCATGAGAAATGAAACAAGTATCTTTTGAGAGACACTTGAGTGGCTAGAAGGTTTAGTGCAGTGCGTCACTGGGTCCATGATGGCTTGTCTTCAATACCGGGGTCACCGTAGTGACATCCAGTAGCATATTAATTGAACCTGGTTTCTGCCCTAAGGTTGAACATTTGGAGGGCTATTTCTTTTCACCCTTTCATTTACTTTTCTTTTTAATTCTTCAACCCCTACTTTCTCCTTTCATTTTCTTTACTCCTTTTTTTCAATCATACCCAAGGACTTACTAGTTCTAAACTATTGGTATTGTCCATGGGTAGATCCCTTCGGTTCTGGCAGATCATAAGACGTATTTCCTATCCTTAGTCACCTTATAACTCCATGACTATCCTATGTTGCCATAAACCATTTATTTGAAAATCTCTCAAAATGTTTATGATTATAAAACATATTTTGTTAACACTTTGAGAGTTTTGCTTTTTCAGAAATACTCCCCCTTCACATGTGCTCATAAGTTTTTAAGGCAAATTTGCACATGTCGGGTGGAGTTAGCACTTTTGAATTGACTGATTTTCAATGAATATGGCTGTTGCGAGACACACATACATCACTAGTTAGACTAGCTTGAAGTTATTACCCGTACTGGTCATATTCAAAGAAAATTTCTCGAAATGGTACACTCTACTCAGACAAGTCCTATAAGAGACACACTTACATCACTGGATAAACCAGCTTGAAATTATTACCCGTCCAGGACAAGTCCTTTCGATTAATGACACTTAATTTTCGTCAATTCTTGGGTAAAATCTGAGTCGAGCTCATGCGAGATTTCATACTTTTTATTATAATATTTTAATCACATAATTATTCTCCCCCTCAAAAATAGCATATTGATGTTGTTTTTGGAAAACTTTTGATTAAAATATGCTTTTTGAGGTTTACGGGAAGAATTCCGCAAGAACTTTTTGTTTTAGAACAAAGATTTGTTTCAAGTACTCCCCCTCAACAAGTGAAATCACTTTTTGAGGTTTTTAAACACGAGAGGGAATACTTGTTCTTTTGAGCAGAATTTTGAAAAACTTATCAAAACTTTGATTAATTCTACTCAAAAGTAAGAAGTTTTCGCTCCTTATATTAGGATTGAGGCACTGAAGCGTACCTCAGGGTCCTTTCTTTACAGGTACGGGTTGTGCACTATTATCTGTGCACAAGCCATAGTCATACTAAACAATATTGAATGATGACAAATAATTGACAATAATACCAGTGATTTACACAGGACGACGGAATGTAAGAATGTTAGGGTTGTTAGCTCTTCCCCCCACGTAGCTTTCCAATCTTCTCATCTGAACCCGATGCTTGAGCCTATAGTCAATACGTGCCAAGAACTTAACCGCCTGCTTCACATCGTTTCGTCTCCAAGTTATGTGTCTTAACCAACCCTGCTTCCGCCCTTGTGTGTGGTTTTCTAGAATATGATCAAGCTCAGAACTGACTTGTATCAAAGTTTCATCACTGAACTTGTGAATGTCTTCGTAACCCATGAACTTTGGTCTTCCAGATCTAACATACACTACTCCAGATGGTCTTTTGATGAAAGAATATGGTTGCATTTCTGCGATTCCCGGAGGTCTAAGATCAGGTTTGATGAGGTTCAGTTTCTTCTGGTAACTTTCAACACCGAGATGTACATCTTCGACTCTTGTCTTTATTACTATTCTTCTGATGTAAAGGGGTAGAGAGTTGATGATGTCATATTGAAGGCTGCCAGGGAGATGCTCGAGTTTTCCTTGTATCTTAAGCAGGTACATATCTTCAATATCGTTCAGATTTAAATGAGGATAGTCTGCTTTGTTGAACGAGTACTCCTTGTCATCTTGTCTTAGAACCATGATCTTAGTCAGAAAGTTGTATCCATATTTTGACTCATTTTCAGCACTTTTGATGGAAAGAATCTTGTCTTTCTAGTTTACCTTGTGTTTTGAGGTAAACTTCAGTTTCCATTTGTAGAACCATTTGGGCATCTCAGGCCAGTGAAAGACTCCTAGAACAGCTTCATCATTGTATTATACAATTGAGGTGCTGAACAAGTATCAAATCTGTTCTTCAAGTCCTTCTTGCACATAGGTAGCAGTCTTGAACTTGGTGAGAGATGTAGCATATCGTTTTTCTGGATTAGTGTTCCCATATATCAGATACTCCAAGTCATTGTTGAAGAAATATGCTTTAGGTATCTTGGGATTATGAGCTTGACCAATGAGCAGTAAGGGTTGTGAGTAGTCACGAAACTGGAATGTATCGGTTTCACGAGAAGATCTTGCAACATCCCAGCTAACATTTTCAGATAAGGCTCTTGCAACTTGTTCCAGGTTGTATTCGAATTCCAGTTGAGAAGTAATCGAAGTCTTTAATTGTGAGAAACCTGCTTTGCGGATGTTGACAATGTCAGACAGTTGTATTTTCTGGATCTTCATCACTTACTTGAGTTTCTTTGTGAAGTCCACAACTGAGCCATCTGCAGGAACTTCGTCTTCTGGAATGTCGGGGTATGCATCCACCATTTCTTCAAACCATTCAAACTTTTCAGCATCTGGATTAATCCATTCAGGAGCAGGTTTTAGTGGTGCATCCGCAGGTGGTTCAGGAACAGCTTCAACTTTATTGTGTGTGATGTCATCGTGAGGTTCAGCATTCATCAAATGTTACAGTATCTTGAGGAACTAGTTCTTCTTCGCCAGTGTGCGGAATGTAGGATGATGGCATTGTAGCTGTAGGTCCAGTCATTCTGGTACGTTTTTCGCTTGGCTTAGCTTGGTCATCTTTGTTAGAATCATCATGACGACGTTTTCTTGACTTGACCTTCTTGCACGGATCATCCTTCTTTTCAGCTTTCTTCATAGACTTGATCAAAGCTTTGCGAAAATCACTTTCCTCTGGATCATTGATGATGGCTTCAAGCAATTGTCCTTTGAGATCTGCGGCAGAAGGCTTTGATGGTTTTGTTCGAATTGTGAGTGGTGTTGTTTGAATATGATGAGCTATAATTCCATCAAGCTTTCTCTTGACATATTCCTTCAAAAGAAATGGAAGTGTTTCCTGAAGTTGTCTACCAATCTCTTTTGGTAAGTTGTTGTTGAGGAAGTCTTCCATTGCTAGAGACACATCATATGCCTTGAACTCATCGATGTCATGTTGCTGCGTCTTTACTTGAGCTTGCAACGCGCTGAGTTGCTCCTTAAGAGCCTAGATTTCACTTGTTTCAGGTTGTTGGGGTGTAGGTTTTGGTAATGGAAGCTTGGTTTTGGAAGTTTGATCAACAGATGATGGTATAATAGGTGGAGTAGGTATACGGTCATCATCTTGATCATCATCATCTTGGTTATCGTCATCCTTATCACTTTCACTGTCATTGTCGTCATCACTTTCATCATCTTTTTCTTTATCTTCATCATCTTCCTTCTTTTCTTCATCAGTTTTGTCAGTATCAGATTCTAAGAGTGAGTGAATGAGTTGGTCTGATTCTTCATATTCACCCTCAGATTCACTCAGTGAAGCACTTTCTGATTTAGACAATGTTGCTTCTGTTTCATCATCAGACTTCGACAAGGTTTCTTCTTCACTATCCTTTGATCCGGACCCTTCGCCTTTCTTCTTTAGCTTTAGTTTCTCAAGATCAGCCAAATACTTTGCTTTGTTTTCTAGTAGGGCTTTCCCTAGTTGTTCAATTTCCTCTTCTTTAGTCTTTGGTGGTTGTAGGGTGTCATCGGGTTTGTCTTGAAGCATTAGTAATTTGCCTTTTCCTTTTCCCAGACCTTCATCATGTGTTTCTTTCTTAATCTTCATGATTCTTTTTCTTTCTTCCCTCAAGCTTGGTTCCTCTTCTTCTTCTTTTGTAGATTCATCTCTGAGCATTGCTTTCCTCTTAGTGGCTCGAGAAACCTTATTAGTTCTTGTAGTACCAGCTTTAATTCCTCTACCTCTTCCTCTTGTCCCTGTTGTTCCCTTCACTATTATCCCCACTGATCCTGCTTTCTCTGCTTCATCATATCTTTCATAGGCTTCAGTTGCCCTCACCGTCTCTGTAATTAATGTGTCTGGAATTCTGAGACCTTGTTTGGTGGTGTTGGTGGCATGAATTCTCACACGAGAAAGAACATGATCCATCTTTTCAGTATGAGCCTTTTCAGTTTGGCGTTTGTCAATGTCTTGTTCTCGTTCCATGAAGTGGGCAATGAGGAGTTTGGTGAAGCGTGGGAAATGAATCTTGTAGCTCTTCTTTTGGCTGAATTGACGAGCTTGATAGATAATGTCGGTCCAGATATACTTGGCATAATCAAGATGAGCCAAGTTGATGACTCCCCAGAAGAACTGCAGATGTTCAAGTCTGGGGTGCTTGTGACCCGTTTCCTTTCCCGTGATGCAATAACTTAGGATGGTGTACGTAGTCAACCACGGTTGAGGAATGTATCTTATGTCCACCTTTGAATGTGATGTGATCTATTCAAATGAATCGTCATAGCCAAGGTGTTTTAAGGACTTGACTATACGTTCAAAAGTTGGATCATCTGCAAACTTTTTGTACTTGCCAAAAGCAGTTGGAGGAAGCCCAAGAACACTTCAAAGAATATGAACATCGAACTTGATACTCTTAGTGTCCAGGGTGACTGCCATGGTCTTGGTGTCCCGACTGATGAATAGAGAGTGCCAGAACTGATTAAGGTAGACTTTTGGAACTGTAGCGGATCTTCTCTCATGATTGAATGACTGAGCTATGTCATGGGGGAAGTCTTTCTCTGAAAAAAGTGTTTATTCAGAATTTCCACCATGATCTGACAGGAAGGGTGGCATGGTAATTTCTCCAAATATACCCTGTAGTTAGATTCTCCAATCTTTCTTTCATCTCCTTCGAGTATCAATTCATTCCTTGCTATGGATCTTTGAGACATTGTGAACCTGAGTAGTACAAACACCAACAAAGAGACATAATGGAAATTGCATATTTGTGTTAGTGTAAGTCATTTATTACATGATCAGTACCTAAGTGACATGATGATCATGAATAATAGGAACATAATATACAAACAACCATATAAGAGCAAACACAATTGTTCAACTTGACACATTTCTATATTGGAAAAAAAATTTACAAGTCTGAAAAATTAGCTTACTCGAAGTAAAATAGGCTAACTCGAAGAAAGTGTGATAAACTTCCTTACTCGAAGGATTTTTAAAAATTTGAAAAGAACCTCTCTTAATTGGAGATAGCCTTTTTCCTTACTCGGAAATTTTGAAACCCTCCTAACTCGGAGAAACTGTATAAAATCCTTACTTGAAGAAACTGCACACTTGCTCGAAGAGTTTGATAAAAAAAAATTCTAAGTCGAAGGATGATTCCTTACTCGAAGAGTTTAAGAAAAATTTCTTAGTCGAAGAATGTTTCCTTACTCGAAGAGTTTAAGAAAAATTTCTTAGTCGAAGAAATTTTCCTTACTCGAAGAATGTAAGGAAAAGTTTCTTAGTCGAAGAAATTTTGCTTACTCGAAGAATGTAAGGAAAACATTCTTAGTCGAAGAAATTTTGCTTACTCGAAGAATGTAAGAAAAATTTCTAAGTCGAAGAAATTTTCCTTACTCGAAGGATTTTAAAAAAATTTATAAGTAGAAGAAATTAATCTCTTACTCGAAGAATTTCATAAAATTTTCTGAGTAAAGAAAACTTTCCTTCTAACTCGAAGACATTGATCCTTAGTCGAAGAAATTCTTCCTTACTCGTAGAATTTCATACTTAATCAAATTCTATATTAGACTGATTCAGGGACCATGCAAGCATCAAATATCTTCCTAAACACATTCTAAACAAATCCTAGTACCCAGAAATCTAAGCACACAAACACATTGGCCACAAAGGATTATTATGCAATATGAATTTCTTCGACTAAGAACATATGTTTGATTTTGGTTACAAGACTTAAGGCGCATAATTTAAGGACTCATATAAGCATAACCAACTACTCAAAACACATACATAAAACTCCTAGTGGTAGCAGCAATGTATACGACTTACTTAAACCCTAAAACATTCAATTTTCATTCGCAGATGTTAACTAACACAATTAAGCAGCTTTAGAACAATCCTAAACATGAAATTAAGCTACAGAACTAAATTAATTAGACTAAAGCCTTACACAAAAGAAATGCCTAAATTCATGCCTTAAACCCTAATTCATCGATTGAACAATTAAGCCACAGAAATGTTTCAAAAATTTAGACGAGTGATATTCAAACATAGGTGAATGAGTATAACACTTACAATTGTGAAATTTGAGAAGATTAAAAAACTTGTATGAATGTTTGAAAAATGGCAGTAAGTTGGTTCCGTTTTTGAGTTTATGTGTTTAAAAAAAATCTGAGTTAGTTGCTTATATATGGTATAATTTGGAATTTTGTCAATTTAAGTCCCTCAACCCGTATTTCAATTCAAACGCAGTCCTTATGTTGTAATATTTAGATAATTGACAACAACAGTCCTTGAGGTTTGTTGTTGTCATATCCTTAGTCCAAATGTTTGTTAACTTTTAGTAATTTACATTTCTCCCCTTTAAACTAACAAATACTTTTTAAAACTTTGTCAAACATTTAGTTCAAGAGATCACGGAAATGTTCTACGATGAAGATGTTTATTGATGATGAAGATTTTAATAAGAGTGTGCGAAAGTCATAAAAAATTCTCCCCCTCAAAATATGTTCGTGATCAAAATTGATTAAATGTGAATATCAAGAACATATTTTGATTTGTTTTGAATTTTGCACACTGAAAAGAGATGAAAATTGTTGTTTCTTTTTTTTTGATAAGAAAAATGATAATGAAAGATCTTTTTGTGTTTTTGAATAAGATATTTACAAAGATAGTTTTGGTGTTTGACTTTCTTAGTTGTGTTTAAGAAAGTTGTTTAAATCATCTGGAGTCAAACACCGCATACCAATTAGGTGAACTAATTCCACAAATCTTGCATGGGGCAAGGCTTTGGTGAACAAGTCCGCTAATTGGTATTGAGTACCCACAAAATATAATTCAATTGTACCCTGTTCAATATGCTCTTTGATGAAATGATATCGAAGTGCGATATGTTTTGACTTCGAATGTTGAACCGTGTTGCATGAGATGCCAATGGCACTCTAGGAGTCGCAGTACATGGGAATCTTGTTGAAAATGTAACCGTAGTCCATCAGCTATGATCGCATCCAAATGACTTGAGTACAGCATACTGACATGGCTACATATTCAGATTCTTTAGATGACAATGAGGTGCAATCCTGCTTCTTTGACTGCCAAGATACAAGTTTGTCTCCTAGAAACTGCACTCCCTCAGATGTACTTTTACGTGTATCTAAACATCCTGCATGATCAGCATCTGAAAAAGCGATTAGTTCAAAACCAGAATCCTTCGGATACGAGATCCCCAAATGGATGGTTCCCTTTATGTATCGAAGGATTCTTTTAACCTCAGAGAGGTGTCTTTCAGTTGGTCGAGACTGATAACGGGAGCATAGGTATACAGCAAAATCTATATCTGGTCTGTTGGCTGTTAGATACATGAGGGATACAATCATACTACGGTATTTTGTAGTGTCAACTGGTGTACTATGTAAATCAGCATCCAGGTTTGGGGATGATGCAATCATAGGTGTGTTATAAGTATCACAACTTGTCATGCCATGTTTCTTTAAAATATCAAGAGCATACTTGGACTGATTTAGAAAAATACCACGGGGGGATTGATGAACTTGAATTCCTAAGAAGAACGTAAGTTCACCCATCATAGACATCTCAAAATTTTATTTCATTAATTTTGCAAAAGCATTTGAGTACTTTTTATGTGTTGAACCAAAAATGATGTCATCAACATAAATTTGAACAATTAAGATGTCCTCCCCGTGTTTTTGAATAAACAGTGTGGGATCAACTGGTCCTTTGGTAAAGTGATTAGCAAGTAGGAATGCGGACAGTTTGTCGTACCATGCCCTCGGGGCTTGTTTAAGGCCATAAAGGGCTTTCTTGAGTCTGTACACATGATTAGGATGATCTGGATCGATGAAGCCCTCTGGTTGTGTGACATACACTTCTTCACGGAGTTGCCCATTCAGAAATGCAGTTTCACGTCCATTTGATAAACGGTGATGTTCTTGTGGGCAACATACACCAGAAACATGCGGACAGCTTCAAGTCTAGCCACTGGTGCAAAGGATTCTTCAAAGTCAATGCCTTCTTCTTGGCTGAAGCCTTTGGCAACCAGATGTGATTTGTTACGAATAACTGTTCCATCAGCATCAAGTTTGTTTTTCCAAATCCATTTAAGTCCGACAACATAGACTCCATCGGGACTTTCTACCAATTCCCAGACTTCAAGACGTTTGAATTGATCGAGTTCTTCTTGCATTGATTCAATCCAATTGTCATAAGTCATGGCTTCTTTAATGTTCTTTGGTTCTGCTTGACAGACGGTAAGTGCATAAATGCATGTTTCACCATTCGTGTGAAGTCTTTGTCGTGTCATGATTGGATTATTTGGATTACCAATCACATTTACTAAGGGATGATCTCTTGTCCATTTGTGTGTTGAAGGGTAATGTTGAAAAAGATTGTGCATATTAGACGGATCCAAGTTGCGTGTAGACGACTCAGCAATATCGGGAATGGTTGGAGCCGGAGCAAATGGATTGAAAAAGGCATTTCTGTCATAATTTGCAGGTGCGGGTACTTCTTGTTGTGGTAGATCTTTAGCTGCATTATCATTGTTGGAAGCAGTTTGTTCTTCTGTTGATGGAGATTCAGTGGGAGGTGCATCTGCAGCAACTGTTGTTGTTGTAGTAGGTGTATCAGGTATAGGATTGTTATCAGGTTGAGCAACGGAACTTGTAGATACATCTGGTGCACGACTTGCAAAAGAATCATCGAACAGTGGAGCAAACAAGGTTTCCAATTCCTTACGGTTGAGGGAAAGTGGTGCAGCTGATTGATCTGGAAAATTTAGACGGTTAGTTGCGGGTCCTAAGCTGTTTTGCTCAGAAGCCATTTCTATAAGCTCATCGAAATTAGCATGAATAGCTCCTGAATTTCTCTAGTACGACGATTCCAGATTCGAAAACCTTTGAAGTTCTCACAATATCCAATGAAGAGACTAATGTCAGCTTTGGCTTTGAGTTTTCCAAAATCATCACGATCATTATTTGGGTAACAAAGGGCACCAAATACATAAAAGTAATTTATCTTTGGTTTTCGGTTGTGAACAATCTCATAAGGAGTTTTGTGATGCCGTTTGGTGATCATGCAACAGTTTTGGGTATAACATGCAGTTGATACAGCTTCTACCCATACGTAATCTGGTAATTGAGCATTGATTAACATTGTTCTTGCAGCTTCCAATAATGTCCTATTGCGTCTTTCGACAACCCCATTCTGTTCTGGACTTCTTACAATAGATGTTTGATGTTCAATTCCCACTTTCTCAAAATAATCTCGAAGAGTTTGATTCTTGAATTCAGTTCCATTGTCTGTTCTGACTTTTCTGACTGTATTACGAAGCTGAACTTGAATTTTAGTGAGAAAGGTGATGATCATTGAAGGAGCTTGATCCTTGCTTCGGAGAAAGTAGACCCAAGTCCATCTGGAGAAGTCATCGACAATTACCAGAATGTAGCATTTACCGTTTATCGTTTGAACACGCAAGTATTGTGTTCTGTTTTTGAAGGGAAATGTGCACGAGTACTTTTTCCTTGTTCACAAGCTGGACATAGGTGATCTTTTGCATACCGAAACCGTGGAAGACCATCGACTAGTTTGTGACGTGCAAGTTCAGTCATGGTTTTGAAATTCAGATGAGACAGTCGTTTGTGCCATAACCAGGATTTTGTCGAATGTGCTTTGGAGAGCAGACATATAGGAGAAGAAGTCGTCATATCAGACATTGAAATGGTGTAGAGACTAGTTCCACGTTTGCCCGACATGAGATCATTTCCTTGTAAATCACGAACAAAACAAGTTTTCTCCCGAAATGCTACTTCCAAATCCCCATCACAAAATTGACCGACTGAGAAAAGGTTGTGACCAAGGCCTTCGACATAATAGACACGAATAATTTCGATGTTGCCATTGACATAATCTCCATAGCCCATAATAGCAGCGAAATGATCATTCTCGAATCTGACAGTGCCGATGAACTTTGCAACAAAGTTTACTAAAAGTTTGAGATTGCATGTCATATGTCGAGAACAACCGCTATCAACAATCCATAGAACAATTTGAACAACCTGCATCACACTAAGACGACGAAGATGGAGTGATGGTAACTGATTGCGTGGTTTTGTAACCTTACAACAGGTTTTACCTCTCGAGGGATCTCAAGAGGCTTACAACCCCACCAGGCAGTGTACCTGACCGATGTAGTATAGTGTAGTGGTAAGTACGGGGGATTGATCGTTCTCCACAGGGAATAGTGTTCGTTAGGTATGAAAGGCTACTCTAATTAGGTCTAAGGATTGAGGAAGATTCTTTTTATGTTTTTATAATTTTTATGAAAGCAAGTAAAATCTCGGTTTTGAAGGAGTGGGCGGAATTAGTTGCTAGTCAACTAACCCAAATTACTACAAATGCAAATAAAATAAAATAACAAAAATGAAAAGTGGTGAGAAACTTATGTGTAGAGAAATGTGTTTACTTAGATTTCCTTACTCCCTAACTATCTTTTACCGGTTAATTAGTGTGTATTAGTTGCGTGGATGACGGGTGTATTCCTTAATACCATTCGTGGGGTGGCGTACTTACTTCCCCAAACTCTACAAGCTCCTACTTCACTCCTATGTCGAGCCGGCTAGGAAGCTCCTAACATGGGATCACTAGAATTCGCTTGTGCATTAAATACAACCATAAAAACCTTTAGTACGCGTTTGGTTCATGTTTCTTAAGACGTTCAAGCAAGTTACCGAATAGGAAGTTAGCCAGTTTTCTTAAGCCTAACATAGATAAACAATCATCCAATACAACTAACAACACACTAACAACCAATAATCAATAGCTAGGTTTCATTAGATCTAAGCAAACACAAGATAAAATTAGCCTAACATGTTAAACAAAAGACAAGCATAAGATAGAATCAAACAACACATAGACATATTGAATGATTAATTGATAACTTATCTCTCAATGAAACATGGAAGATCTCAAGGCTAAAAGCCCTGAAAAAGTAGCTAAAATCGTCTTAGGGTTTTATCCCAAAATTCCACACACTAAGCTCTCCCTCAATGACAAAAAATTAGAAAACTATATATAGACTTTTGCATCTGACGGCGTCACCTTATGGATTGTGACGCCGTCACCTAGCCGCTTTTAGGGTTCTCGGATGACCATCTTGACGCCGTCCCTCTTTAATTCTCCAAAATCCGTTCTGGCCTATCAAGGCTTGACGCCCTCACCTCTTGAACGTGACGCCGTCCCCTTATGAATTAAGCCGTGACGCCCTTGATTTAGTTAAAGCGTGACGCCGTCAGAATTCACATGCTAACTCACTGGCCCGTCATGAGTAAATTTCACATCCCACTTTTCTTGCCAAGGCATGACGCCGTCCAGAGTTAAGTCTGACGCCGTCAAGAGTAACTTTTAGCCGATTCTTGAGACTTTGCCGTTTCTTCACTTTGATGCTCCAAAAACGTCCAAAATGCCTCCTTTTCCAGATTTCTCCTCAAAAGTACCTAAAATGACAAAAGGAACGATTTAGGGCGATATTTGATCAAATAAATACGATTTCGGGCTTAAATGACCCCTTAAAAGCGGTACACTTTTCGCTTCATCAAATACCCTTACACTTGAGATTTGCTTGTCCTCAAGCAAATGCGCTTTTATTCTAATCAAAATACAGGTTAGGGGTCATTTAATACTAACATAAAAGTAATTACAACAAATAATCGTTCCACTTCAATCATAATAAGCACGGAGATTACATACTAGCACCTCACAAGTAGTGTTTAGATACTCACATCTCTCAAGTGTCATCAAAATAAATCTCATAAATGAAAACGGAAAATATCTCTCACTACCTGTCATAGCAAATAGATTACCATAGGCTTGGGAAAGGATCGAAAACCTCCTCCACTAGGCGTAAGCACCAAAGATAAACTATCAAAGAGGGCTTTTAAATGGGTTGTAATGTTAGGTGTAGGGAAAAGGAAAACACGGTTTGGTTGGATAAAGGATATTTTACTGGTGGCGAGTTAAAAATCTTGGTCAATTACATGTACTATACAATGTTGCTAAGCCAAGACTAGACTCGATCTTAAGCTAGAAACGAAATAACAAAATAACAAAAACATAAAACAAACATAAAATAAAACGGGATGGTAGTCCGTATGTTTTTTCTATTTTTCATTTTCTCATTTTTTTGTATTTTTCTTGATTTTTCGATTTTTTTTTTTTTTTTTTTTTTTTTTTTTTTTTTTTTTGCATACACTTTTGCCCTACCATCCAAAATAATACATCATAGGGGCATTGCATTCCCCTTACACTTGAATTTTTACATAACTTTACAATTACTAATCTAATGACTCGAATTAAGATAACTGAAAAACTTGGAGTACTTTTAAAATATTTAGCACATATGGGGGTAATAAATGATGTTCTTCCCCATTACTCCATTATACTAGTACTTTACCCATGAGTCCCAATCGTCCCAAAACAATATGTACAAGGATATGACTCGACTTAGCAACCATGTAATCAACTAGATAATTAACTTGGGTTTAAACAAATGTTGTAACAATAATGCACTAAAGATGAGTGCATACAAGGTAGGCTAAGGCGATTTGGGTGTACATTTAAGTGGGGTGTAACAAATTCTTCCTTTAAGTAAAATGCTTAAAGGTCGAAACGAAAAGATAGGCTCTGAGGGGTGTACTAGGGGTATCGTGTACTAAAAATGAGTACAACGCAAAGGGTGTGGGAGAATTACTTGACCAATGTAGCCAAAGTAATTATAACAAAAACACAGGTGTAAAACAATGGGTTAATCCTAATGCCTCTTATCATGTAGTAAATCTAACTACACGAATGTAGTCTCACTTGTGGCCTTGGAATGGTCCTAACGCAAGTTCTAGAATCTAAGTGCTACCGGTACACACATCATAGCATAAATGCTTTTCCTACCAATTCTAGGGGCGAACCTCACATATTTGGGGGTGGAAAATTTTTTAGTGGTACGGTTTTTGTGCTAGTCATATAACTCCCATCCGTGAGACGCTCATTAAGATCAAAGTTTCACTCCTATATGTTGTAAAAAATTTTAAATTTGGCACTAAAATTGCCCTAACAAGTATTTATCTCAGTTTTATTACACATCTACCATCAAACAAACAAAAATCAAGCGTAATAGCATTCTCTAAAATCGTACTTTTACCCTCCCCTTACACTTAAGATGAACATTGTCCCAAATGTTCAAAATAAAAGATGTAAAGAAAAAAGTAAAAGAATGAAATCAAATATCCCTGATTCGCTCGTTGGATAGTGAAATTACACGGTTAAATCTTCTTCCAAGGTAATGTAGAAGCTCCATGACTAATGCATCGCCATAAGCTTGATTCCATAAACATCTCCTTGTCCAAAATAACCTGTTAAACCTGAGAAAGCAAACACGAAAACCTGCATAACATCGGCGGGATAAAATCTATATATAAGGATATAATGCTTGTGGAATGATAATTTTGCAGATTCCTGGAGATTATAAGTTGGAGATTTAATAAAAACTTTTTATGAAAACAAAACCTTCAAAAAATTTCTGGAAATTAAATCTGACGCCGTCAGGTTATAACCCTGACGCCGTCAGAAATGACCTGACAAAAATTTTCATTTTAAGTTTCCGGAAAATTTCTGGAAAAACCTTTTACCTTACTTCCTGGAAATCCTGCAAAACATCACTATGACTCGATACAAGCATTTGACTCAAACAAACACAAATATGTATGTTAATTTATTATTATTATGATTCATGTTAATTTGTGTTCTACTAAACCGATTTAGATTTCCCTTACACTTAACTTTTGCAAAATACCTTTATATGTAGTTAAGACGAAGTTAAAAACAAAATAAAGCATTTTCACAATTTTCTTTTTAACATGAATCAAAAATGATAAAAATTAAACACACATACGGAAGCAAATAAAAACAAACAAACAAGCAAATAGACACACAAAGCAAATAAATAAAATAAAGCTTGGGTTGCCTCCCAAGAAGCGCTTTTCTTTATTAACGAGTCTTGTAGCTAGACTCAAAGTCACGTACATTACGTGATTCCATCATCGGTCACGGTTCCTAGGCCATTCTCCTTCCCGGTTTTATATTCCGGTCCTAATTTCAAACAATCCTTGTAGAAACCGAACATCCTTTTCATAACATAGTCTACTCCTTTACTTCTATCCTCATCATTCCTATAGTATACCGCTTGCTTGAGCTCCTTCTCAACATTTGACAAGTGTTGGAATTGTTCTATCTTATATGGCATTTGGTAGCTTACTTCATCGGTCTCATCCTTAAATCTAACTATCCCTAAGGAAGGTTCATAAGTCATTCCAGAGACCTCAACAAATGGTTTTCCAAAAACCACTTGAGTTAAGGATGCATCGACTATTGGGCGGATATCTTCAACAATTACAAAGTCGGTGACATAGGTGAAGTTTCCTACATAAACCGGTAATCCCTTAACTCTTCCCGTGAAGTTACTCATCCAACCCTTGTCAGGGAACATCCTATACCCAAGTTGATTCTTCATTATCAAGTTGTAGTGGGCTCTAGTCATGATGTTTATGGGTGATTTAAGGTCGATGTAAGCTTTCCACACATGTAGATGTCCGATGTTGCATGGTATGTTGAGATTAGAAGGGTCGCCTATTTCAATGATTGGTCTACCTAGGAAGTATGGTGTCTCGAGGTCATCGAATAAGTTTGTATGATATGCGCGCTCTTCCTTAGTGGGTAGCCTATTGAAGTAGTCCTCATCATCATCTACTTCTTCAATCTCACTTGTCCTAACTTCCTTATCAACCTCGACTTTCTTATCCTCATCCTTAGGTTCACTATTATCCTCACTCCTATCAATTGGTTTAATAGTGACAATGTTGACAAAGTGGACGTGTTTGGATGAAGAGGGGTCTTTTACTTGGGGTCCGCTATTTGTGTTCCTAGCGTCCTTATGTGGAGGTGATAGCACGTGGTTATTGAGGGCTTTCAACAAATTGTCGATTTTGTTGGTCATCTCTGTTTGTTGTTGATTGAATTCGGATTCGAATCTAGCTATCCGAGCTTCTTGAGATGCCATAAATTGAGACATCAATCCTTCAAAGTTATCGGTACTACCATTGCCGGAAGGATTGTTGTTGAAAGTACGGTTCGAGTTGGAACCGCTTGATTGGAAACGATTAGGTGGGTTGGAAGAATTGGTTTGTTGTGAGTTTTGGTTTTGTTTCCACCTAAGGTTCGGGTGATTTTTCCATGAGGGGTTGTATGAATCACCGTAATGGTTTGGCTCGGGTTTGAAAGTGTACCACTTGTCTCCCGCTCCGTCGGTACGCGAGGATGCGTAGTCCACAAAAGCTTGTTCGGGGAGTTCCATGCAATCACGAGTGTCGTGGGGACCACTACATAATTCACATGAAGAAGTGATTTTGTTCACTTGGCTTGAAGGTTTAGGAGCCTCGTAGGATTTCATTAGAAACTTGACTTGGTCTTCAAGTTCTATGATCCTACAGTCAGAAGTGCTTGAATTGTTCGAAGGCAAAGATATTGCCTTGACCGTTTTATTCAAATCACGGGGATCACTCCAACTTTCGTTGTCATAAAGAGCAAGATCCTCTAGGAGAGCCCATGATTGTTCCGCACTTAGATCACGTAGCTTGCCACCGGCCGATTGGTCAATGGTTTGCCTCGTGGAGAGATTGATATGGTCATAGAAGATTTGGACTTGGAGCCAAAGTTCTATGCCATGGTGAGGGACTTTTTGGAGTAAGTCCTTGAATCGAGTCCATGCCTCGTAGAGAGTTTCGCCTTGACGTTGTTGGAACATCAAGATATCATTCCTTAGCTTGGTAGTTCTTCCCGGTGGGAAAAACTGAGCAAGGAAACGAGTGGTGAGATCATCCCAAGAGGTGATGGATCCTGCGGGTTGACGTTCTAGCCACTGACTAGCTTGGTCCCGCAAAGAGAATTGGAAGAGACGCAATCGGGTCGTCTCTCGAGTGGCAACATCAAGGTCTATAGAATCAACGATTTTAAGAAAGTCCTTGAGATGTTGATTAGGATCTTCAGAACGAAGTCCATGGAATGCGCATCCGCTTTGCACCAACCGGATGGTGTCGGATCGCAAGGGTGTGATATTGGCTCCTTGAGTGAGCTCAATGGTGTTTCGATAGCCATGGTGGCTAGGACGGGAATACTCTCCTAAAGTACGGGCTCTAGGAGGTGGTGGTGGTTGTTGTGGTGGTGGGTTGTGGGGGTTAAGGATATTACCATCTTCCATGATGTCGGATGGTATGGTTACGAACAAAGACACGAAGAAAATAGATAGACTAAAGAAAACCTAGAAAAATAAAATAAAAAATCTCACTAGAAAGGAATCTAGTGAGTAGACCTAATAGAAATAAAAATTCAACCTAAACAATAACTATTCCCCGGCAACGGCGCCAAAAACTTGATTGCGTGGTTTTGTAACCTTACAACAGGTTTTACCTCTCGAGGGATCTCAAGAGGCTTACAACCCCACCAGGCAGTGTACCTGACCGATGTAGTATAGTGTAGTGGTAAGTACGGGGGATTGATCGTTCTCCACAGGGAATAGTGTTCGTTAGGTATGAAAGGCTACTCTAATTAGGTCTAAGGATTGAGGAAGATTCTTTTTATGTTTTTATAATTTTTATGAAAGCAAGTAAAATCTCGGTTTTGAAGGAGTGGGCGGAATTAGTTGCTAGTCAACTAACCCAAATTACTACAAATGCAAATAAAATAAAATAACAAAAATGAAAAGTGGTGAGAAACTTATGTGTAGAGAAATGTGTTTACTTAGATTTCCTTACTCCCTAACTATCTTTTACCGGTTAATTAGTGTGTATTAGTTGCGTGGATGACGGGTGTATTCCTTAATACCATTCGTGGGGTGGCGTACTTACTTCCCCAAACTCTACAAGCTCCTACTTCACTCCTATGTCGAGCCGGCTAGGAAGCTCCTAACATGGGATCACTAGAATTCGCTTGTGCATTAAATACAACCATAAAAACCTTTAGTACGCGTTTGGTTCATGTTTCTTAAGACGTTCAAGCAAGTTACCGAATAGGAAGTTAGCCAGTTTTCTTAAGCCTAACATAGATAAACAATCATCCAATACAACTAACAACACACTAACAACCAATAATCAATAGCTAGGTTTCATTAGATCTAAGCAAACACAAGATAAAATTAGCCTAACATGTTAAACAAAAGACAAGCATAAGATAGAATCAAACAACACATAGACATATTGAATGATTAATTGATAACTTATCTCTCAATGAAACATGGAAGATCTCAAGGCTAAAAGCCCTGAAAAAGTAGCTAAAATCGTCTTAGGGTTTTATCCCAAAATTCCACACACTAAGCTCTCCCTCAATGACAAAAAATTAGAAAACTATATATAGACTTTTGCATCTGACGGCGTCACCTTATGGATTGTGACGCCGTCACCTAGCCGCTTTTAGGGTTCTCGGATGACCATCTTGACGCCGTCCCTCTTTAATTCTCCAAAATCCGTTCTGGCCTATCAAGGCTTGACGCCCTCACCTCTTGAACGTGACGCCGTCCCCTTATGAATTAAGCCGTGACGCCCTTGATTTAGTTAAAGCGTGACGCCGTCAGAATTCACATGCTAACTCACTGGCCCGTCATGAGTAAATTTCACATCCCACTTTTCTTGCCAAGGCATGACGCCGTCCAGAGTTAAGTCTGACGCCGTCAAGAGTAACTTTTAGCCGATTCTTGAGACTTTGCCGTTTTCTTCACTTTGATGCTCCAAAAACGTCCAAAATGCCTCCTTTTCCAGATTTCTCCTCAAAAGTACCTAAAATGACAAAAGGAACGATTTAGGGCGATATTTGATCAAATAAATACGATTTCGGGCTTAAATGACCCCTTAAAAGCGGTACACTTTTCGCTTCATCAGTAACGGTGGAACCCGTTGGGTTAGTAACACAGTTATTAATAACCTTAGGTAGCCATGTAAAACTAGGTTTTCTTTGTAGCCAACGTTGCCATGTCCAACTAGTTTCAGCTTTCTTCTTAGTGAATTTGCTAGGTGATTGGATTGTCTTAGGAGTCGTATTTGCAACTATGGTTTTGTTAAAGGCATTCTTAAAAACTACACTTGGCGATTTTTCTAGTATAGACTTAGAAGCAATAGTGGGCCTAGAGGAAATGCCAGATGTACGTTTCCTGTTACGAGATAAAAGAGATTTTGCAACACATTTCTTATGATCACCAGATAACATGCTTTTACGACAGAACGCACAAGATGCATCAACATTCAAAACATTCAAAGTCTTTGCATTCGTTACATCAAGATTAGAATTACAAGTTTTTAAGTTCGATTCTAAATCAGACACAACATGCGTTTAATTCAACCTCCTAAGGTGATCTTCTACTTCTTGGTCTTTTAGTGTTTCGCTCTTACGTTGCCAGATACTATTCTTCTTTTTGTTGCTCTTATGCTTGGATCTGCTAACGCTATGAGGGGTGTCTATTCCTGTAGAAGTGGAAGCATTCAAATTAATAGTCTGAGGGGATGTGTGTCTAGGTGTTGTGTCCATTTTGTACATTCCTAGTGCAATCACATTTGTGTGAACAAACTTTCCTTTTTCAAGTAATTTAAATTTCTCTTTGAGTTCAATGATGATGTGATTCTTTTGTTGAACTTTTGAATCGAGTTCTCTATTTAAGCGAACGGTGTCATTCCGATTTTGACAAACTTCATCGATGTCCTTTTCATATTTGAAATTTTGACTTTTTAAAACAGCATTTTCATTTTCAAGATTTTTAACTTTGGATGTGTGACTCTTCTGAAAGGACATTGTTTCTTTTTGACTTTGCAATTTTAATTGAAAATCAAGACTCTGAGTTTGACACCATTGCAGCTTCTGATGGAGTTGAAAATTTTATTTTGAAAGTTTACTTGCACATCATCATTGAGTTTAATGATTCTCTCATTTTCTCTTTTTAAATTCACAATTTCATGTCTCAATGTTTCAGTGTCAGCAGTGTGATCATCAACAAGCATAGAATTGCAAGACACATAAATGGAATTCATAAACACAGAGATAATATCAGAACTTAGAACATCTTCCAAGAGTCGATCAACTTCATTTTGTAAAACTTTGTTTTGAGATTGCATTTTCTGTTGCATTAAAAGTGTTCATCATGGATGCTACTTATGTTTGGAGTTCCTGTTCCCAGTGTGTAGCACAAAGACGCAAATATTGAATGTATGGTAAAAATTGTTTTTGAAAGATTTCTCTCTTTTCTTTTTCGTAAGGAGATAGAAAAGTGGAAACTGTTATCTCAGAATTACGTTCAATTGCCTGTTCTAAAAATTTGATGTCTTCCATAAAAGTATCAAAATATCTAAGTACAAGACATCGTTTTGGTAATGGTGCAAGTACACCAGAAGTTGGTAAAGGACCATTTATTTGTGCCACTGGTTTAACAGGACCAACCTCAGAAGAAGATTCATGAATTTGCATTACAAACCATGGTTGTTCTGTTTTATCTTGTTGAGGAACGAAGGTGTCGGAAATATGAGGCACTTTTGAATAATCAAATGGTTTATTAAACTTAACATTGCTCATTTTTGATCGACTCTCTTCTTCTTGTTCCTGTTCTTCCTCACAGTTATGTACAACAACACGCATAATTGAATCATTAAAGAGATGGTCTGCACTATACAACTTTGGATTTTCCTTGAGTGCTTTGTGAAGAAAACGTGGTTTGTCATCACCAATAGCAAATCCATAACCTTGGGGATTTTGCTTTAGAGTAAACTTTTGAATTGTTGTTACAGACTCACCAGTTTTATAAACAACTTTTTGAAACTCTTTTAATTTACTTTCCAAATCTACGATTTCATCAAGATAAGAATCAATTCATTTCCTGGACACTTGTTTATGTTCCAAAAAACTAGCTTGACAAGTTGACAACTCTATTTTTGTTTTAGAAAGTTCAGAATTGAGGTGTTCAACCTGTTGTTCAAATTCTAATTTTTGTTGTTCCATTTGAGAAACCAAGTTGTTTTTGGAAGCAATTAATTCTCGTATTTGATGTTGTAAATCTTGTTCTTTGACATAAGGTTTTTGGAATGCAACTTCAAAACTTTGTTCTCGTTTTTCTTTTGTTTCAAAATTTGTGAGTTGTAATTTATAGCACTCAAGATCCTTAGTTAAGAATGCAACTTTTGCTTTTAAGTTTCTGTTAATCTCATTGCATTTTCCAATCTAAGATTTTTGTGAGTCCAACTGGGACTGGGTAGTCAATAGCAAGGTCATGAGTTCTGGATCTGGACCGAGCGAATGTTCATTTTGTTCAATTTGATCATTGTTATCGTCATCAATTGGATCATCAAATGTAACAACTGGGTTAATTTGATCATCATCAAATGTAAAAACTGTGTTCATTTGTTAATCTTCTTGAGGAGATAATAATGAATCATTTTGAAAAACTTGCTCCTCGTCTGATGCAGATGCAGATGGTGATACAATTTCATGTATTAGACATGTTGAATCAAGTACCTGAGACAGACCGTCAGTATCATATATTGTGCATGTGTCACTCATGTGCAGTTCCTGCATGTTGGCCATTAGCATCACAGCTGCATTTGCTTCCAAGTCTTCCATGTCATCAGAATATGCATTTGTCATGAAGTTGTTTTCCTTCTCAGTAAGAGTTCCCCCAGATTCATCCTTGAGAGCAAGAAGTAGTGCCTGCTTGTAAAACTCACTGCCTCTTGTTCCAGGTTTGGGACATGCATTAGCCAGATGAACTTTCCCATTGCAGTTGTAACACTTAACCATTGTATTCCCATTCCCTTGATTCCCAGTCTCAACTATTTCAACTCTTCTCTGAGTAGCACTTGCATTGTTCCTACTTCCACTAGCTGCAGTAAACCTTTGTCCATTTCCTGAGTTTCCCATATAACCCCCTGATCCAGTTCTTCCATAAGCACGATTCTGAATTTCAACTCGTCCATCTTGAACAACAGCTTGATTCCTTGTGTTGGATGAAGTGCGGAGACGATTTTTGGATTTGTTGAAGAATTTGCTGAAAGCACGAGCAATTAGTGCAAATCCTTCATTCAAAGAGTTGAATGCATCATCTTCGTCACTATTTGTATTGGTATAAAGCATGGTGTCAGTGTTGTCGTAGGGGACTAGTTGATTTGCAGTTGATTTGCAGTTGATTGCTGTGTTGACTCATATGGAATGAGTTGGGTGGAAGAGGTTTGTTGAGGATAGTTAAAATGAGGTTGTTGTTGGACATAAGCCTGGTTTGACTGTAGAGGTGGAGCAAAGTGATATTGAGCTATCAATGCCAGTGAGTTTGGAGTTGTAGAAGGTGAATAAGTACCACGAAGAGCTTGATCTTTGTCAACTTCAGATTTATGGTGCTTCAGATAATCATACAACAAACCATAAGATGCATTGTGGAGATTTTTGGCTTGACGAACAAACGTGACATACTTTTGCCAATCTGGACCAAGACAGCTGAGAAACTTTGTGTTAACTGCAATCCTGGGTAAAACAATGTTGTGTCTGTCCAAGTCATTGATGATGTTTGTGAACCGATGGTAATAAGACTCTAGTGACTCCCCTACTTCAATCATGAACATTGTGTATTCAAGGTAGAGTTTGGATTCCATGTAATTTTGCTTCAGTTCAGTGCCTTCCATTAGGAGATGAACGTGTTCCCACATGTCCTTAGCAGTTTTCTGAGCATCAATGCTTCGGAAGATCGGATTAGGAATTCCCTGAAGAATGTATGACATTGCAAGTTCATTTGCTTCACAATGAAGTATTTGCTCTGCAGTAAGTTGAGCATCAGGAATAGGGGTCACAGTTGTTTCTCTTGAAGGAATAGCATTTGGATCTCCAAGAACCGTTGTAGTTGGCGTTTGGAATGGACCTTCAATGATAGCCTTTTTCATGTATTTTCCATGTGGTTTCTTGAGTTCGATGAACCTTAAGAATCGACTTGCCCATTGAACATAGTTACCAGGAGTGAGCATAGGAGGTGTGTCAAGTGATCCAGCTTCATGTCTTGATTGTTGACTGCTGATGGCCTCACACATTTGATCAAACCAATGTGGTTGTTTTGCAGGAAGTGGGTAAGATTGCATTTGTTGCTGTTGGTATGGTTGTTGTTAAGGGAATTGTTGTTGTGGGAAGAATTGATGTTGTTGCATGAAGAGTTGTTGTTGAGGATACTGCAGTTGTTGAGGATATTGTTGTTGTTGATTGTAAAAGTAATTGTAGTGTGGTGGTTGAGACATTATGTAGATGTAAAGTAACTTGTGTGGATGATGGATCTTTGAGGATAAAGAAGGTTGTTGTTGTAGTTTAGATGTCTAAGTAGAAAATGTGGATAAAAGTCCTTACTCGAAGAATTAAGTTCTTACTCGAAGCTCCTTACTCGAAGATTAAAGTATAAAAAAGAATATGGCCCCTTACTCGAAGAAATTAAATCCTTATAAGTTCTAATTTCCTAACTCGGAAAGTATAAACAGAACTTTGTTGCTCGAAGATATTACCCTTACTCGAAGAAACCTTACTCGAAGAATCCTTACTCGAAGAGTAGAATTTCACGAAGTATATAATCCCTTAGTAGAAGGATTATAAGTGAAGAAGTTCTGATTTCCTAACTCGGAAAATATAAACAGAACTTAAGAGTAATCGTTACTCGAAGAAGCTTGCTCGAAGAAAAAAACTTCTAACTCGAAGTCTTGCTCGAAGAACCTAATCTTACTCGAAGACTAAGTTGAAGAATCACTTCTAACTCGAAGAACTTCAACTCCCTTACTCGAAGAACCTAAGCTTACTCGAAGAATAAGTTGAAGAATCACTTCTAACTCGAAGAACTTCAACTGTCTTACTCGAAGAAACCAGCCTAAGTCGAAGGATTGCGAGACAAAACTTGAATATTTTCTACCAAATCTAACCTAAAACAACCTAAGCTATCCCTTGGCGATTGATATCACTTGTTAGGTCACAAAACTATCAACACAAGTCACGGATTCTAGAGAGAGAAAGTAAGAGAGAGAGAGAGAGAGAATGGATGGAACATGTATAAGAATAATAAAACTTTAATTAATCATTAACCAACACCCTTCTCATCATGAGAAGATGTATTTATAGTGTTTACAATAACAAGGGGCGTTGCCCTAATAGTAGAAGTAAATACAAGGCCACGGCCTATGGGCCTTCTACATAGTCCGAACCTTAATAACAAACATAAATGACTTAATAGAAAAGCAACATATTACATAAATTATGACCAATACTTGATATTATGAAATGTATTCCCAACACCTTGGACATCCTTTTTTCCCCAATAGTTTTAATCTGCCCTTCAGTTGACCCCCTAAGGACCACTTTCCTTCCTTGAAATTCAAATTCCATGGTGTGGTTCATAAAATCAAACTTCACTCGGGCTCTTGAGACTTGAAGTTCTTAAACTTTGAAAATGTCGAAAAGACCGTATTCACCCCTCTACGGTTCTACAAGCGGCATCATCGGTTGCTCCATTAGCATCTTCAGTTGTAGGTGAACCACTCATCGATATGTTGATGGAAAGATGGAAAAAGGCTAAGCAGGATTTATAGGAAAGAAAGAAAGGGGACCATGACGCCTATTTTTAAATAAAGAAAATGGAATTCGACGTCAAAGATAAGGAAATTGCACTACGAGAAAGGGAGTTCGAATTTAATCGAGATGAGCAATGCCAAAAAGACAAGTTATTGAACTCAAACATTTTTTAAGCTGAAAAATGCATTTAATAAACATTAATTAAACTTAAAAATTGTTTTAATTAGATGTGATTTCTAATTTAATAGTTTTATTCATATAAACCAATGTCCTAAGTGTACCCCTTAGACAAACTCTTCTGTAATAAGTGAAATTTAATTCTTAGTATTTAATAATTTCGCTAGCAAAATACATTGAATTTGGTAGTTTGTTCCGTGGTGTATGATTGGTAATTAGTTTAGGGAAAAGACTGAATACTAACGTGGGCAAGGATGACAAGGGTGAGAAAAAACCCATAACTCGTGGGTACCCGCACGTGATAGGCGGGTAACCTCGTTAATTTTTACCCGCAAGTGGGTCGTAGGTGAAAAGATGAACCCACTAGCGGCTGGCGAGCATGTGGTAGGTAATGTATACCCATCGCGGGTAAACTGGATCTACAAACCCGTCACACCCGCTTTAAATACCCATGGGGATACCTATTTTTATTAAACTTACATGAATTATACTCGATCTGTCCCAAAATTATTATTCCCGAACAAAAAACATATAGAGCTTAAGAAAAATAAGACCATTACACTCTTCAACCAATCAAATGTCATCCTCACTCACTAAACTCTCTTTTGATCAGTTGAAATTAGATGTGGATTTGACATCCTTAAATAAAAAGTAGACAATAATTTTGGAGCAGAAGAAGTATTACTTAAATTGTGATGTTATTTGTTAATATAATTAATAATCACCTAAACATATAAAAAACAAAACATACTAATATTCCCTTTTGAGTTCAAAGATATCAAAGTATCAAATATATATACTTAATTTCTCAATTCTCAAGCCAGGTAGGTCAAGTAGGTTTTGCGATTTTAATGCACAAGTGACCACTAATAATAGGCAAGAATTCATGTGTCACAATAGTAGAATTTGTTCTCTTATTTTTTGCATATTAATGATATTAGTAATATATAATTAGTGGATAGTTGACTAATTGTGTGAATATTTATCAGTATGTCGTAACTTATGCACCTTCTAATCAAGTTTGTTTTTCAAAATTTTCAGAAACAAGTGTGCAAATCTTGTGTTTCATAAACCCATGGCTTTACCCCACGGGTATGGGCAAAAAATTGTATAGCAGACGGGTGACTGGCAAAAAAAAGTTATGATTGGGTGAGACGAGTTAGAGGTACCTATGTCAATTGCTCACGGGTGCCATCCTACTGAGGTAAAGTGACGATAGTAAGTTTGATCACCGGTCCACCTGGTCTAGAAGCAAATTTTATACCTCAAGCTACTAGTAAAACACTAAGGTGTCGTTTGTTTTTTTTCCAATAAGCACTTTTTCTCTCTTTTCACTTCTTTTATCTGCGGGGGGGTAGAGTTTTATGTTTGTTTTTTTTTGCAGACATAAGTGCTTCTTTTCACTTCTTTTCTCTTCTAAATTGCAGACATTATCTTTCACTTCTTACCTCTTCTTTTACAAACCCTACATCTCTTTCTCAATATCCTTTTTTATACGTTTTCGTCCATTTTTTTGCGTTTTCGTCTCTTTTTTACATTTTCAACGATTTTTTTTACGTTTTTGTTCGTTTTCGTCCGTTTTTTATGTTTTCGACCGTTTTTTTACGTTTTCGTTAGGGGTGGCAATTTTCGACACGACACGCTAACCGACACGAAGATAAACGGGTTTGGGTCGAGGATAAACGGGTTTGGGTCGAAAACAGGTTAACCCGTATAACCCGTTTAATAAATGGGTTGTGTATGGGTTTAGTAATTTTAAACAGGTCAACCCGTGAACCCGTTTAAATATATAAACTTTTAATCAATAAAATATATAACTACCTAATATGATATGTGTACTTATTTAGGATGTGGATCTATGTTTTCTTAAGTGCTACTATAATATATATTAGTATCTATGTGTTATTATTTGAACACTTACACTCTTCAACACTCAAACTAATTAAACCTTTTAACTAGTTTATTTAAACGGGTTACACGGGTCATAAATGGGGTTACACATGTTAGGTGTGTGCGGGTTAGAGTTGAGGTTTTTGACACAATTAATAACTAGTTTATTTAAACGAGTGGGTCGACACGGACACGACCCGATTGCCACCCCTAGTTTTCGTCGGTTTCTTTACGTTTTTTTACGTTTTCGTCGGTTTTTTCACCATTTTTTTTACGTTTTCGTCTATTTTATTACGTTTTCGTCTGTTTTTTTACGTTTTCGATTGTTTTTTACGTTTTCGACTGTTTTTTTATGTTTTCGATCATTTTTTTACGTTTTCGTCGGTTTTTCTACGTTTTCATCTGTTTTTTTACGTTTTCGTCTATTTTATTATGTTTTAGACCGTTTTCTTACGTTTTCGTTCGTTCTTTACGTTTTAGTACGTTTTCATCCATATTTTTACGTTTTCGTCTGTTTTTTTACATTATCGTCTGTTTTATTACGTTTTCATCCGTTTTTTACGTTTTCATTTGTTTTTTTACGTTTTTGTCTGTTTTTTTACGTTTTAGTTCGTTTTCGTCTATTTATTTACGTTTTCGTCCATTTCTTTACGTTTTCGTCCGTTTTCATCTATTTTTTACGTTTTCGACCATTATTTTAGGTTTTCGTTTGTTTTTTACGTTTTTGTCCATATTTTTTACGTTTTTGTCAGCTTTTTTTACGGTTTCGACCCTTTTTTTACATTTTCGTCGGTTTTCATCCGTTTTTTATGTTTTTGTCTGTATTTTTACGTTTTTGTCTATTTTATATGTTTTCATCTGTTTTTTTACGTTTTCGTCTATTTTATTACGTTTTAGACCGATTTCGACCATTTTTTTACGTTTTAGTATGTTTTTTTAATGTTTTCGACTTTTTTTTTTACGTTTTCGACCTTTTTTTACGTTTTCATTCATTTTCTTACGTTTTTGTTTATTGTTTTACGTTTTTGTCCATTTTCTTACGTAATATAACGTACCAAAACTTACGAAATCATATGAAAACAGACGAAAACGTAAAAAAAAGACGAAAACGTAAAAAAAGATGAAAACATTCAAAAACGGACTTAACGTAAAAAAACAAAACGTAAGAAAACGGACAAAAACGTGAAAAAAATACGAAAACATAAAAACAAACGAAAACGTAAAAACAGACGAAAAATGTAAAAAAAAGGTCAAAAATGTAAAAAAAATGTAAAAAATGGATGAAAACGTAAAAAAACAAACGAAAACGTAAAAAACGGACGAAAACGTAAAAAAAACAAACTAAAACGTAAAAAAAGAGATGAAAACGTAAAAAACAGACGAAAACTAAAAAAAAGGTTCGAAAACGCACCAAAACGTAAAAAAACGGACGAAAACGTAAAAAAACAGATGAAAACCGATGAAAACGGTAAAAAAACATAAGAAAAAGTAAAAAAAAAAAAAAAAAAAAGACGAGAACGTAAAAAAAGGCCGAAAACGTAAAAAAACAGACGAAAACGTAAAAAAAAACATACCAAAACCTTAAAAAATAGACAAAAACGTAAAAAAGACGGTCTAAAACGTGAAAAACGTACCAAAACGTAAAGAAACGGACGAAAATGTAAAAAAAGTAAAAAACGTAAAAAAACGGAGGAAAACGTAAAAAAACAGGCGAAAACATAAAAAAAATGATGAAAACGTAAAAAAACAGACAAAACGTAAAAGAACGGTCGAAAACGTTAAAAACGTACTAAAACGTAAAAAACAGACGAAAACGTAAAAAAACGAAGGAAAACGTATAAAACGGAAGATAACGTATAAAATGGACGAAAACTTGTCTTTGATACTCCGTATCACAAAACATTAGTTAAAAAAAAAGAAAAGAAAAGAAACGAAAAGAAAAGAAAGAAGTACTTCAATAGCACAAAAAACAAACAGTCTTCTTCTATGCAGATGAAGAATTTAGATGTGCCTCTTCTTCTGCAGACATGATTTGCAGATGAAGAGGTAAAAGCTCTGAAAAAACAAATGAAGATTAAGTTGATGTTTGAATTCGACTTAATTGACTTAATATGAAGGGAAAAAAAAAAAAAAATTCACTAAGCTATATAAAAACTGTTGTTTGTAACTTAATAGAGAAAAATAACTGAAAATATTAAATAATAAAAATTATCTCTTAATTAAAGTTTGTTCGGACTACTACCTCCGTCTCATATTAAGTGTCAATAATGAAATCTTGGGATGTTTCAAATTAAGTGTTCAGAGAATATTTTTAACTAATGAGAAGAGATTTTAGTGGGTAATAGTTATATTTGATTGATGGAGAGTGTAGTTAGTGAAATTTTCTAAAACTTTGTGCATTTGAAAAGTGGACATTTAATATAGAACGGAGGGAGCAATATATTAAGCGGAGCATGTCGGCAAAGTCTTTCCAATGTCGTTTGGCCAAACAAAATGTCTACCTAATAACTTCCGAACTTTTAGCCGTCTTCTTTTGCCACTGGGTCCCATCTCCCGTGAGGCGAACCACCGCAACTATGGTCCAACATTAATTTGAACAAGAAATACAATTTTAAAGTCCAAATAAGTGTACGGGTCCCACCCAATTACGTCATTACGTGACTATGAATCAATTCTTTGCTTTGATTAGAGTAAGGGGACTAGGAGTCATACTTTTAGGTAATTCATACCTCTTAAATTTAACCAATCAGCTTTAGCAAACTTATTCTCATAAATTTTCATACCTCCCAACCTAATTCACTGGTGGTCATAAATTCTCATACCTCCCAAAAAATTTTTTTCTTTTTAATATTTAAACTAAACATAGCCCAAAAATTATTACCCAGTCCACAAAATGAGTTTATATCCATTACTACTCACACAAAAACGCAATCACACATAAAAAAAGAAAAAAAAAATAGCAGCCACCCAACCGCAGCAGTGGCTTCAAGATCCTTTAAAATAGGGTCTCGGGTAGGTATTGATCTTGTTGTTGTGTCTTTTAATCGAACAAAAGAAAATGATTGAAACAGATTTGATTTGGTTGTTTATTTAATAGTTTTGGATATTCCTCAAGAATAAATATGAGATCTTGAAATTTTTTCTTTTAGTTTGAAACTGAGAAGGTGTTAGGATTGATGATATTAGTACCTGGGTTTGTTGTGTTCGTGAGGTAGGAGATGGGTTTTAACGGTCGAATGGATTGATGATACATACCAACGTCTCTTTTTTTCATCAAATTGAATTTATGCTTAGCGGGGAACGAACCCGTGTTTGATAAATTTTTGGGATAAAATTGGGACCGGCGGCGGTGTTACCGCCGGTTTCAAACACACCGCCGGCCCAAACCGCATGCACTCCGAGTGCCCTAAGGGGGTGTTTTTTTTGTTAGCTAAAAGAACGGGTTTGACAAACTTATTTAATATTATTTTTTTTCTAAGTGTTACTCACTATTTTCTTTAGTCAGTCTATGTCTACTAGGTATGAATTGTAACGACCTCTTCAATAAGTGACTCATATTGATGAGGACCTCACACATTCTCTTGGCTAACAAAAAAAGGAAACACCCTTTAAATCAGATATATGCTCCTTGAATTTGAACCAGAGATAAATTCTTCGTCCCTATGTGGGAGGATTAAACCAAGCATCCTCCACATATCCATCTCGCACCACCATGAATCCTTCCATCTAACATTGTTATGGATGTGGTGTTAAAAATAGGCACATTCCTTGCATATGAAGGTACATAAGTTGATCTGATCCCAGCTGTTTGAAACTAGAAGATTATTTAGAGTTTATGCAATAAAAAAACGTTAAACATATAAAAACAAGTCGTGTCAAAAACACAAGACACAATTTTTCAACATTTATGTAATATCACAAAGTAAATAAAATTAACTTAAGCTATGCACCGTATCAACTTATGATATATTTTTCAGTAGACTAATTACTATTAGTGGTTTTACTAATAAGAACACCGCCCTCTCGAAACCCCAACAAACATTGGCGAGTGCACTTTTTAGTGAATTGGTTAAGGATATGAAAGTTCATTTTGACATGACTGTGAGACAAAAAGCAGTTTTTGAGTGTCTATGGGCTCCACATGCCCAGGATTTTCTAGTAGCTATCCCCATAGACGGGCTAGGTCAACATATGTCACCGGTGGAATATTGTACTATCCTTAAGTATCGCCTTATGATTCCTTTATTTTCGGTTGATGAGATATGTCCAGTTTGTCGCAAGGCATGTTTGGATTCCTTTGGAGAACATGTGGTTCACTGCAAAGAGCTCCCGGGCTTCAAGTACAGACACGATATGGTTATGGATGTCCTTTTTGACGTTTGTAAGCGTGCTGGGATCTTCACTAAGAAAGAAGCACCTGTGAACTTTTTGACTGACCCGTTGGATGGAAGGTCCACACTCAGATCGGCAAATGTTTTGGTGTTTAGATGTGTTGGAGGGAAACATGCATGTGTGGATCTAACCGGGGTTTCTCCTCTCGTGTGTTTGAGTAGTCGGGGTTTTACAGTAGGACAGACTGCTTTGAAAGCCGCCTCGTACAAAGTGGCAAAACACAAGAAAGCGTGCATTGAAAATCAACATGTTTTTATTCCTTTCGCGTTTGATACTTTTGGTTTCCTTGCACCTGAAGCAGTGGAGTTCCTCAACAGAGTCCAATGACTTATGTATAGTAATGTTATGACACCTAGATCCACAGATGTAGTTTTCAAAAGAATAAGTTTTGCAATCCAAAATGGGCTAGCGGCGCATCTTGTTGCCCGTTTGACTTCCACCTCTATTTAAATCTAAAAGTTAATTCTTAATAAAAAATTACTATTAAAAAATTATGATTTTCATATATCTCATGACACATTTCTTTATATAAGATCTCAAGGATATTTATAAGGGTTTTGCTAAACTCTGCCCAGTGGGCACACTGCACAAATTAATCAGTTTATAAAAAGAATATTTTAATTCATTCAAGTGAAAATCATGTTTAAATATAGTAATTTACAAGTTTAGGGATGAGCATCGAGCCCGGAAACCCGAAGACCGACCGAAGACCGGAGGAGACCGGCCCGAACCGACCGAACCGAGGCTAAATCGGTCCGGTCCTCGGTCTTGGATTTTGTGGAATTCCGGTTTCCGGTTCGATCCGGTCTAAAACCGGCAAAAGACCGAGAACCGATTAAAGACCGGATTTTGGTAAATTTTAAAGTTTTATGGGTTTATTGTTAATAAAAACCATTAGATAGGTGGGCTATTAATAAATAATAATAGCCTATTATGTTCCAGTTGTACTTGTTCTAGATGAGCTGTAGTACGAAAAACCAAAAGACTTTAGAAATGAGAAACTTATTGTAAATATATATCATCTTATGTTATCTGAGACAGTATGCAATCTATATGCTTTTAGCAGGTCATCTCGTAGTTTAATTTGTTTTGTTTGGATGGATTTACAAACTAATTGGGTTGTATTTTCAGGGTACAATTGCTGATTATGTAGGGCAAACTATGCAAAAATCGGGCCCAATGCTTATGGACCGAGACCGGACCGAAATAACCCGGGACCGACCGAACTGAACCGGTAGTAAATCGGGCCGGTCTTCGGTCTTCAGTTTTAAGGCTTTCCGGGTTTCGGTCTTTCCCGGTCCGGGCCGGTTCGGTCCGGTTTTTGAACCGATCTCATCCCTATACAAGTTCATTAATGTGTATTTAATGCATTTTTTGGTTAATTTTTTTTGAACGGCAATTTGATTAGAAAACTAACAAGATGCTAGGAGGCAATACAAGGTTGGGATAGAGCGTTACAAGGGTGAATAAACCACTTTATTTAATTTAAATTTGGTTTCTTACATCTACTAGAAATCCAATTGAATGACAAGTGTTTAATCACTACTACAAAATTGGCCTTTTAGACCGGTTGTACAAGATTTTTAGACCGGTTCCTAAGCTGGTCTAAATGGGGGGAGGTCCAAAAGGTAAATCATATAAAGACCGGTTCAAGCACCGGTCTAAAAAGTGATTATATAGACCGGTGGTATATCCTATAAAGACGGGTTCCAGCACCGGTCTAAATGATGATTTATATAGACCGGTTATTATCATTATAACCGGTTTATATGTGTTTATTAGGAAAAAAAATATTTATTCAAGAAGCTATCCCAAACAGTCCTTTTGTAAGTAGTGTTAAGAAACAATCCCAAACAGCCCTATTAGCAGTTGCAATAAGCAATCACAACGGAAGTAGCTTATTGCAACCACTTATAGGGCTGTTTTTTAGATTGCTTCTTAAAACTACTTATAAAGAGACTCTTTGGGATGGCTTCTTGAATAAACAAAACTTCGCTTGCTCAGTATTTTTCACTGAATGATCAGAATGAAATATCCCATTTTTCATGCATGAATTGCAAGGTCTTGGCTATCTGTAACAACAATCTTTAAGATTGAGATTTAGTATCAACACTTAAAATGCTACAACATCTCAAAGTTGTAAATTAAACTGTAACACTGTAAGTTTCATTTCAATATAAGGCATACAAATTCACATCTCTCTACAGTTAATAATAAACCTGCTCGAGATCAACTTCACACAGTAATTTCGCTTGACATATATACCACTTGTTCCACAAAAAATATGGCTTGAGAGCCATAAAATATAGTAGATCGTCCAGACTCATGATGTCCTCTGGCTTCAGCATTTGATGAGGTTGTAAAAAGTTCCCATCTCCTGCGTGTATTAGAGTGAAAGTCTCTTGGAAAACAGTATGCAAGATCCAATTTACAAAGGACTTGAAAATGTATGAAGAATTTCGAACCTGAATAATAGTGCATATCTCGCTTCTTTCCACACCATATGTGATTGACGATAACCCATATGATACAAGGTGCTTGCTTATCTGTTGCAACAAAATATGGTGTTAAACATATGCTTATAGTATGGCACCTCACCCGATTAAAAAATATATTATCTCTTTCCACCATTTGGTGCAAATATAAAGGATTTGTGATCCCTGAAACAATATAACAACATCGATGTGAATCATTGGATATCAGTCATGGGATGCTGTCTTAATCAAAGAGCCACACACGAAACATTTTCACACTTGCAGAGTATAAAAAGTTGACGAAAAAAGAAAGAGAAGTGAATGGTAACTTTTGCTATTGTAAATGCGGACATGTCTCCAAAGTAAACAACAGATCCGGCTGTAACCAAAATTGCCTCACCTAAAAATAAAAACAATGTCGTAGGTAAGTAACACGAACCCAAACTATGAAGAAAAATAAAATAAAAAAATGCAGAATTACCAAATGAAGCACATGCTGGAAATGTTTAAAGGACATGCTGAATGAATTTCACATCTGCAAAAGGACATATAGCTCACAACATCAGAATTACCCGTTTGTTATATTAAATAAACAGCACAAGGTAATCAAATTTAGCTCACACCATCCACCAAAAAGCTGACCAAGCCTGGATTCCTAAGTCCTATTAGCCCCCCCAAAAAGCTCCATTTATTGTTTAACACCACAACCTCATAAAAAAATACAAAAAGATATAACTTGTATGAAGTTTATCAACAATGAGACATATCAATAAGTAATACAAACAGCCCCTAGATACATAATATTTCATAAGCAATTTCAATAACTTAAAAAAAAAACAAGTGAAGGGACACTACAACGAAATATATGAATACAGACAGAAAAAGATTAAATGTTTACCGCTGCATCAGCCTCTCCATTAAAGAACCTGACTGTGACCCTGTTCCGCAAAATCTCAACTTGGGTTAGTAGTCCATATATTTTCAGTAAATACACACATTAAAAACACATTGTAGCTACATCATAGGTCAATTAAAGCATAAATAAATACACACAGAAAAATTTATACCCAGATCCTCAAAAATTAGATGCACAATTTTGCGTATCTTCTAGTCTCTAACCTGATACTGTCAATTCCGGCAAGATTGACGGCAACGTGGACGGCAAGTTCTGTCTAATTGGTGATTCGTCGTATTGAGAACAGGGAAAGTCCCTAACCAACATCGAAGAAAGAATGAATCGATCTAAACCATAAGAACTGAAGAAATTGGTTACATGACCTTCAAATGTGCACGGCGAGCTTGTCTATTTTCCGGCGATATGATACTGAGTTACTGACAGTCATTAAATCGTTGGTGTCGCGGAGCTGGTGGGAGCAGCGTTTAGGGTGTTTGGAGAATGAGAGGCGCTGTGTTCATATTAGGGTTTTTGACTTTTGTAAAAATGAAAAGAGAAAAGAGGGGAAAATGAAGATAAAATGGCGCTCAGATATCTCAAATTTTTTAGTACAATAAGACCCCGGGCTTTTTATTAACTAACCGGTTCATTTGACGATCTTTTAGACAGGTGGAAATAATAAACACCCGTCTATATGTCCTTTTTACATATACACCCGTGATTATTATTTGCACCGGTCTAAAAACGTTAAAGTGGGTGGAAATTCCTTTTTAGATCCGTGTTTATGGTAGAGGGTCTTTAAAAGGAGGTCGAAAATTCCTTTTTAGACCCGTGTTTATGGTAGAGGGTCTTTAAAAGGAGGTCTAAAAGACCTGATTTGTAGTAGTGAATGTTGCTAAGAATGAGATCTTTGCTTGGGCGCTTCAAGGAGAAAGTCACCTCATTCCTAAACTTCCAAAGGGCCCAAATAGTCGTCTGAACCATGGCATCTAAGAACCTTGTGTGTTTGGCTGCAATCAAGGTCTGGTCTGCCAAATGTATCACATCACAGAGGTTGTTGAGATGTAAGTTTGGAATTTTCCACCATTTGAAGACGTCTTTCCAAATATCCACAGCAATCTTGCAATGGACAAACACGTGTTCTTCTGTTTCAATTTCTTCATCACATACAGGACATCTTAAGGAATCTAAATCCATGCCTCTAAGGTCGAGGTTTTTTTCTTGTAGGCAGCCTCGAGTTCATTGCTCTCCAAGTATTAATGTTTACCTTCGAAGGAATTGAGTTGTTCCATCTAGTCGGTTGTGATGTAGACGGGTATGACAAAGAGGTTATGTGTGATCTCATGTCCTTGACCGAGAATTTTCTAGTTGCGCCAACTATAAATTCCCAAGAATCTTCCTCCGTTGATAAGCTGAGTTGTGATAAAAGCGCGTGAAAGGTTGTGTTTATTAGCTACACTTTAACGTCTGCCTAGTGGGCACTTGTTAGTAAAATCCTAGAATCATAAAACAAGTATAAAACTTATTTCTAATAAAATAAATGACTGATTCCTTTATTCCGTTTTACATTGTTGACCTTCAGAGCGTATCAACAACCTCTAGAGTTGATCTAGAGTCTTTCAGAATCTTCCTATAAGCCTTGATTTTGTATATGTCGGCTTTGAATAACTTGAGTTGCAACCTTCAGTTTATTAGCTTAAGATGAAAACTATGTTCTTGAGAGTTACTAAACTAGCATAATATTAAGACTTTTTATCATTAAATATATTCCTTGTGTGCTATCAACATTACTGCTCTCTAACTGAGATTTTAACGGTTGTTGCTGGCAAGGACCACTAGCGTTATGAAGTAAAAATGCGGGGGACGCTTGATATAATACCCAAAGAATAAGACAGGAACATGCAACATTGGTAGCTTGGTACAAACTCAAGGAATATTCATGTAATTCACTCACTTGATAAATATTGGGCATGGTTTATACATACCCTACTCTATTTTTTATACATACCCTACTCTATTTTCCCTTTTTTTTTTTTTTTTTTCTTTTGTACTTTTTGTCTTTTTGTTGTCTTTTGTTTTTTGTTTTTTGTTTGTTTGTTTGTAATGTTTTATATAGTATATATTTTTTTGTAATGTTTTTTTTTTTGTGTTTATTTGTTACGTTTATATAATTAACGCCTAATGCATAATAATTTACATAATAATTTACATAATAATTTGCATAATAATTTACAACATTAATGAATAATGTTATTATTAATTTAAATAAATTTTCAATCATTTACGATATAATAAAAACAGTTATTTACAACATAAATCAATAATCATTCACAATGTTTTGTCGGTATAATTATTTACAACGTAAATCAATAATCATTTACAACGTTTCGTCTGTATAATTATCTAGTCATTTGTCGATGTTGATATATAGTTTGCCATTCCGCTGCAACAGGCTGTCTGAAATACCTCCATTGTGGGTGGTTATGCGGAAGTGGAAAATTTGGGTCTAGATTCGGTACAATGTAGTGAGCCCCCACACGGGCAATCACAATAGGGTCGGTTCTTGGTGATGAGCTTGGCCCGGTAAAAAGCGGAAAAGTTGTGTTCCAACCATCATCTGACATAAATACAAGAGGTTGTTGGATCGCTGAAGCGATAACCACCCCCGTGTTTGGCATCCACATCCAGTGATCTTGAGGTGCATCTTCATCTACATTGAACCAGTCTATTGAATGGCGAAGTTGTTCATACTCCCTTTGCGTAAACATTCATTAAAAGTGACTTTAATATACTTACCATGAATTCGATAGATCATCATTTCATGAAAGCACGGTAGTCCATAAACTGATCGCAACTGATGGCTACAATCCATTTTTTGATTTCGTTCAAACAACCATTTTTTGATTTCGTTCTTATTTTAATAATGACAAAACCGAGTTCCCGAGCTATGTTTTGCACCCAATCCGTTAAAGTAAAAAAAAAAACGCGTTTTTTTGTTTTATTACCCACCCCCCCCCCCCCCCCCCCACCCGGTAACCCCCTCACAAGGCATGGTTTATACATACGGTCCCCTATATTTTATCCCCACGGGGGTCTATGTTTTAGGGTGGGTCCCTTTGTCGTTTTTTTTTTTTTTTTTTTTTTTTTTGTAATGTTAATTTTTAATAATGTTTTGTATGTTTTGTAAATGTTAATGTTTAATAATGTTTTGTATAATAGCACGTTAAATATTACCACATTAAATAATTGCAACAACAACTGTTATTATTAAATTAAACGACAACGTTATACATATTATTTAAAAACAACAACATCTATGACAACGTTATACATATTATTTAAACGACAACGTTATACATATTATTAATAATGTTTTGTATAATAGCACGTTAAATATTACCACATTAAATAATTAAAGTGGCCCCACTTTTATTAAACTTTGTGTTTTCTCTCTCCTGACAAATAAATTGAGACGGAGGGAGTATTTTGTTTGTAACACTTTTTTTTTTAATTAATTTTTTTTCGAAATTATTTTTTTTCGAAATTAAAATTTTTTTTGAAATTAATTTTTTTCGAAATTAATTTTTTTTCGAAATCTAAATTTTTTAGAAAAATTATTTTTTTTTCGAAATTCATTTTTTTTAGAAATTTTTTTTTTCAAAATTAAAATTTTTTTTCGAAATTATTTTTTATTTCGAAATTATTATTTTTTATTTCAAAATTAATTTTTTTTATTTCGAAATTAATTTTTTTATTTCGAAATTATTATTTTTTATTTCAAAATTAATTTTTTTTATTTCGAAATTAATTTTTTTATTTCAGTGATGCCTCGAGCGTTTTATTTCGAAAGATCATGTAAAATGCAACTATGTTTTATATATTTGTGTTTAATAATGTTTTGTATATGTATAATGTTATGTATATATATGTATATATTGGGCTCGTTATGTTCGTAATTTAAAGCTCTACGCAACGGTATTTTTTTTATTAACGAGTTTGCTATATATTTGATAAATATTTGACAAATAAAGTTTGTTATATAAAAAATTTGTAAATATTAAAAAGTTTAGGGTTAAAAAAGTAAATTGCAAAAAGTTGAAAGCAACATGTGGGCTAGATTGTTTTTGTTGAAAGCGACATGTGGGTCCTATAAAATAAAAGAAAAAAGTAGACTACCGTAGCTATAACACAACCCTTAATTTGAATTCAAAATGAGTCATCTGTGGGGACCACTATCTCTTATGTGAGACAACATGACTAATCATGTTGATCTCAACATTAGATGATCTCTATCCCAATATTAATATCCACGTATAACCTCATTGAGGGCCTTGTCATATTTGGTCCCCAACTGGTACAATATTTGGGTTGTGTTATAGCTACGGTAGTCTACTTTTTTGGGATAGAGATCATCTAATGTTGAGATCAACATGGTTAGTCATGTTGTCTCACATAAGAGATAGTGGTCCCCACAGATGACTCATTTTGAATTCAAATTAAAGGATCACTAAATTTTTATGTGAGACATGACTAGTCATGTTGAACTCAATATTATAGGATCTCATTAATATTGTATGTTTCTTTCTAGAAGCATCAGACGTTAATAAATGTTTTTATTAGATGCGAATATCGGAATATTTGATATACGAGTACTATAAAACCATGTCACTCCCCCCCTCAAATGTTATGTGATCGTGCCTCTAGTTTTCCCTCACACCTATTGTTTCTGCTGCATTTGCGGTAACGATTAGTGTGTGTACACGCACCAAGTTCTGCTCATTTGATCTCCGTTCACAATCTCAAAGGTTAGATTTTAATTTAGTTAGTTCAAATGATCTTTTGTTATTGTTCAAATTTACTGTAAGTTTTTTACTTGCTAAAATGATATGATTGATGACATTCGGTACATAGCTATGTTATAATTGTCAAGAAGATAGTTATGTTGTTATGGTCATTATTTTAAATCCGGTTCAACCTGGCCGGTTAAATTTGTTGAACTGGTGACCGTCATGTTTCCGGGACGTAAGAAGCTGAGTTTTTAGTATTTAGAACCGCCACCGATTGGTTACGGTTGGTTCACCGGCTGGGAAGTGGAAGGAAGCCCCATTTTTAGCCTCTTTTCTGTTCGTTAATCGGTGAGACACGGGTGAATAGAAGCTGGACTGTGGACGGCTCACATGGAGGGGGGAGCCCAAAGGGAAATCGAGTATTGGGGGCGGGAAGGGACGCTTGGTATATATGATCTAAAATTTTAAGTACATATTTGATATGGGCGGCTCTAGGGGTGGCCGGGGAGGCCAACCGGCTAGGGCTAGGGCCCGTTTTACGCGAGGGCCCATTTAAAAAAAAAAAAAATCATATATATATATATATATATATATATATATATATATATATATATATATATATATATATATATATAGTGGGACTTTCATTTCAGAACCACCTTATCTGCGAGAACTGACAGAACCACTAAAAACATACATGCACGCCTTTTAAAATAAAATAAAATACATGCAAATCATCAATAATCGTAAGTATCCACCTATGTTCTTCAATATCATCATGAACTCATCCTCTTTTTTCACAAAAACCTTACACACGGCCGCAATATTGTCATTCCATGCCTTATAAGAACATACATGCACACCTTCAAAGAAAATTTTTGTATTTCCAATTTCTTATCAAATTCTTTAGGACAACCATGTTTTTTTTAAAACATATATGTTGTTTTTGGAACATATGTGCAAAAATACAATTATTGAAAGCGTGCATTTATGTTTTTGGTGGTTCTGTCAGTTCTCGCAGATAAGATGGTTCTGAAATGAAAGTGCCCATATATATATATATATATATATATATATATATATATATATATATATATATGTATTTTTTTAAATAGGTATTAAACATTTAAACTTGGTCCCAATTAAATTCCAATCTTATAACTAAACCTATAACCCATAATAAATTTATAAGCCCAATAAGGGGTCTAAGGGGCACGTAAGGCTCGGATAGGGCACGTAAATCCTCAGAGACGCCCTATTTTCCTCTTTTCGTGACTTTCCAGTTTCCACCATACATATTTGATTGAAATCTTTTAATGGAGCCAAATTCTTCATTATTTTTTCTTTAAGGATTACCAACAAGTTATATGTTTGTTGTTAATTCTGTTGGTTGTTGAGATTTTCTTTCCCCATCAATGCATCCATACTGGAACGGTACTTGTGCAAAACTGTGGTGTAGGATAGTTTTGGTGGTGGCGGGTTGTTTCTGGCTCCTGTGGTATTAGAGATAGGGAAGATGGTAATGTGTCACAGTTTTATGGGATGAGGAAAAAAGATGGTAAGCCAGGTTTAGATGATGAATTTTAAGATTGAAGTTATGTCCGGGGGGGGTCCATGTTTTATATAATACTGTATTATAGAATCTATAGATGGAATCTGCCTTACAAAAAAAAAAAAAAAAAGGTGTAGATGGAAAATATTGCTTTTGATTTAATCACAACTTGATCATCTTTTGATTTAGTATTTACGCAATAAATTTTATTTTGCCAATGCAGAGTACCATGGAACCGAGTTATGGGCTATTGGTTCTTTTCATGTCCTACATATCATATTCTGATGCAAAGCTCGACTCCAGAGTTAAACGAGTTTTTGACCCTTTTAATTTCCAAGGAGAATCGGGTTTAATTCAGTTTTGGGAATGCAACACATTTGAGGGTGCAGACAACATTGGGTGTAGTCTAACATTGATAGATCAATTTTGTATGTCAACCATACATGATAACAGACTTTTGGATTACAGGATGAAATGTTTCGAGAATAGTGATCGGTTTATTGGACAACAGACAAATGTGGGCATCTGGTTTGCTGGTAGAGCAGCTCAAACAGGTGTGGCAGATCACAGGATAAGACATGTTGTGCTTAATCAAGATCACCGATACATTGACGAAGCATCAGGAATGGGACAATTAGTTGTTCCTGTCTATTTTAACCATCCGGGTGCTGGCATGACACTTGCCGGAATCATTTAGCTTATCACAACTCAACCCAAAGAAAGTTATGTTGCAGATTTCAATCAAATTCAGAATTTACTCATGGTTAGTAGTTTTTTTTAGGCTATTGTCATATTAATTGTTATGTGTCCCAAAATAAGTTTTATGCCACAGACCAGAAAAAGAAAAAGAGATTAAAGGGGCGTTTCTTTCAGTCTAAGGGTACATAGTGGTGGAATTTGGTTGTTTTAACAGTAAGAGGGTAAATCATTGGGTTTAATGACCCATGAATTAGGCATTCTTGATTGCCAACTAAGGTGGGTGGGTTTAGGAAATAGGAATGCATACCCATTCCCGTTCGCATTCCCTTCGTTCCTCAAACCCATAACCATATCGATTCTTTAGTAAATCTGGAGTAAAATATTATTTAGGAACACTTGGGACCTTAGAATCCAATTAAATCTTCTTTTAAGAATCAGTTTTTGATCTTATTTATTTGTATACATAAGTATATACATAAATGTTTTATCTCACTGGTAACAATATTTATGTATGTTCCTAGAAGTCCTAGAACAATCTATTATGGTGGTTTAATTATTTGTAGAGGGAGAACTTAACATCCACATATATGGGGAAGACGATAAAAGTGGAATACAATCATCAGATTGTCAAGTTTCAACTTCCCTTTTCGGCCAAACTCCTGGATTTGCAGAAGCAAGTGACAATGAGGTTTAAGGGATGGGAGAACAAAACTTTATGTATCAAATATGAAGACACCAACTGTAATCGTCATTCAATTTTATGCGACAACGAGCTGGAGATTTGCATAGCCGAGTCAATTTCAAGCAGAACAACAGTCATCAGAATGTATATTGAAAAAAATTTGACAGAAAAGGTAACTAAGAAACAAAAATTCCAAATTTCACGAGCCGAAGCTTAGTTTTGACAAATATAGAAGAGAACTGATATGTGTCTTTTATACATATTATTTATACTTATTTCTTCATGATTTTCAGTTGACATGGCCTTAACTCAAGGATTATAACTGCATATTATTTCAAATGAGACAAGTATAATGATGCATAATTATATGTTAAGGTGGGTGTTTAAAGGATTAAAATACCCGGTACATTTTTGTTTTGTTATAGGTATAAAAGATGAAGTCTGATTTGACAAGAGCTTGAAAGTTGGACAGTGTCAGCGCGCCTCAGCCAAAACAAAAGACATAACATGAACTTCATAGAATTTGGAAAGGAGGGAATGGTTTCAAAGGGCAAAGTGTAGATCGTGCCATCTGGTTAAGCAAAGTGGAGAGATGGACTATTAGAGGGCCTGGTGGTTTGATTTCAAGAAGAAAAAGTGAGGCAAATCGAGATTCTACGGAACACAACAGCATAACAGAGACGTTAATTGTGATTTCTTCCTTTAGTCATTAGCATCTAGTTTAATTTACATTCTAGTTGAAGTTACTCTATGTTTTGGTTTCCAGACTTGTAAATTTACAAAATTCAATACATTTGGCATGTTCTCTGAGACGTTGTTGTTATTCCGTTATTAAAGTATTACTCTGCCCTTCACATATTGAAGTCCGTAATTGCTTTAGTGTTCTAATACTTGCAGCAATTGACAATGTCAATAATAATAGAGCTTTCAATTATTGTTGAGTGAATATGTAATCTGGCTTAGACGAACAGAGCTTAGAAGTTTATCAATCAGAATTGGTAGTTTCTCGAGAGTCTAATGCTACTGAAAAGCAAGTAGATTATTGTTGAGCAAATATGAAATTTGGTTTGGACGAACAAATCTTTGGAGACTATGAATAAGAATTGGTAGTTTCTCAAGAGTCTAATGCTACTGAAAATCAAGTCTTAAAGCTTACCGAGGAGGCGAGGATGATTTGTTTGGCAAGTGTAGTTAAAGAACTTATTCTGTTTACTGATACATAAAGGAGATACATGTTGTTGCCCCCGCTGAGTTATACTTCATAATGAACGATAGAATGATAGATAGATGGTTTTTAATATTTCTATGCGATGCTTCTTTGACTTTTGAATGTGTGTTATAATGGTGATAATGAATCTGCTACTCAGATACTTTAAGTTTCAACAGACGTAAAGAGATAATGCAATCTCGAATGTAAACACAAAAACCCACACTCCAATTCATTAGGGCAAGGCCCTTGTTTATACATGGATAAAGATACAACAGTAGCATCTATAGTACCATACCTAACACACTTAGGCTGAACACAATGGGGGGTCGTTGGCCTCGGTCGTCAGACTTGGTCATCGGTCGCCACCATTGTGGGTTGGTCGGCTTGATCGGTCGTCCAGCGAAGAAATGCTCAAAACGGTCGGCCACACGACCGAGTTCACAAAACACAAACAAACAAACAAATGTTACCGTTTAAAAAAAAAAAAAATTTTTTTTTTAAAAAAAACTTTACCACTTTTACAACATTATAAATAACAACCTCAAACACACTTCTAAACACACAATTCAAACAACTACTCATCAATATTCATCATGTCAAAAAAAAAATACTCCCACATAAAAAAACCGACGATCCCGACTACCCCAAAATAACTCGAATTTGAATTTCTCACCGGATCCAAATTTCCAATTAACCGGTATAACACCACCACCAAATCAACGTATTCGTTTTCGTGCACCCGCTTTTGAATATCCAACACGACTACCACAACCGAATCAAAATCAAAACGCGTTTTACATTAATCGTCCATATGTCCCACCGTATCGTCCTAATACCGATTTTCACCAATCACCAAGTGGGTCATCGTATCATCCTAACATTGATTTCTCGCAGTCTTCCCAACCGAATCAAGCGTTTTCACCGCTTCAGGGTGTTAATCTTGATATGGATTTGGAGGATTTAATGCAAGACTATCCGACTCAACATTACCCGAGTCAAAACTATCCGATTCAACAATACCCGAGTCAAAACTATCCGAGATGTTTCGATGGGGCAAGGTTCGGGTCACGGTTCGTACCACGGTTTGTTTCAAGGTTCCATTCCTAAATAAGACGATGACGATGTCGAAGAGACATCACCCGTCAAAACCAAAGAAGCCTTCGAGACGTGCTTCAAAGGCGAAGGGCAAGAATGTCGCAATCGAAGAGCCAAGCGCCAAACCATGGACAAAGGCGGAAGAGGTCGCGCTTTGTAAAACTTGGACTCATGTGTCGGAAAATTCTGAGAGAGGAAACGCTATCAACAGGAATTGGTTTTGGGAGGAGGTGATAGCGTACTTTGAAAATGAAACTGGTTCACAAAGAACGTACGATTCGATTCTTTCCAAATGGAAGAATATGGTTCGTTGTAGGGTTGGTGGATTCTGTGCAATTATGGATAATATCCTAGAGAATCACGGAAGTGGAAAGAATGACCAAGACGACTACCAAAAAGCTCTTAGAGAATACAGTGTGATTTACAGTCATGAGTTTACATTGGAGGAGTGTTGGAAAGTTTTGAGGGATCATTTTGCTTGGAAGGGTATTAAGATGCCTGCTTTCAAAACTAATGGTAGGGGTCGGAAGAAATCCAAGACTTCGGAAACCACCTCGGGGTCAACAAAAGGTCCTTTGAATTTCCACAACGTGGATGATTCTGAGGAGGAAGAGACTCGAGAATCACGACCACAAGGTCGTGACGCAGCCAAGAAGAAATCATGCGCCTCTTCTCATGAGCCACCAGCATCATTTGTTCAATCGTTTACCGATAACTTCTTCAAGTTCAAATCGTCAAAATCGGGAACCAAGAAGGAGAGGGAAGAGGCATACATAAAGTTGAGGGAAAAAGAGATGGAGATGGAAGAGGCAAGGGCAAGGCGAGCCGAGGAGTTGAAAATGCAGAAAATTAAACTCCAACGTTAGCAAATTAAATTGATGGCCCAAACGAAACGGGACCAAGACATAATTTTCTACAATTTAGAAATGAACCCAAATTTGCCCCCACGACAACAACAAGAACTTATGGATATTAGGGCAGCAATCAAGGCATGCTACAAGTTAGATTGTTAGTTTAAGTTTTTAATTAGTATTGTAATGTTTAAGTTTTTAATGAGTATTGTAATGTTTACGTTTTATTATTAATGAAGTTTAAATTTGTTGTTTAAAATATTTGAATTAAAAAAAATAACTTGGTCGCCACTGTGGCAACTTGGTCGCCACTGTGACAACTTGGTCGTCGTCAGGTCGCCGGAAAGAGAAAGCTTATGTGGCAGGGTCGTGTCTGATCACCATTGTGTTCAGCCTTAGTGGCCGACAGCCTTACATTATTACATATCTACATTATTGCTTATTTACAAAACTCTACATCACCAGAAATTATGCCAAACCCCTCAAACCAATTATACCTTCAACATTTGATGCTAAATCAAGATATTGGCAACTAAGACTCAACTTGATGAGTCTACTAAACGATTAACAGCATTTTCATGTCTCCCACAAAAACGTTATGGGTGGAATGTATTACCTTTTGGTTTAAAACAAGCACCATCAATCTATCAACGTTTTATGGATAATTACTACAAGGTCTAGAAGATATTTGTTTAGCATACATTGATGATATCATTGATGTTACTAAAGGAGACAAACAAGAACACATAAAAGCAGTGCCAATTGTTTTATAAAGGATAAAAGAAAAATGATTAGTTTTATCACAAAAGAAATCTAAACTACTTCATAGTGAAATAAAAAATTTAGGACTCAAAATTGCAAAGGATGGAACCATCTCTTTATCAAATAATACACAAGAAAAATTAAAACTTTTTCCAGATAAATTAGAAAATAAAAAACAATTCAAAGATTTCTGGGATGTTTAAACTATATAGCTAAACAAGGATTTTTAAATAATTTAGCTAAAGAAAGAAAGCTCTTGCAAAAGAAGATTTCCTAAAAAGTTCGTTGGGAATGGACACCATCTGATACTAAACTAGTACAACATATCAAAACAATTGTACAATATATGTCAGAATTACATAACCCGGAAACAAAAGATTTTTTGATAGTTGAAACAGACGCATCAGATGATACTTTGGCAGGATGTCTAAAGGCTGTCCAAAATGAATGAAAAAAATATAATAAAAAAAATAAAACATTAGGATTAGGATTAGATATTGATGGAAATCATATTCCTCGACCTAATTCCGGATTACAAACATAATAAAAATCTCTTTTGAGCAATGAGCAAAATTCTGTTCTAAAACATAAAAATACAAAGCCAAATTATGCAAATACATCTCTGGAACATTCTCACAAGCTGAGCAGAAATATAGCACTCATGAAAAAGAAACACTTGTGTGTTTAAGAACTCTGAAAAAATGAAAAATTTATCTTTTACAAACAAGATTTGAATTACGAACAGATTCAAAATAAGTATCAGGTTTTTGGAGATACAAGTTACAAAAAGACTACTGTAGAGGTTGTCTCATCCGTTGGCAGCTTCAATTACACCAATTCCACCCATAAATCAAATATATAAAAAGCGACAATAATACCATTGCAGATACCCTTACTCGAGAATGGAAGGAGTAACAAAGCAAATCAAACACTAGCTACAACAGAAAAGAGAACAAGTCGCCTCATTAAAAAGAAAACTAGCCACTGCTGGAAAAGAAGAAAAATATTTATTCAAATCATTAAAATTCCAATCCCAAGGATCATAATCAAGATTAGAATCAATAGGAACACCAACACGAACATCAAAACAATTAAATCCCATGATTCTCAAAGAAGACATCAACAACATTTATTGAATGCGGCAGATAACAAGGTACTTAAATTCTTTGACTATAAAATACTAAGACATAACTTGGCCCAACTTCTGAGATAATTGAAATTCAAACTTAATTTTATAACTCGCAAAGTAATCTTATTTTAACAATCTAACGATGGCAACTTAATGGATCGAAAACCGCGGTTTAGACATGTTATTTAGTTATTTTCAAGCAGAAAATAGCATGAAACAATGGATGAAGATAAAGCACACATAATAAAGGTATCAGAATGTGAAACATAAAATGTCACCAAAAGGTCATGCGAACATGGTTAGGGATAGAAGAAGAAACCACCAACCAATTTATAGTGTCCAAGCCCTAAGGTTGGAAGGTGTTCATCTGGTCATTTTTTGGGTTTCCCGGTTCAGGCTGGCAGGTTTGTAAACTTTCAACCCAGATTTTCAACCTATTTGAATTTGGAAAAATGACTTCAACTAGTTTTGCTTGTTAGGCAAGATGAAATTCAATTAAATTGATTTCCATCTAGCTTTGCTTGTTAGGAAAACCACGATAAATGGATAAAACAATAAAACTAGCAAACAAACCCAGACATGAAGATCAACTAAACGGCCCACATGATATGTACTAACAGTTAATTTGGTTTGCATCCATAATACTTACGACTCGTTAAACATAGCAGTACCGATCCTTTTTGAAAATGAACATTGTTTACCAATCCTAACAAGAACCAATATGTTCCCTATAAGGGTTTGTGAGAAACCAAATAGTGTTGAACATAGCATATACTTAAAGATAAGAATGTCTGCATATTCCATTTGCAGAATTTTAATTCACATAAAGTTAACCCAACCCGACCACCAGTTACCCATTTAGATCTCTAAAGAAAGATGGTTTCCATGTCCCAACAATTTTAAGCCACAAAGTATCAGTAAACCTTCTTGATGCTTGTCAGAGTTACATGCATCGAGAGAATGTTATCTATCCTACGTGCCCACCACCCATTGCCCTCTTAACATTGGATCCTAATTGTTGAGGATTGTCTCTCAATACCATAGTTGTATCTGTTGGTGGACTAGTATTTAGTGTTAGCATTGTTTGTATTAGGCCAAGCCCGTTTGAGTATTTAGCATTATTAATATTTTACTCAAACTGTTCGGTCATCAGAATTACACAAGTTTGTTTGTATTGGGCTTGGCCCAATACAAACGATCCTGTGCAGCGTCAACACACGAAGTATATCGAGATTGACATTCACATTTTTCGGGATCAGGTTGCTACACGACAAGTTTGAGTTTTGCATCTTCCTTCACATTATCAGTATGCCGATATATTCACTAAGGATCTTCTACCCGCCTTGTTTGATGAATTTTAAACCAGTTTGAGCGTTATACGTCCTCCCGCTCCAACTACGGGGGGCTGTTAGTGGACTAGTATTTAGTGTTAGCATTGTTTGTATTGGGCAAAGCCCGTTTGACTATTTTTAGCATTATTTATTGTGGAAAACTAGAAGGGGGGTTGAATAGTTTTACGTCTTTTTAATTTATTATAAAACCTTTGTTTACTTTTAAAAACTTAGATTCAAGTTTGTTAAAACTTAAAACTTATTATTAGTTATATATGTATTCTTTCAAATTGATTGTAAACGTTTTGGTTTCTTGAATGGATTTTCAAATTGATCTTTATGTGAAGTCGACCTCTAATGAATACTAGCAGTTATATAATCCTATGTGTATGAAAGTAATGACGATGCAAGTAAAGAAATAAATAAGGTATGGAAAGATCTAACCGAGACACGAGAGATTTATAGTGGTTCGGCTACAAGGACACCTTCCTTGCCCTACTCCACTCCCCGAGCACCGAGCTCGAGAGTTTTCTTCACAACTTCAATAAGCTCCCTTATGGCGGAGAAAACCTTACACGACTTTGGCTTACACCGGCTTAACGACACAAAGCTAAATGTCGAGTTCTAATGGTAGCTAGAACCAATCTCACAACTTCACAACACAACTTCTTCACGACTAATTCACAACTACTTCACAACGGCTTCACGACTGCTTCACGACTTCTTCACGACTTCAACACGACCGCTACACAACCTTTATGCTACGGCTTCACTACTTCAACACTATGTCTTCACGACTAAGACTTCACGACTTCAACACGACCGCTACACAACCTCTATGCCACGGCTTCACGACTTCAACACTAGGACTTCACGACTAGGACTTCAAGGCTTCAACACGACCGCTACACAACCTCTATTCTACGGCTTCACGACTTCAACACTAGGACTTCACGACTAGGACTTCACGCCTTTAACACGACCGCTACACAACCTCTATGCTACGGCTTCACGACTTCAACACTAGAACTTCACGACTTCAAAGCTACGGCTTCACAACTTCTACACAACGAGTTCACGACTTCTACTCCGCGGCTTCACAACTTCTACACTATGTCTTCACAACTTCTATACCACAACTACTTATACAACTTCTTCACTACTTACATACAACACTAATCTACTATACACACCTTACACACAAATGAATGAATGATTTACAAACTTTGTAAAACTAACAACTTAAGTAACAAGATGATACTAAGTTGTAATACTTCTAATCTTGATTGATAGAAGTATTCTTCTTTTGCACTTGAATGAAGGAAGCTTGGATCACTTGGAAACCAAAGCTTAAGATTATATGATCAAAAGATTTTAAAGAGTATTTACAAGATTTAAAACAGAAAGTTTGGGGTGCAAAAAGGTGAGTAAAAATCCAGGAGTAGGCTGGTATTTATAGGAGAAAAACTGGACAGCTGGAGGCCTACTGGAGCGGGGGCGGTCCCCTTAAATAGGGGGCGGTCCCCTTAATTTTAAGGGGGCCGCCCCTACTGAACGTTGGCCAATTTTGTCCTTTTGTGGGGAAGGTTTTTCTGGAACATTTTAACTGATTTTGGTTAAAAATTTGAATTCATATTTTTATAAAAGATTAAACATTTTTATTTAATACCAAAAATGTTTTTCAAAAATATATAAAATGTTTTTGATGTTTTATAAAAAATCTAGTTATTAAGAAAATGTTCCTTTGATCATATAATGCATTAAGCATTAGTTCATTCATACATTAAGTGATTTGAGTTGTAGAAATAGATATTTACAACTAAATACTTGTTTACGTCATAATTTTCCGATTAATGATTTTACATTTTGTGATTATCAAAACGTAGAGATATCGAAAAATATTAATAACGTGTTTAGGCATTATTTGTATCAACAATCTCCCCCTTTTTGATGATTACAAAATCTAAACTCATTAAATCTAAAAATTAGTTTTTAGACAAGTATTTAGTGAGTTTACATCTACTTCTCCCCTTTTTGTAGAATCAAAAAGGTTAATCGACAAGTTTTAAAAGAAAAAGTGTCGTATGAGAACTCCCCCTTGATGTGTACCCCCCCTCGTTTGGGGGCACCAAGGAAACGAGCTATGGAACGCTTGCACGAAAAATGTTAGAAGCATAAGTATATGTAATAACAATAAGCAAGCAAAAAGAGCATTCATTTAATAGAAGTGTTGTGTATAAATACACAACCAAGTAGATTACAACATAAGGCATGCAAACATTGAAACAAAGCAACTAATGATACTACATAATCATCTTAGAAGTACATGATCTTCCATTGGGCTTGCACACAAAAAGATTTTGAAAATTATTTTTAAGCATTGCATATGCTTAATTGGGTAAAAATGGAGGTGGTGATAGTGTAGTGGGTGAAGGAGGTGGGGGAGTTGGTTGTGTTGGGTTGGTAATCATGTGTCCAAGTGATGAAAACATGTAGTGTATCTCATCTCTAAGACCAAAGAATATAGTCCGGTTGTGGATGCAACAAAGACAATTGTCACCATGGGCTTCAAGCAATCCCCAAGGTATAGGAAAGAATGTTTGTGGAGTTGGTGATGGTGAGAAGTGAGCATCAAGAGGTGTGATGGGTGATAAGGAAATGGAAAGTTGGGTGTATGAAGGTTCTTGAGTGGATGGTGGTGATGATGCTCTTGGGGATGATGTTAGGTGAGTGTGGATGTAGTCATTGATGGATGAAGTGGATGGAATGGAGGAAGATGAGGCTCCATGGGTAGAGGATGTTTTTGATGGTGCATTAGGTGCACTTGGGGATTAAATTTGAGGTGGTGGTGATGGAGTTTTGATGTCATCTTGGGTTAGGTCTATGAAAGGTTGTTTTGGTGGTATGATGACAAGTCTTTGCTTCCTTGGAGTCTTAGAGATGGAGGATTTTGGTGATAACATGGTGGTTTTGGATGGTGAAGGATGATGGAATGAGAGGTAATTGTTTGGAGGAAATTTATAGTATGAAAATATGGTTTGTTTAGGTTGATTTTTGAGGTTTTGTAGGAAGATTCCAATACCAGTTCGTCCATAAGGAGAAATGGTAGCTGGGGCTAGGTAAAAGTGGTCACAAGATGCAAAAGAAAACAGTAAATTTTACTGTCCAGATGGCCGGTCCCCTTAATTGTTGGGCGGCCCCCTTAAAATTAAGGGGACCGCCTAGGAAATTAAGGGGGCCGCCCATCTGGTGTTTTCCCAAGCGACCAAATTTGAAAAATTTCCAGAAAAAGGTCATTTTTAGGGTGTATTTGCAGCAAGCTTCATTTAGATCATGTACATGAAGAATGATTATATAGTAGCAATAACATATTAAGAAGAATAATGTTTATAAGTAAACTACTAAGATCATATTGTAAGCATGTCATAAGCATATATCTTAATTAAACAAAAAATAAGACAACACATTCATAGTAAACATATATAAGAAAGAAAGAAACAAATATTTATTAATTTAAAATGATTATGTGACAAACATAATCATTGTTACATCATACATAGTGCTTAAAGCATACATTAGTTAGAGAATTCTAATTTGCCTAAAAAATCCATTTGACTTGCTTGATGATGGAGGTGGTTTTTGAAATGAAAACAAGTGAGAGGATGAGTAAATTGGATTAGTGAAGGTATATGTTTGGGTGTGTGGAGGTTGGAGATGGTGATGGTGGAGACATTTGAGGTGTAGAGTTTGGAGGTGGTGAGTTTGGAGCGGACCATGATGGATGAAGGTTTTGATGTTGCTCAAGAGTGGATGTTGGATGAGGTCTTGTGAGAAGATACTCAATCCATGTGAAGTGCTCATTTAGAGTAATGGTTTGTTGTTGGAGAAAGATGCAACAAGGACAATTGTTGACATGTTTCTCGATGTGACTCTTGTTGTGTGGTGATGGTGGAGAACTCGATGAAGGTTGGTCAAGATTGCTTTGAGCAAGATGTAGGGCAAGAAGAGCATTTAGCTCATGGGCTTCTTTGAGTTCGTCAACGAACTTCAAGTGTTCGTTGGTGGGTGATGATGGTGGAGTATGGTTGATGGTAGGGAGTGGTGGTGACACTCTTGGTGGTGGAGACACTTGTGAGCTTGGGTAGTTATGAGTGGGTGATGATGGTACATTGATGGATTGAGGGAGATGTGGGGTGATGTGAATGAGATTTGGGTTATTGTTTTGGGATTGTTCTTGTTCTTCACATGGGTGTGATAAGGGTGAATTTGTGGGAGTGAGAGTATGAGGTTTAGGCTTAGGTTGATTTTGAGCAACATCACATGTGGAGTTGGAGTTATGGCATGTGTCAAGTTTTCGTCTCCAAATTGGTCTCACCGAGATTTTGGCAACTCTTGAGGGTTTTGATTTTGGGTAGTTGGAGGATGACATGTTTGAGTGGATGATGTGAATGGGCATTTATGATGAGGAGGTGCATTTATAGTGAAGGAATGATGTGGTTTAGGAAGGTAAATTTTGGTGGGTGGTTTATGACAAAATGTGTTTGTGAATTTTGGGAAGTATGGAATAAAATGGGTTGGAAATTGAAAAAGGAAACAGTAAGCCGGATCTCCAGATGGCCGGTCCCCTTAAATAGGGGCCGGTCCCCTTAATAATTAAGGGGGCCGCCTAGGTATTTAAGGGGGCCGCCCATCTGCTGACTTCCAGATTTCTGAAAATGGGTTTTTGGCAGAAATTTGTAGAAAAGGTTGTGTTTTTGAGTTTAGCTTCAAGCAAGTCCAACTTCTTTTTGAGGCAATTTAAAGTTTAATAACTTATGTATGCTAAGCACATTCAATTAAGCAATTTTAATTATCATGCAACCTACTCATTTACCAAGAAGTATATATATATATATATATATATATATATATATATATATATATATATATATATATATATATATATATATATATGAACAAGAAAACAACATATAATTACCAAGTAATTCATACTACCATTATTAGGACGATTAATTAGCTAGTTAATTAATCCTAATAAGTGTCTATGTGATGGGAAATTTGTGATAGCATGGATTTCTAGACTTGGATCAAGCATGATTTGAGTAAGTGTTTTTGGGCATTATTCAACAATGTTTGAGAAAGGTTTTGTGAAAATTATTTCAACAAGGTAGATTTGAATTTGTTTCAAAGAAGTTGTTATACTTTTTGGCTTTGATAAAAATATGTTTAATAGAGAAGTGACATAATCTTTTTGAAAAATCATTTTCCAAAATATGAAGATTTGCATCTATAAAAGGAGTTTTTGTTATATAAGAAAAATTTCATGCTTGATTGATTAGGGCTATTGTCTCATGCTATCCTTTTCAACAACTTATGCGATTTAAACGATAGTGATGACTAAATGTTGTATGTTCGATAAATAACACTTTATTTAAAGCTTAGGAGGGTTAACTAAAGGTTTTCTAGTTTACTAACAAGTAATCTAACTAGTAGTGTGAGAGCAACGCAACCTATCAAACTAAGCATATCTTAAGGCATTGATTATCATAACTATATGCAAGAAGTAACTACTCAGGAAAATTTAAAGAAAAGACCTATCTCAGGTCCAATATTTCTTTATGATATGAGGTAGTGAATATTAGATGAGTACCACTTCGTTCCATCCTCATTTTTGTAGATAAATAAGTCTTCATGCGCGTGTTTTGAATATGAGTAGGTTAACGCAAGATTGAGTTTCATTCCATTTTGCGTTCATTACCTAATCAAATAAAACAGCTTGGTACCCAGATTCTCATGGGTCCGAGATGGTTAGTTGGGGACATCCATTGCATTTATATGCACGTGGAGAAAATGTCACCAAGAAGTACAAGAATTCCTTGATAGTTTGTTTTGATGTACAAACGATGGATTTCTTGACTTATAGAATATAATCACAGTAAATAGCCTTATATCTAAATTTCTCTACTAGGTTTTTTAATTATAATTTGTTTTGATTTACTTGTTGAAGAGTTATCCGAATTAAATCCTAAACCGGTTTTATCATTGAATGGCTTTTGACAACTTAGTAAGAATTTAAGAGATTTGGAGCTTTCTTCAAATTTAGCTAAAATTTTTGCTCTTTCATTTAATCTTTTAATTTCAAGTTTATAATCTTGATATATTTTGCATTCTAGATCAATTTCAATATTAGTTTCAAGTCTAGACATTTTATCTTCTAAAATTATTTCTTTTTCAAGATTACCTTCAAAAGTTTTTGATGATTTATGTTTAGAAATAGTTTTTAGATCTATGTTGCAAAGATGTTTAAACTCATTTTCTAGTTTTGAAAATTCTAAAATGAATAGATCATAGCAAAAATGTTCGGTTTTGGATTGTACCTTATTTGGAGCTTTATCTAGTTTGCATTCGACACATACCAGATGATGACCTTCTCCTTCGTCTGTGTCACTCCATGATAATGGATTGAGTTCACTTTGGAGTTGATCCATGTAGCCTTCGTCATTAATACCTTCATTAACAACATTTGAACTAGTAGCACATGTATCTATTTTATCTAAATGTTTATCTATTAAATTTTCTAAAATAACTAATTCATGTACAAGATCAAAATCCTCATCTTTGGCTTGACATTTTTCTTGATGAAAGTTTAAAAGATTTTTCCAAATATCATTTGCCGTTTTACAGAAAGATATTCTTTCATTTTCAACTTTCGGCAAGGTTTTGTAAATAATTATTTTAGCTTCATTATTCTTGTTATTCTTTGTTTTTAAATAATCATTTTGAGTTTCAAAATCTGTTTTCGTTTGACTTTCAAAATTTGTTTTTGTTGGTTGAAAATCACCAATCGAAATGACATGCCAAAGATCCAGATCAATTGATTTCACATAATTTTCAAATTTATTTTTCCATTCAAGAAAAGTATAGTTTTCAAATAGCGGTGGTGTTTGCAAAAATTCCCCTTCTAAATATTTTTCGGATTCCAAAAAACGTTTCAAGTTTTAAAATACAGTATATTTTAAAGATCTTGATTGACCTGGCTCCTGATACCAATTGTGGAAAACTAGAAGGGGGGTTGAATAGTTTTACGTCTTTTTAATTTATTATAAAACCTTTGTTTACTTTTAAAAACTTAGATTCAAGTTTGTTAAAACTTAAAACTTATTATTAGTTATATATGTATTCTTTCAAATTGATTGTAAACGTTTTGGTTTCTTGAATGGATTTTCAAATTGATCTTTATGTGAAGTCGACCTCTAATGAATACTAGCAGTTATATAATCCTATGTGTATGAAAGTAATGACGATGCAAGTAAAGAAATAAATAAGGTATGGAAAGATCTAACTGAGACACGAGAGATTTATAGTGGTTCGGCTACAAGGACACCTTCCTTGCCCTACTCCACTCCCCGAGCACCGAGCTCGAGAGTTTTCTTCACAACTTCAATAAGCTCCCTTATGGCGGAGAAAACCTTACACGACTTTGGCTTACACCGGCTTAACGACACAAAGCTAAATGTCGAGTTCTAATGGTAGCTAGAACCAATCTCACAACTTCACAACACAACTTCTTCACAACTAATTCACAACTACTTCACAACGGCTTCACGACTGCTTCACGACTTCTTCACGACTTCAACACGACCGCTATACAACCTTTATGCTACGGCTTCACTACTTCAACACTATGTCTTCACGACTAAGACTTCACGACTTCAACACGACCGCTACACAACCTCTATGCCACGGCTTCACGACTTCAACACTAGGACTTCACGACTAGGACTTCAAGGCTTCAACACGACCGCTACACAACCTCTATGCTACGGCTTCACGACTTCAACACTAGGACTTCACGACTAGGACTTCACGCCTTTAACACGACCGCTACACAACCTCTATGCTACCGCTTCACGATTTCAACACTAGAACTTCACGACTTCAAAGCTACGGCTTCACAACTTCTACACAACGAGTTCACGACTTCTACTCCGCGGCTTCACAACTTCTACACTACGTCTTCACAACTTCTATACCACAACTACTTATACAACTTCTTCACTACTTACATACAACACTAATCTACTATACACACCTTACACACAAATGAATGAATGATTTACAAACTTTGTTAAACTAACAACTTAAGTAACAAGATGATACTTAGTTATAATACTTCTAATCTTGATTGATAGAAGTATTCTTCTTTTGCACTTGAATGAAGGAAGCTTGGATCACTTAGAAACCAAAGCTTAAGATTATATGATCAAAGGATTTTAGAGAGTATTTTACAAGATTTAAAACAGAAAGTTTGGGGTGCACAAAGGTGAGTAAAAATCCAGGAGAAGGCTGGTATTTATAGGAGAAAAACTGGACAGCTGGAGGCCTACTGGAGCGGGGGCGGTCCCCTTAAATAGGGGGCGGTCCCCTTAATTTTAAGGGGGCCGCCCCTACTGAACGTTGGCCAATTTTGTCCTTTTGTGGGGAAGGTTTTTCTGGAACATTTTAACTGATTTTGGTTAAAAATTTGAATTCATATTTTTATAAAAGATTAAACATTTTTATTTAATACCAAAAATGTTTTTCAAAAATATATAAAATGTTTTTGATGTTTTATAAAAAATCTAGTTATTAAGAAAATGTTCCTTTGATCATATAATGCATTAAGCATTAGTTCATTCATACCTTAAGTGATTTGAGTTGTAGAAATAGATATTTACAACTAAATACTTGTTTACGTCATAATTTTCCGATTAATGATTTTACATTTTGTGATTATCAAAACGTAGAGATATCGAAAAATATTAATAACGTGTTTAGGCATTATTTATATCAACATTTATATTGTACTCAAACTGATTATTCAGTCATTAGAATTATACAAGTTTTCAACATCTGAATTAAGGGGATCCTCGTGATTTGGTTCCTACAAAAGCAATAAAGTTGGTCACAAGGACACAAGATAATCAGTTTCTAGTGGGTTGGGACTTTTGGTAAAGTAAAACTAATGAATTTTGTTAGTTTTGAGAAGTTATCATTCGTTTTACATATAATTTCTTGAATTATCACGGTTTATAAAATACTCTAACACCTGATTATCTAATTATCACAGCTTTACAAAATTGAGATTATGTAATCATCAATGTTTGAATAAACAACAATTTATTATAGTTGATAGATTATTTCAAGACGCATGCTAAACACCCCCATCAGTAGATATTTGGGTTTTTAGATTTGCATTTAGATCTGATTATTTTATATATATATATATATATATATATATATATATATATATATATATATATATATATATATACTTCCAAAACCAATATTTACAACACAATTTAATCATCTTGTGCCATGACAAACAAAGGTTGCCAGGAAGACTAAAGTGTGATAAAAGAAATCACAATGCCAATACAACATTAGCATACATCCTACACAACCTAATCAAAAATACATTCACCAAGTCACCAGGATTACGAGTGTGTTTGTTAAAAGTAGTAGTAGTAGTAGTGAGCAGTAGCTGTGAGCAGTAACCGTGAAAAAATAGCCACAGCTCACCGCTTCTTAAACAAGCATTGGAGAATTAGCCTTCCTAAAAATAGCCAAAGCTCACCACTCTTTTGCCAAATGGCCACTAAAAATCAAAATGCTCATTGCTCACCGCTTACCGCCCAAAAAACACCACACCACTCCACACCAAACATACCCTACATTTCCTTCCCACTATGATCAATAAGAATTACTGTTATAGCTACATCCTCAAAACAGCAACTAGAAAGATCATCAGTGAAAGGCCTCATTCCTCCATTCAAAACCATCCATCCTCCTAGGGGGCTACACTTACACATGACTACATTTCCAAAGCTTCATAAGCAATTCTATACCTTTTAAGAATCAAGATATAGAATACTAATGAAACTATGGCATCATCAAATGCAAGACAACACCTATCCTCCAAAGAATGTCCCAAATAGAGTAGACTAGATTTCCTTCAAGAGACTCTCCTAAACTGCCTCAATGTTGCTTCCTATTCAAATCAAAAGTAATGATCAAGTTCTATTAGGCATCATCTAGTTTACTGAGACACCCCTTGGCATACAACAACTATCCACTCAAAACCTTCTTTATGAGTTTTAACAACCGAACCACAAGAAACAGAGCAGATTGCCAAGACTAGTTGCCACATCAAGTACCCCTAGACTATAAATCTGGTGTTTCAAGATCATTTCATCAAAATCAAGTTACAAAGTCATCTGAACATTTCCATTTTTAGCAGTATAAATGCACCTGCACCTGAACCTGCACCTGCACCTGCTAGCTACCTTTTCATCTTGAAACTCATCAGACAACAATTGCACATAGGACTATTTCAAACCTCACTAAACCACTATACTCACATACATTGCCAAAACCATCAGGCCTAAATATACCAACAGCTTCTTCATCATATTATGAACCAACTTATGAGATCTATAAAGCTAGCACTATGTAGTTTCATCTTTCATAACTCAATATTCCTAGCTGATTATAAATCTCAAAATTGGTTCAATCTTGTTGACTGGGTAGTCAAGCATTCATTCCAATCTTTTATTAAGTTGCCACTGTTAATTTGATTCATAGATACTTGCCATCTTTTACTCACTTCATCAATTTTTGCAGACTTCTTTAATTTCAGGCAGACCAATTTTGGTCTGATATTGTTGACAATGACAGTCAAGAGAACTTTCTAGTCTCTTTTTTCATTAGCAAACGGTTTTTTATTTCTTTCATTCCAAACATACTAGACACATGCTGCAAGCATTATTCTTCTCAGGATACTCATAATGGATTTATTGTAAGGCTTACTTATCATTAGATTGAGTATTTCATTCCACTTATCTGATAAGTCTTCCCGCTGCCTTTTTTCCTTCAAATTCATCCATATTTGGTTTGAAAATGAGCATTCAAAGAATAAGTGTGTAATTGAATCAGGACACATCTCACATAATGGGCATGAAACTTGTTTTCCATGGTACCATTTAACAAGCCTGTCTTGTGTTGCTAATCTTCCCAATATAGCCAACCACGTAAGAAAGGAATGTTTGGGAGTACAGTGAGAAAACCATACCACATCACACCATAGGACTTTATCTCAATTGTGTCTCTAGTTTTTCCAAGATCTGTTAACAGTGTACTTCACACAATTTCCATCATTAGTAATCCATATTGTTTTATCTTCATACTCATTTAAGGCAGGAACAGATAGGGTGCGTTTAGTTGAGAGAAAACACCCTTAATTTCTACAAAATGTTGTGTACAAAATAAGGAAAATAGAGATTGCGTTCATATCAAACTTTTCCCAACACATTCTCTACAAAACACGAAACATACATTTCTCAACTTAACAAGGGAAACTACAAAACACATTTTTTGTGTTTCCCTTGTAACTCCCCTTATTTTCTTCAAAACAGAAAACAGTGTCACATAAACGTGTTTTCTAGGTTCTGTGAAAAATTCAATCCCCTCCTTTTTATTACAAAACTGAAAATAGAAAATTAAGAAATTCTACTCCAACTAATGCACTCATAGTGTTTAGAGGATTGGATAGCTGATTTCCATTCAGCACGCCAAACCCAATTTGCATTGTCAATCATATCTTATACCTTTTCATTGTCATTCATATTTATCTGTAATACTGCCTCATTTGGAATAATGTCACTTAGAATTCCTTCATTCCACCACTTTTCATGCCAGAAAAATACACATTTCCATTTCCAACTTTACACATAACATGCTGTCTCATCTTATCTCTTGAAGCTAAAATTTGTTTCCATCCACAGCTAGTGTTTACATCACATTTTATCTCCCATATACTTCTTCGTTTAACCTTATCTCATTTATCCACTTCACCCACAAAGACTCTTTATTACTTGCCACATTCCACAAGTGTTTAGCCATCAAAACTTCATTCTAATCCCCAAGGTTCTTTAGGCATACACCACCCTCATTTTTTAGCTTACAAATATACTTCCATGCAACTTTGGCCTTCCCTTTTGTTAACTCCCCTTGACACCATAGGAAACCTTTAAGAAGCTTATCATGTCTTTTACCACTGTTTTTGGGATTAAAAAAACTGATGCCCAATATACTTGCATATAGGCTAGGACTAATGTCGTGAGCTGAAGTCTTCCAACATAAGACAACGTCCTGTTTTTCCAATTATTTACTTTGGCTTTAACCTTATCTATTAAGCACTTACAATCATTCATTCCAATCTGTTTTGTGATGAGAGGAACCGCCAAGTATGTGACTGGCAGCTTCCCAACCTTAAAAGGAAGAAATTTAAGAACTTCCTATTTTATGCTATCTGCCACATTACCAAAAAAAGACAATACTTTTCCCCATATGTATAGAGGAATGAGGTCTCCTTGCCTTAGCCCTCTCCCCTTTAAAATAGCCAAACATTTCTCTGTTTACACAGATAGAAAATGCAGTAATTCTAACATAAACCATTATCCAATTAATCATCTTCTGAGGGAAATCAAATAAATGTAGTGAACTTTCAAGGAAATTCCAGTTAATTGTGTCATAAGCCTTTTGAATATCAATCTTCAAAACCACCCTTTTAGCTCAATTTTTTCAGTCATAGCCCCTCAAAAGCTCTTGAGTAAGAAGAATGTTATTAGTGATCTGCCTACCAGGAATGAAGATACTTTGATTTTGGCTTATAAGCTTGCATAGAGCACACTTTATTCTATTAGTAAGGATTTTGCTGATAATCTTATACAGGACATTGCAATAGGCTATGGGTATGAAGTCAGACAAAATTGATTATAATTTTGAGTATGCAAAATGATCAAGAAGCCCATTTTGTGTATGAGAATAGAATTTTTGAGTTTAAGTTTCTCGAATTTTGCTAACAGAAAGGATTAACGGGTACTTAAAGCAAAGATATCATGACTCATATTACAAATGCAATGACGAGAGCATTCGGATTTTGTGAGTGAGGGTGCCGACTTTTTTCATCCAATTCTCGCTTTTTTTATTCAACTTTGACTTTTTGGTGAAGCAATGTCGGGGGCCTTTCTCCCTTGACTATAGTAGTTAGAAAAAATATTGTTTATTTTTTTTTTCTATTAAATCTTGTAAGTCCAAATAATTAGAATATATTTTCTGAGTTCCCAATATTCTGATTATAACCTTTATTAGTACGCATAATTTTCAACGGGGACATCATCAATTTCTGTTTCAATCTTTGAAAATGAAAACAAAAACAAAAAACCCTTTCTAGACTGAATTTTCTAGTTTTGACTACGTTAGAATTTGGAAACCAGTGAAATGACATGCCCACCCATGGGCCATGACCCATCTAAGAGCATCCACAATGGCAAAAGTATTTCATGACTTTTTGCATTTAATTGCATTAAATGGTGCTATAAAAAGCTTTTGCAAAAACCTATCACTCCAATGCAACAAAGCTTTTCACAAACATTTTATATAAATTACCCTTATGTATTTATATTTTTACAAAATGCTTTTCACAAAAAAGATCAATTTTCAAGCACAGAACATTAATTTTTGTCCACCCAATAAAACCCCACATACTCACTCATGAATTACAATGCACTAAATAAATTCACTACCGGATCTACTCTGCTCATTTCATAATCCGAATCTGATCCAAATTACAAGTTCCGATCATATCTATCATCTCTTATGAAGCAAGTTATTTATCATCTCTTTTGGAATTTACAGCCACTTATTAATTTTTGGGTAAACTATTGTTTCAAAAGATCACCATCTTATTTATCATAAAAAAATATGTTCCACCTCAGCCACCATCACCACATTACCACCGTGGACCTCCATCACAACCACTAGCCACCGTATGACTGGCCGACAACTACTTCCCGTACAAGTCAATGAAGTTCTAGATACTGATTCAAAAATTATGCATACTATATTATATTGTTCTATCAAACAAATCACAGTTGGTGCAAATGAGTTTAAAGATTATTTGGTTTTTTCGTTACTGTTGCTGGTTTTGTAAGTTCCTATTGCTAGTTGGTTTATACTGCTGCTAGCTTTTGATCATTCTACTGCTAGTTGGTTTATACTGCTGCTAGCTTTTGATCATTCTACTGCTCGGTATTTTTTTTTGTGCTGCTATGCTTATTAGTTTTTACAAGACGATGATGTCCCACTTCTCGACCTCGATTAATACGTAGTCGGATTGAACTTTTAGCTTCATCACAAAGTTCTTTCTCTGCAAGCATCAACAACAACTTCTCATAAGTGTCATCATTTAGTTCTTCTATGATGAATTCATTTGCTTGTGCTAAAATTTGTTCGATACCGTTGTCACACATAATTGATAGTGTAAAAGTTTATGCAGGATGAAAATGCTCAAAATGGTTTGCAAGTATACTTGTATATATACACATGCGTAATATAATAAAACAATAAAAAAGCAACCCTTCAAATTAAGTAAAAAGTGAAGAAATGTGTTTAATGGAGGGTATAAGATGGAAACTCAACAAGTTTGCATTTAATGAAAACAACTTGATATATATTGTATCAACCGGTTGAGGAATTACAAGTCTTTGGGAAAATTCATTGTAAAAGCTTTTGGAAAACCCCTCATTGCAATGGTAAAAAGTCATTCAAAGACTTTTCTAAATAGTAAAAAGCTTTTGGAAAACCCCTCATTGCGGATGCTCTAACTTATTTAATCACTGTGGCCACCTAACGTATTTGATCACGAGGAATGCTACACCGAAAAAAAATGGTTCACAAAATGAGGTGTTAGAGACTGGCTTATGCATTTTACTATATTTTCTCTTTCTTCTCTTTAATTAATTCAATCACTCCTTGACACCTCATTTTGTGGACCATTTTGCAGATTTTTTTTGTACTAATAGTTAAGAGATTAGAAAAATGCAACATATCATAATTAAATTCTGCTAAAACTTTAATCTAGACACAAATAGCATCCACATAGACCGAAAAGTTAGTTGGCCAAGGGACAAGTTATTCAAGCCCCCCTATTTTTGTTATCCAAGCCCCCCCTATTTTTTTGATTTTTTTTTTATTTTTATAATTTTATTTATATCAAAAAACTATAAACCTGAAAGTACGGAACAGAAAATATAAAGTTTAATATGTCAAACGTTAAAAATTGTCAGAAATACGGAACAGAAACTGACAGAAAACTGTGTTATACCGGAAATTCAAAGGGGACAAAGGGAATCTCCCCTATGATTTGACATCATAGGGGGGCCTTGTATAGTATAACCCGTTGGCCAAACATGATTTATCAAAAAATAAGAACTTTCAGGCACAAGTTATACAAAAAGAGTTGTGATCCCTTAAAAAGGGAAGAAGTTTAAAAAGGGAAGAAGTTTAAAAAGTGTAGAAAGACAATAAGCTAGTGGCACGTGTCCCCCACCCACTCTCTCTTTTTTTTCTTTAATATTTTTTGTTAGAGGGCAATTTAGTCATTTGACCCGTTTTTTATATTTCACCTCAAATTTCAAACGCAAATAACTTTCAAACGACAAACTTTTACGAAAAACCGATTTCACCATAATTTTTAAAATTTAATCATCTTTAATTTGGTATAAATCTTGTTAAATATTTTGATTTTTTTTACATATCAAATGTTTCTTGATTTTCTTTATTTTTTGGCATTTTCGGCCCTATTTTTTACCCCTCATAAATGTCGAATCATGAAAAACTTAAAACATGAAAGTTATAGATTTTTGTTCACTCTTTACACAGGTTTTTGAATCACTCAAATCCGATATCATATGAGTAAGATATCACACGTTAAAGATGGTGTTTTACTCATATTTGTTGCACACAAGGTGTTTGATGAAATGTCTAGCTTAGATTTTTAGAGTTAAAATTGAGCTAAATGCACTAATTTTTGTCCCACAACGCATCATTAATCATTTTATAAATGTAAGACTCAAAAAATGATGTTTTTTAATAGTTAATGTTTTTAAAAAATGTACGTATTGCGTTTTATTGCGTTTTTTACCAATATTAAATTCGAATTAGAAAAATTATAAAACATAAAAATTATAGATTTTAGGTCAATCTTTACTCATGTTTTTTATTCACTCAAATCCGATGTCATATGAGTAAGATATAACATGTTAAAGATGATGTTTTGTTCATCAGTTACTCTGTTCATCAATTTTTATTCATGAACATTAGTTCATCAGTACATCAGTTAAGGATTTAGTGTTTTGGATGTTGGGTTTAGGGTTTAGTTCATCAGTTAAGAAATTGAGGGGAATAGTAACACTTATAAAAAGAAAATTTGATGAACAGTTTTTTTATGAACATTTCTTAAAAGAAATTATAAAGTCAACATCATATAGTAACATCTAACTCAAATTTCATTTGATCAATATAAAAAACAAAAAACATATCAGCAACTACGCCTTTATTTATCTAACAGTTATAAAAAAAACAAAAAAACATGAAAGAGTAAATAAGTAACAACACAAGCATTCTTATTAGCCATCTTCGGCTTCTTAGCATCCAACTTCGCCATCTGCTTGCTCTCCTTTATAGAAGCCTTATCGCTAGCCTTCTTAGCAACAATCTCAGCTCTAGTAGCATTGCAGTTCGCTTGATTATGATCTTTCATGCTACATTTTCAGAATCTATAGTTCTTCCTACGCTTCCCACTTGGATTAATTGAGCGCTCAACACTACTCTTAATCCTTTTTCGCGAACCTTTAGTACTAACCTGTTTTGGACAAAAAAAACAGGACAATAACAATTAGATGATTAAAAAAACATAACACAGGACAATAACTGATTAACTAAAAACATAACACAGGACAATAACTGATGAACCAAAAACAACTAATGTTCATCAACTAAAAAAACATAAACTAACTGATGAACCTATAACCTATGATAACACAAATAAACTAACTGATGAACCTATGATAGTATAATAGCTAAAATAAACAAACTCATAAACCTATGATAACATAATAGCTAAAAGTCAATAACTGATGAACCAAAAAAGCATAAGCTAACTGATGAACCTATGATAACATAATAACTAAAACTCAATAACTGATGAATAAAAAAAAACTAATGTTCATCAACTGAAAAAAACATAAGCTAACTGATGAACCTATGATAACACAAATAAACTAATTGATGAACCTACGATAACATAACCTATGAACAAAAAAAGCATTAACTGATGAATATATGGAAAAAAAATGGTACTAACCTCTTTTGGAACATTTACCTATGATGAACCTATCACCTATGACACAAATAAACTAAAAAGCATAAACTAACTGATGAACCTATAACTTCTGATAACACAAATAAACTAATTGATGAATCTATGATAACATAATAGCTAAAATAAACAAACTAATGAACCAAAAAAAATCTGATGAACGTATGATAACATAATAGCTAAAATTCAATAACTGATGAACAAAAAAAAAAACTAATGTTCATCAACTAAAAAAGCATAAGCTAACTGATGAACCTATGATAACATAACCTATGAACAAAAAAAATATAACAAAAAAAGCATTAACCGATGAACATCTGAAAAACTAATGTTCATAGATATTCATCAGTATAATTTTCATTCACTTTATTAGTTTAACTGATGACATCAAATAAACACAAAAAACCTAACATAATCATGAAATTACTACTAAAATGTGCATCAAACATAAAAATTATAAAAATAAAATAGAAATTATCAATAATACCTTGATTAAACACCTGAAGATCATCAATCGCCATTAAAACCAGATTTCTATCACATTTATGACCTAAATCTGGTTGAACCATTTCGTCAAGCACTTGGTGTGCATCATTATATCTATCACATTTCAACAACAGATCTTCTATGTTTACCCGATTATTATGAAGTCGAAAAGTACAAAAAATAGTTTTATTAGTTAGTACCTGCTGGTGACGGCGTGAAGACGGTGATGGTGATGGAGACGGTGATGGTGATGAAGATGGTGTTGTGTTAGATCTGATGATGATGATGATGATGGTATGAAAGGGGATGAGGAGATCAGGAAATCAAAGAAAGAATAAAAATGGAAAGAGAGAACTGAGAAGAGAAAAAAAAAAGGCAAGAAAGAGTATATAGCGGGAGGACACGAAATTACGTAACTATCCTTGGGGTGGAAAAGGAGGGGGGACATGTGGCAGCACCAAATTAATTTTTAGGCTTTGCAAAGTTTGGTACTTTGCAAATGATCCGGTACCTATACAAAAATATCCTTTACTCGATTCAACGCACAAAACATAATTTTCTAAAACACTAAATATTATCTTTAGGGTTGAAAAAATTCTAACTTTTAATTTAGAAACCCAAATCTGTAATACAAATATCTGAGGGATACTAAGATATTTCGTAAATAAAAAATTAAGAAATACAATTATTCATGCGATGGAATGTATTCAACGAGTAGTACGTCCCTGCCGCATTGCGGCAGGGGTGTTTGGTAGATTTTTCAATGAATGCAGAATCGTGTGTAGACGTCACTGTCCATATCGAGTATCTTAATAAGCGATGTATTATCTTAATATAGCAACGACTGTTTTCTAATAATAACTATATATTTGGGCCAAATGTACTTGTATGTGTATTTAAATGGTGGGTAAAGTGTGAATAAGTAAGCATATATGCATCTCTTTTGTGTTCAATTATTTTTTTTATTTAAGTTTGAAACGTTGGGGTTATTTAAGTAACATTGCAAATATTTGAGGGTGTATTTTGTCGTTCGCTGTAGTATATCGTTCTAAATGGTTGTTTGCTGTGTTATTGCTTTAATTATCTGTTGCTATTGTTATTGGTATGTTGATGCTTTCGTATTTTCAATTCAAGTAGTTGGTTTGCAGTATTTGTATTATATCAAATGTGTTTCTGTTCATTTAACTTTTGCCTGCAATTGTCACTGATTCTCTGGTGCTGCATTCACGTGTTCTTTGTATCTGAACTTTTAATTGCAAGTGGGTAAGCAGTGATTTAAAGAGTTACTATTGTGCAAGTGGCCTTTTTTTGTAAATTGTTTTAGCTACTGTCATTGTTTCAGCTATGTTGGATGAACCCAATGTTGGTAACTCAGTCATTGGCAGATTTTGGCTGCAGCTTTTTCTTTATCATGAATTTTTTTAGGCACTGTTACTGTTTGTAGCCATTGTTATTGTGTGTTTAACGGTGCATCAAGGCAGTTCTTTTAACAACCATTTAAAAATAATGATGTGTCTTCATATGTGAATATTTGGCGCTTACGAAAGGGGGTTTTGGTTTGTGTGTCTGTAAGTGGTGTGTTGGTGTTACAATTTGGTAGTCTTTTCATTTTAATAAGCTAAACGTGTGTTATATGGGTTCGGTAGGGGTAGTTTCTACCTGTTTGTAATAGCTGGCGTTCCACTTTTTTACAATCGTATTATATGTAATCGTCTTTTTTCACTGATAATGAGAAATTTTAAATGTAAGTGGTTATTCTTTCTGTTATTGTTTTAATTATCTGTTCGTCTTGTTAATATTCTGAATTGAAGTAGTTGGTTTGTAGTATTTATATTGTATGAGATGCGTTGCTGAATGGATTGTGTACGTATTAATTTATATTTGTGGAGAGTGTCTTGTTTATTCAATTTTTGGGTGCAATTAGTTCTCGTTTATTAACTTTTTTTGTTATTGTTTTTGGGTGCAAGTGGGTGTATAATGATTTAAAAAGTTACTCCCTCCGTCCCAATTTTATTGTCACATTTTCCTTTTCCGTCTGTCCCAAAATTATTGTCACATACCATAAATAGAAAGTGAATAGGTAGTGGAGTTTGGTAAAGTTACTATATTACCCTTGGTTGAAATTAATATTGCAAACTTTAAAAAAGTGTTAATTAATTGGTTAAGGGTAAACTTGTCATTTGGCAAAAAAGTAAGAGAGAGAAAGTAGTAATAGTGACATTTTTCTAAAAGAATGTGTTTTTTTGTCTGGTGACAATAATTTTGGGACGGAGGGAGTAGTATTCTGTAAGTAGGTATTTATTTTGAATTATTTTAGCCGTTGTCATTGTTTCAGCTATGTTGGATGAAGCCATCCTTGGTGAGTGACCTATTGTCAGGTTGTAGCTGCAATTTGTCCTGTATCATGAAAATGTTTTTGAATTGTCATTGCTTCCAGTAATGTTCATTGTTTATCTAATGGTGCATCAAAACAGTGTTAATAACAGTGATCTAAAGGGCTATTAATTGTTTTTTTTATGCATTGTTGGAAAATTTAGTGCACTTGAGGGATTAATTCACACCTGGTAATGGGTTTGGAGGTACGGAGTGTACACCCATTTGGTCAATGTTTACCCTGACTCAATTAAGTGGTTTGTGGTTATGCTGCTAGTATTATGGATAATGCTGCTGATGCAGATCATTATGCTGCTAGTGTTATTCATACTACTGCTGAGGCAGAACATTCTGCTGCTAGTGTTATTTATACTACTGCTAGTACAATAATACTGCTATTGAGTTGCTAGGCAATAGATTCTGCTGCTAGTACAATTTATTGTGTTGCTAGGCATAAGATTCTACTGCTGGTATGCTGGATAGAATTTGTAACTAACTTTGACCTCTTTTGGGAAGTTTCAAATTCTTAATTAAAACCATGATTTTCTGGTCTTGTAACCACTATAGCTAGAATTAAGGAAAGTATATGGAGAATATTTGGCCAATATTTTCTCATAATTCCTTTGACTAGGGTTTTGAGCTATCTCTAATATATATATAGAGATCATCACATATGCATGAAGATAGACAGAAAACCTAAACACTTGAAAGCAATTCGGTTCTTGATTTGTGCCTAAAACAAGAACATCACTTGGTCTTATCCCATAGAGATATTCGTGTAACCCAGGCATAGGGTCGAATAGTTTCTATTGGAAAGTGATTACACGATTTCAAGTGAATATTCGGTACCTTGATTGATTATCTTTACCCTGTTCTGGGAACACCAAACATAATACAACCAACAATCAATAGAAACTATTTTAGTGATAATCAATGGCTGCTGCGATGAGGCATATGGCTGCTAACTTTTCCAAACTGGAAAAGTTTGAAGGTGTCGATTTCAGAAGGTGGCAAAAGAAGATGCACTTCTTGTTGTCAAGCATGAATGTGGTGTATGTGCTGACCACATCCATTCCTGAAGATCATGGGGATGATGCTACTATGGAACAGATAAGGAACAAGAACAAATGGGAGAATGATGATTATTTTTGCAGAGGGTTGATCCTCAATGGTATGTCTGATTCTTTGTTTGATCTTTATCAAAATGTTGAATCTTCTCAAGAATTATGGGATTCCTTGGAAGCCAAATATATGGCTGAGGATGCATCAAGTAAGAAGTTCCTTGTAAGTAATTTTAACAATTACAAAATGGTCGATTCTAGACCTGTCATGGAACAATACAATGAAATTCTTAGTATACTTGGTCGATTTACACAACACAAAATGAACATGGATGAGGCTATTTCAGTCTCTTGTATCATTGATAAATTACCCCCTTCTTGGAAAGATTTCAAGCATATGTTAAAGCATAAGAAGGAGGAATTAACTCTTGTTGAGTTGGGTAGTCATTTGCGCATTGAGGAATCACTCAAGGCACATGAAAGTGACAAGCCAAAGAGCAGCAATGCTGCTGGTCCATCAGTTGTCAATTTGGTAGAGCATAACAACTCCTCTAGGAACAATGACAACAAGGGCAAACGTAAGCATCAGGATAACACCAAAACTGATCCTAACAAGAAGTCAAAAGCTACTTGTTGGAAGTGTGGTAAAACTGGACACTTCAGGAAGGATTGTAAAGGTGTTAAGATTGGCAATAAAGTCAATGGATCAGGTACAAGTGGAGGGAATGATGTTTTATACTTTTAGGAATTAAGCTACCACTAATTACCTACTAGATCTAGAGAGAGAAAGCTAGAGAGAGAAAGAGAGGATGGGAGATGATAATACACACACTAATACCAAATTATTAAACTTCATCAACCAACCCCTCTCCCTAAGGTGGGAGGGGGTATTTATAGTTTTACATGCACTTGGGCTTGTAGCCCTAATTCTTCTAATAAAACATAATTAAACATAATAAACTAAATAAACGACACAGCCCATGGGCCTTCTACACGGGCTGGGCCTAATAACAAACCTAAAGGCCTAAGCAACCTTAATACAATATGATCAATACTTGAATAATACAAAACGTGTTCCCAACAATCTCCCCCTAAGTATTGGTCATCAAGGTTGCTTGACGTCGTCTTTGCTTCTTTTGGCTTTGACGTCTTCAAAATCTTTGTTCCTTTGTTCTTGTTTTGAGATGATATGATGTTGTCTCGATCTGCCAATCTCCAACGTCTTCTCGTCTTCTCCATCATGCTCATTTGTCTTTGACTTGTTTTCTACAACATGTTCTCATTTTTCAATCTTTAACTTAAGAAAGGTTGAGGTGCTTTAACTTTTGACTTTACTGAATTATATGTTGAACTTTTGTTGTCATTGAGTCTTTGAGAGAACATTTCTTCAAGATATGAGCATGATGGAGTCTTGATGGTCGAACTCCAGTTCCTCAGCAGCAGCAGCAGCAGCATCAGCACGAACCAACCGGTACTTACAGGCTCAGACTTGAGATCGTCAACAGCATAGTGTGAAGACTTTGTCAAATCTTAACCCAGACCGTTCTGAACCGGATTCCCCCAAAAGGGATAACACGGACACACCGAAGTGCACCCACGATTCAGTGAGTCGCTGGAGATCACCCCACGACTGTAGACCGTTTGGAGCAAACACTAAGCGTAACCCACAAGGAATTACCGAAGTGACCTGCTGTCAGAGTTGTTAGATGTTGCTCTGGCAGGATTTCCATTCAATCATTGATAATCACAATTGTGACTTCTCTCATGAATGTTCTTGGCAGATTGCTAAGATCTGCGATGGACACTTTCTTAATTTTACATCTGCTGCCCATGATGTAGAACAGTAGAGTAATACTAAGTGTACCTAAGAGATCTTTTATGAATCTCATGGCTCTAGACTCAATTAGTGCACATTTGTTTGGTCGTCGGAGGCGTGGAGCAGATTGCCTCCTTTTCAATATCAACACTCTCGTAATGAGAGGTCGATAGATTATGAAGGGTTCTCCGTGTGAATGAAACAAATGTCTTTTGAGAGACACTTGAGTGGCTTAGAAGGTTTATTAGTGCGTCACTGGGTCCATGACGTCTTTAGTCTTCAATACCAGTGATGCTCATCAACCAGTAGATTATGAATTGAACCCGGTGTCTGCCCTAAGGTTGAACAAATGGAGGGCTATTTCTTTTCACCCTTTTCTTTTCTTTTCTTTTTAATTCTTCAACCCCTTCTTTCTCCGTTTATTCATTTTCTCATTTTTATATCATACCTAGGACTTTCTAGTTCTAAACTATTGGTATTGTCCTTGGGTAGATCCCTCCGGCTCTGGTGGATCATAGGACGGTTTTCCCTAACCTTAGTCACCTTATAACTCCATGACTATCCTAATGATGCCATAAAACCAAACCATTGAAAATCTCTCAAAATGTCGATAATTGTAAAGTCATTTTGTTGACACCTTGAGAGTTTGATGATTTTCAGAAAGACTCCCCATTAACATGTGCGCATAAGTAATAAATTTGAAATTTGCATATGCTGGAAAGAGTTGGCACTTTTGAATTGATTGACTTTCAATGAACCTGATCGTTGCGAGACACGCTTACATCACCAGTTAAACTGGCATGAAATGATTACCCGTCCAGATCAGATTCAAAGATTATCGCTCGAAATTGGTACATTCTACTCAGACACGTCCTTTGCGAGACACGCTTACATCACCAGTTAAACTGGCTTGAAATTATTACCCGTCCGGGACATGTCCTTTCGACTACTGACTTTTCCTATCGTCAATTCGAGGGTCAATTCTGAGTTTGAGCACAAGAGATTCCAGCAAATGAGGCATCATATTTTAATCATCTTTTACTTCTCCCCCTCAAAAATAGCATACTCATGATGTTTTTGGAAAACGTTTATGATTAAAATATGCTGTTTTTGAGTTTTAGGGAAGAATTTCAAGAACATTAATATTTTTTCTGAACAAAGATTATATTTTCAAATACTCCCCCTTAACAAGGGAATACTTGTCCTTATGAGCAGAATGTTTGAAAAACTTTTGAAAACATTCTGGTTTTAATTCTGCTCATAAGTAAGAAGCTTTCGCTCCTTTTTCAGGATTGAGGCACTGAAGCGTACCTCAGGGTCCGGGTTGTACACTGTTATGTGTGCACAAGCCGTTGTGAATGTAAAAGCAAATGATGAGATAATGACAAATTTGTGACAAATAATACCATTGAGTTTACTTAGGACAACAGAAAGTGAGAATGCTTTGTATTATGGCTCATCCTCCCATGTAACTCTCTAGTCTTCTCATCTGCACCCGAAACTTAATTCGGTGATCAATTCGGGCCAAGAACTTGACTGTTAATCCAGTTCATGCTGCATGTCTTTAGCAGCTTCTTCGCACGCTTCTTTTTGATGAATTTTCTGAATCAGCTTCCCCCTAAACTGACAACCGTCTTCAGCAGATTTGTAACTTTGATGTAGATACCATGTCTTCTAACTTTTGAAGTTTTAAGTACGCAGTGGAATTTGTAGATGACATCGTAAACCACACCAAGCAAATCTGACTAGTCACTCAGTAATGATTATACTCAATGAGAAAAACTTCCATTTGGGGGGGTAACATGCAAGAAATCAGCAAGATCTTTTCTCATAAGTAGGCTACTTCACACATCACAACCAGTGAAAGTTGAAATGATTACACCAAAATCACAAAACTGAACAACTGATCATCTCTGCGGACATGTTACACCCCAACCCGGCAAGGGTAGAAGTGTCACATAAATGGTGACATATCAAAGGCAAGCATAACATACGACTTACATAATACAAATGGTTTACAATGTTACAAAGGAAAATATACCAAATCTACGTAGTCATACATAAATGAATACTAAAACTAAGGTATCGTCTTCATAAGCTAATCTCTCATCCCAAAGCAAACCCAAGCTCCTGGCTTCCTACTAAACCTGCCGCAGGAAAAGAAATGCAGCTGAGCTTAAAAAGCCCAGTGAACAGATATATAATAAACGGAAACAAAATTTAATGGAGATGAACAGACATATCATAATGAATGAGATATAGGAAAAGGAAATAAAGAGTAAGGTTTAGGACAGTAATCCACCACGAGCCCACATATATCACATCACATAAGCCTGCATAATCTAGAGGGGATACCTCTTAGTAACCAGATAATATGAGGGGTGTCCTCATGTATCCAATGGAGTGATCAGCTCCCACATTTTGTGAAAGACGTGGATTGCACCCATCATCAGTCACCACATAGCACATATCATATCACATATCACATATCACAACGTACCTAGGATGCATCCATACGCCCCCCACATATCACATTGGCCATAATAATAATAATCGCATGCATATCACAAATCACAATGGGGACGGTGTGGCTAATCACTCGAACCACACACGAGTCATGTCAGTGGTGCATCAAAGACATGGCCATGTTACCTTCATGGCTAGGAAACACATTTGGCTCGGGTATCAAACTGGGGTTAAGGGTCAAAGGTTCATATCAAAGCAATGGTTCACAAGGTCATAATCATAGTCCAAATCTCAAGGTTCATATCAAAGGTTCACATGTCAAAGGTTCAAATATCAAAGGTTCATATCACAGTGTAGGGAACATAGCAATGGCTTAGGAAACCCTAATACGAATCAGAATAGAGACCGAAGGCTCCTTATACAAAGAGCAGAATATCTGTACCTTGTCACGAATGCACATACGAACAAGAAATAGAAGACACAGAAGTGGATCAAAACCTTCTTCTTCACACCTAGAGGAGTAGAAGAGAATTACTCATTTTAGCTTGTCTTTCCATTTTAAGTAACTTTCCATTTGTAGCAGGTTTCCAAAATTAGCAAGTTTCCATATTTAGTAAGATTGTGTCATATAATTTAATTAAATCATTATTAAGTGGAAATAGGGTATACTTGATCAGATTTACACATTTGGTCCTCACGGTTTCATAATTTACAAATTACACCCTTTATTTTATTAAGTTACACTTTAAACCTTTTTATATCCATAATTACACATTAAACCCTTAATTAACCAAATTTACACAATGAGTACTTATTTTCACATGTTATACAAACACACCTTTAAATATTCGCAATTTACACATTAAGTCCCTTAAGTTATCAATGTTACATATTTAACCCTTTAATTTACAATTTCAACTTTTAATTATTAATAGTTACATATTAAGCCATTAAATTACCAAAATTGCACATAACCCCCTAAATATAATTTATTACTCAAATCAACCTTAAATTTCCAGAAATTACATAATTAGTCCCTCTCTTTTAATTATTTACAAAATCGATTTAAACTTTAATTAATTAACAAATTAAACCCTTTAAATATAAAATTTACACAAGAGGCCCTCCTTTTATATTTTATATGATTTATACCTGTCCCAAATAATATTCTAAAAATAACCCACAAGTTTTATAATTTACAAAACACCCCCTTATAATTTAAAAACAAACCGCATAACACTTTTATTTACAAAACCCTAACCTTAAAATTCTCAATCATTACCCAATAATTATATTATCATTATATCATCATTTAATGACTCAAAACAAGCCCTAAATCTAAACCCTAGCTCGAACCATATTTTATTTCTTTTTCTTCTTTATTTTTCTTTTATACGGTTTTAAACTAAATTCGACCACGATGATTTTATGGTGATTATATAAGCCACGAAAAATAATAACCAGGTCCAAAAAAATCGCATAGGTGTATTTGAGATTTAATTCGATTTTAGGGTTCCAAAACACATAAATTATCATACGGCTAGAATATGATGCATGGCCTGTTTTAATCATTTTTCCCACGTTATATAGGATCAGTAGAAGCTTAGAAAAATACCAGAATAATTATGGAACGAACGGATGGACGATTTTGAATTTGTGTTACTCGCTAGAATCCTTCGAACCAAATAAATCACCACGCCCAAAAACGCGACCAAACCACCTTGTAGACATTTTTCACAGAGTATACATCATGTGAGGATCATGAGAAAAATGGAAAACGAATTTTATGGTGATCGAATGAATTGTTTGTGAATTTACCTTCGGATTTGATTTTGCGACAAGAATAAAAGCTAGCGATCAAAAGACCAACTCCCACGACCTAAACCAAATTTTCTAGGCCTCCTTAGATCATGTACAACACCAAAAAAATATGCTTGGACTCCAGAAAATTCGTATGAGCAAGGAGAGGAATTATGGTGTGTTTTTGGTCTAGGCGGCAATGTGTTTGTTAGGGTTTAATGTGATTGTTAGCTAATAGGGGTAAATTGCCGTGATTTAGGGAATATGGGCTGGCCAAAAATGTTCGAATCAAAGACCCAATCAACAAAATTAGTTTCCTTAATTATTTTGCCATTTAAATGCATTTTGAATTAGTTATAGGTTAAATAATATTTATAATAATATACATATGGATTTTCGGCATACATATTGTGTATAATTAATTTTTGTACTTCCCAAATGTCAATTGTGGTAGAGGAAAAAATAATTTACTTCATATCTTGATCATCTCTCAAAGTTTGGAATTTATTTGGTATTTTATAAGCTCATAAATCAAAGTTTTAGATCGTAGGGGCATTTTGGTCTTTTCACATGTTTTCAGATTTTTGGGTTTTACAACTCTTCCCCTCTAACAGAAAAATTTCGTCCTCGAAATTTGCAAAGAATCAGAAGTGAAAGGATCGAAAATAAAATAGGGACGTACCAGATCAGAATACAAAATGCGGATAACTAGCTCGTATCGACTCTTCGGTCTCCCAGGTAGCCTCCCGCTCTGGGTGGTTCTTCCCAAGAATCTTTACGAATGGAAAAGAAAAATCCTAACGATCGGAAATGAACGAAACAAAAGACACAACGGACAGCGAACAGAAATGTAAAAGACTTGTTTCTCATGACTCTTCGTTGTCGATCTAAGATAGCTTCGGGTTTCTCAGAAAGACATACTATACTGAATTTCAGATTGCAAAGATCATATCCAACATGACAAATGATTATCGCGTTCTCTCGAAAGAGATACAAGGAATACATAGGATTTTGACGGATATGCCGTCTATAGAATTTGGTTAAGCAAATCACATGAGATCGTACAGAACATAGATTTTTGGTGACATCAAATGGCAGAAAACTTCACAGCAGATCTTTTGATTCTTGTCAGAAATATATGGATCAACAAATGCGTGTCAAGAATCGAACGTATCAGATCGTATAACGGCGAACAGATTAAGCGTATAGGTGGAATGAACCTAAATCTTACAGATGCAAAAATTCTCACATCTCCTATCAAAATTATAAGGTTTCTAAAGTACTCCTCGAAATATCCTATGAACACAATAAGGGTACGTCATATGACGTAAGTATTATCACGTTAGCTACTCGTCATAATACCAGCATCATATGAGTATACCATCATGATGTTCATACTTTATCTCAAGTCGCGAACAGAACTACTTATCTTAACCACCTATCAGTCTTTCTACCTCCTAAGGTTGGTCCAAAACAAACATCACTACGGATTCTAAATCGGAGGAATTTGAATGTACAAATAGCGTAACGGAATGTGTACACCTCAAAATGAAACTCGTCGTCGAAACGTTAGGTCTTCCATAATTCATCATCCTTCTTATAACGAAACCATCATCCAAACAAATACATAACGAACACAGAACGGAATTTCTAATAGGGTAAAGCTCATTCAAAAGATCCTATCGAAAGGTAACGGAAACTTAAGTGGTCTAAGAGGAAATGAATTACGTCTTCAATATCTTCATCCTTTACAAAAATCAAATCTCCCAAATCCAAACGTTTACTACAAAATTTCATCCATTCAATTTCATGATCTCGAATCTTTTCAAATTCCAAGTAGTCGCTCTCTTGTCTAATCATACGATCATAGGGTAAAAAGGAAATCATAAACTTGAGTCTGGTTCCTCAAGTCTTCGACACTTCTTCTGGACACTTCGGTGCGGTAGCGTGAATCTCTGACGTGATCACCGTGCATTCCTCCATTTGCGAGTCTGCTTCAGCTCTCAATTCATCTTAGTACAACTAAAATGACTAGAGAAACAAGGTTGCGTGTCTCCTACAGGTCTTCTAGCATGATTCAAAATTCACCAGCTCAAACTGCTGTGGACTTCCTGGTTTATGTGCTGAAAGCTCATCTTCTACGGTCCAGTCGTCTTGATGCCCAACTGAAAACTCCACGTGCTGCTTGAGGTATAGTCGAGCCCCATATCAGTCTGCCTTCTCCTTACATGCTTCTCTCTTGGTAACACCTGTCACTAACATCTTCTACTGATCTTCTTCAAGGCCTCTAACTCTGACAACGGTCTTCAATCTTGGTCCTTCTTGTGGAAGCTCTGTCGTCATCGGATACCTGGTGGTGTTGTCTGCTGCAATCTCTGAACGCAAATCAAAACTATTCTTCCAGAACAAAGGGTCGGTTCACTTCATACTAAAAATGGTCAACGTGTTCCTCGTTCGTCTCTGAGCACAAACATACTGTCATACTATGACAATTGTCCGAATACTTGCGAAAACATGAATCTTCTAGCCAATACAATTGACATCATTCAAAACTCATAGTGGTCACACGGGTACTAAAGCAACTTCAGGAAATCTTCTTAGAGAAAAACTTCATATCACAAATCTTTCTCTTCACAAATCAAATTGTAATGCCTCGCGGAACTTAATCTCAACTAATCAACTTCCTTCTCCGATGTTCTTGTGGTTGCTTCTTCCGTCTTTCAAACTCAGAAGAGGTCGTCTGCTACGGAGTTTCAAAAATAGAACAAATCAAATATTGATACGCAGAAATGGAATAATGATTACGGTTACATTCACGATGGTCGGTGTGCCGCCGCACACTTCTCTCTTTCTTCTTCATAAACCAACAGGAGCATTCAAGAGATCACTGAAGTGAACAAACTCATATTCCATCAGTTCCTACAATCTCTTAACTTCTTCAGTATCGTGGTTTCGCCAAATTCAGATTAGTTCCATGCAAACTTTACTTCCCAAACGGATCTCAAAAGGCTCATCGAAAACACCAGAAATTCGTACAACAAACTTTCAAATGTCAGAGCTTTCCAAGAGTGGATACTAACAGGCGTTAGGAGAAAATTGGAAATCAAAGAGATCGGAATATGTGCTTCATAGCAACAATAATCTTAACAGATTCAAATAATTGAGAATATCATATCAAAATATGGTGAAGCAGATTTTTAAAGGTCGCATTTCAAATATTGCAGTCCATGATAGCTTTACAAAAACCACCAATCCATAGTCAAGAGACCTCAAAGTCAAATACATCCAAAGGGAAACGGATTCTCAGAGCGAATGTGGTTGTCAAATCATACGGATAGTTCACATATCAAATTTAGGTACATGGTTCATCAGAGTGTGGGATGGGAGAGTATTAGAATATATCAAGGCCAAATATATCAAATTTAGAATCATGAACAGTTCAAAGGATTTGAATCTTGTTTAGCTTATAACATAGGAATGGTAGGGTGTGCACCGATAGTAATACGAACATCGCTTAACTATCAGAGTTGAGGTGTATGGAATATCAGTTATTAACATCGGCATGCTCAGATAACAATTCCGTACTGGACAAATGTCAACATCAATCCTTCCAAAGGAAGTTGGTTAACATAACAAGTTCATCATGAAAATGAAGGGAGGTAAGACTTCCTCGTCTTCTGCGACAACGTTCTTATAAGGCATGACTAAAGGCAAAGGCAAGATTCAGAGTGATGCGGAAGCAAATACTACTCACATGGATATCCTAGTCTACCCATTCCTCACCGGTTGTAACTTATGTTCCTATGGGAAAATACTCAAGCAACTTCGCAAAGGTTATCCTACGAGCGCCTACAGTGGAAACTTAGGGGTCCTAACTTACACAGGCCAAGGGTAAATGTATTACGAATCGCAGCCTGTTCTCTGATACCATAATTGTAACACCCCAACCCGGCAAGGGTAGAAGTGTCACGTAAATGGTGACATATCAAAGGCAAGCATAACATACGACTTACATAATACAAATGGTTTACAATGTTACAAAGGAAAATATACCAAATCTACGTAGTCATACATAAATGAATACTAAAACTAAGGTATCGTCTTCATAAGCTAATCTCTCATCCCAAAGCAAACCCAAGCTCCTGGCTTCCTACTAAACCTGCCGCAGGAAAAGAAATGCGACTGAGCTTAAAAAGCCTAGTGAACAGATATATAATAAACGGAAACAAAATTTAATGGAGATGAACAGACATATCATAATGAATGAGATATAGGAAAAGGAAATAAAGAGTAAGGTTTAGGACAGTAATCCACCACGAGCCCACATATATCACATCACATAAGCCTGCATAATCTAGAGGGGATACCTCTTAGTAACCAGATAATATGAGGGGTGTCCTCATGTATCCAATGGAGTGATCAGCTCCCACATTTTCTGAAAGACGTGGATTGCACCCATCATCAGTCACCACATAGCACATATCATATCACATATCACATATCACAACGTACCTAGGATGCATCCATACGCCCCCCACATATCACATTGGCCATAATAATAATAATCGCATGCATATCACAAATCACAATGGGGACGGTGTGGCTAATCACTCGAACCACACACGAGTCATGTCAGTGGTGCATCAAAGACATGGCCATGTTACCTTCATGGCTAGGAAACACATTTGGCTCGGGTATCAAACTGGGGTTAAGGGTCAAAGGTTCATATCAAAGCAATGGTTCACAAGGTCATAATCATAGTCCAAATCTCAAGGTTCATATCAAAGGTTCACATGTCAAAGGTTCAAATATCAAAGGTTCATATCACAGTGTAGGGAACATAGCAATGGCTTAGGAAACCCTAATACGAATCAGAATAGAGACCGAAGGCTCCTTATACAAAGAGCAGAATATCTGTACCTTGTCACGAATGCACATACGAACAAGAAATAGAAGACACAGAAGCGAATCAAAACCTTCTTCTTCACACCTAGAGGAGTAGAAGAGAATTACTCATTTTAGCTTGTCTTTCCATTTTAAGTAACTTTCCATTTTTAGCAGGTTTTCAAAATTAGCAAGTTTCCATATTTAGTAAGATTGTGTCATATAATTTAATTAAATCATTATTAAGTGGAAATAGGGTATACTTAATCAGATTTACACATTTGGTCCTCACGGTTTCATAATTTACAAATTACACCCTTTATTTTATTAAGTTACACTTTAAACCTTTTTATATCCATAATTACACATTAAACCCTTAATTAACCAAATTTACACAATGAGTACTTATTTTAACATGTTATACGAACAAACCTTTAAATATTCACAATTTACACATTAAGTCCCTTAAGTTATCAAAGTTACATATTTAACCCTTTATTTTACAATTTCAACTTTTAATTATTAATAGTTACATATTAAGCCATTAAATTACCAAAATTGCACATAACCCCCTGAATATAATTTATTACTCAAATCAACCTTAAATTTCCAGAAATTACATAATTAGTCCCTCTCTTTTAATTATTTACAAAATCGATTTAAACTTTAATTAATTAACAAATTAAACCCTTTAAATATAAAATTTACACAAGAGGCCCTCCTTTTATATTTTATACGATTTATACCTGTCCCAAATAATATTCTAAAAATAACCCACAAGATTTATAATTTACAAAACACCCCCTTATAATTTAAAAACAAACCGCATAACACTTTTATTTACAAAACCCTAACCTTAAAATTCTCAATCATTACCCAATAATTATATTATCATTATATCATCATTTAGTGACTCAAAACAAGCCCTAAATCTAAACCCTAGCTTGAACCATATTTTATTTCTTTTTCTTCTTTATTTTTCTTTTATAAGGTTTTAAACTAAATTCGACCATGATGATTTTAGGCCTCAAAAATTCGAAAGAACATTTTTGTGATGTTATATGGTGATTATATAAGCCACAAAAAATAATAACCAGGTCCAGAAAAATCGCATAGGTGTATTTGATATTTAATTCGATTTTAGGGTTCCAAAACACATAAATTATCATACGGCTAGAATATGATGCATGGCCTGTTTTAATCATTTTTAACACGTTATATAGGATCAGTAGAAGCTTAGAAAAATACCAGAATAATTATGGAACGAACAGATGGACGATTTTGAATTTGTGTTACTCTCTAGAATCCTTCGAACCAAATAAATCACCACGCCCAAAATCGCGACCAAACCACCTTGTAGACATTTTTCACAGAGTATACATCATGTGAGGATCATGAGAAAAATGGAAAACGAATTTTATGGTGATCGAATGAATTGTTTGTGAATTTACCTTCGGATTTGATTTTGCGACAAGAATAAAAGCTAGCGATCAAAAGACCAACTCCCACGACCTAAACCAAATTTTCTAGGCCTCCTTAGATCATGTACAACACCAAAAAAATATGCTTGGACTCCAGAAAATTCGTATGAGCAAGGAGAGGAATTATGGTGTGTTTTTGGTCTAGGCGGCAATGTGTTTGTTAGGGTTTAATGTGATTGTTAGCTAATAGGGGTAAATTGCCGTGATTTAGGGAATATGGGCTGGCCAAAAATGTTCGAATCAAAGACCCAATCAACAAAATTAGTTTCCTTAATTATTTTGCCATTTAAATGCATTTTGAATTAGTTATAGGTTAAATAATATTTATAATAATATACATATGGATTTTCGGCATACATATTGTGTATAATTAATTTTTGTACTTCCCAAATGTCAATTGTGGTAGAGGAAAAAATAATTTACTTCATATCTTGATCATCTCTCAAAGTTTGGAATTTATTTGGTATTTTATAAGCTCATAAATCAAAGTTTTAGATCGTAGGGGCATTTTGGTCTTTTCACATGTTTTCAGATTTTTGGGTTTTACAGGACATCTTTCCGGTAGTAATAAAATTGTTAGCTCGATCATGTGAGTCTGTTATGCATCCCCGATGTGCACATTTCTTCCCCCTAATTGTAGATAGATGTGGGAAAAGAGTGTTTTCGCAAAAAACATCAAAGAATGAAAGAAAATTCAAAGAACATCCACTATCTCTTCCCCCACGATGTCTTCGCAGAATCGGAAGCATACACACTATGGTTACGATGGAAACGGAGGCAGCGTAAACCCTGTATGTCCGATTAGTCGAAGATGTGTGAAGTACCATAAATAGCTTGTTGATAACTCTGCCGTCATAACTGGATGGTGTGTGTTTCATGAAGTGGGGGACCTTCAGCTACAGTCTCAGTATTGGAGGCAGTTTGTTCTACTGTTGATGGTGATTATGTTGTATGTGCATTTGCAGCAACTTAAGTTGTTGTAGTAACAGATGTATCAGGTACTTGAATTTGGACAGGTTGTGCAGCGGAACTGGTGGATACATCTCATGCACGACTAACAAGATAATCGTTGAACAATGGAACAAACAAGTCTTCCAAATCCTTACGGTTGAGAAAAAGAGGTGCAGCTGATTGATTAAGAGAAGTTGTGACGGTTGGATTCGGGTCCTAAGCTGTTTTGCTCAGAAGCCATAACATTAAGCACGGGTCCGAAACTGAGTTGTTCCGAAGCCATAACATTAAGCACGGGTCCAAAACTGAGTTGTTCCGAAGCCATTGTCATATCTGAAAAGAAAGAAGAGACAAACAGAGCACATGGATCCCCAAGGGAAATTGGGTTCCAGATGTTAGAAGCATGAAGTTGTTGTGTCAATTATCTTCTTGACACCCGAGCACATGATTTCTATGGTGTTCTTTCAAGCCTCAGGGATAGATGTTGTGGAATTCACATTCGTTTTGGTGCAACTGTCTAAAATCTTTCCAGTAGGAATCCACCTAAGACCAATCGTTTTGAAGACTCTACCCGTGGGAACCCACCTAAGGTTAGATCTAGGAGATGTTTTCCTTCTAGATGCAGTGGAATGAAATGTGGGAGCATCACTTAGTTGAGAAAACCTATGTCCTATATTGATCCACTTTTTAGGTTTCTGATTCTTTTCTTTTGGTTCAACGAGTTTGTTTGGTTTGATTGTCTTAGTTGATTGTACCTTTGCACGTGAATTCACTTCATGAGGATGTTTTGGCACACAGACATTGCAACTACTCTTAGATGCTAGCCAATTCCTATTCGTTTGTTGAGTGCTCCTAGGTATTGGTTTGCAACTATTAGCAGTGTTCTGTAAAACAGTGGAAGGCATCACACAGGGTTTTGGACCTAGAATTTCATCCTTTTGAAGTAGTGCCTTTTTCCTCGCCTTTTCTAGATCATAGTTCTTGTTCATGTCATTTATGCCATAAGACTCTTTACTTTTAATGCTCTCTTTTGATACTGTTTTTGAACTAATCCTAGATGAGCCAGGTATAAACACTTGTTGAGGTTTAGCAGAGACAGATGCATTTTTCTTAGGCCAAGAATGTGGAGTGACTGGTTTTGTCACATCATTTTTCTCAACAAATTGGGAGGCAAACCTAGATTTTGAATATTTGGGTCGTTCAGATTTAAATGCAGTTGGTTGTCTAACCACTGATTGTTTTCTGATTGGTTGTAGAGGCGGTTTCCCCAAGATTGATGGTTTTGCAAACTTAGTATCCACACTTTGGCCAGTCAATCTTCTTAATTTGTTTTGCAATGCAGCATGTGCAAACACCTTCGCTTGAATTTGAACTTTCAACAACTCATTTTCTTTAACTAATGTATCCATACGTTTACTTTCTTCATTCAAAGATTTACCATTGTTGCCCGAATTTAAAGATTCGTTTTGCAGTTTAAGTTCAAGTGAGATGCAATGTGCCTCTAGTTTTGAAAAATCTTTTTGAAACTGGGCAATGGTCCTTTTGAGACAAGCATTTTCAAACTCGAGAGTTTGATTTGATGGTACATTTGTTTTGTTTTCATTTGATGGATCAGGCAAAGGTTGTTTGACAAGATGTTCGTCAAAATTCTGATCAACCCCTCCTTCATTTCTGAATTCAGGTTGTTCAGTAAGTTGGTGATTATGAGCAGACATTGATCTGCTGTTGTCATCCTTAGCCAATGCTGATCAGCATTGGCCATGTGATTATCATACATTGATCTGCTGTTGTCATCCTTAGCCATTGGCTCTTTGTCAAATATAGGCTCTGTGTCATATTTGGGTCTGACATCTGCACAATCAGCATCTGTATCATTCATTGATCTGCTGCTGTCATCCTTAGCCGTTGGCTCTTTGTCAAATATAGCTTCTTTGTGGTATGCGCTGCCCATAGTACGAGGCCTTGGACATGCATTGGCCATGTGATCACTCCCCCCACAATCATAACAAGTGATTGAAGTATTAGCAATGCCTTTTGGTTCCTTTCCAATTATCTGATTCCTTCTCTGATTTGTCCCCATGCTATTTCTATTAACCCCTGAAGAATTAATCCTCTGCCCTCCAGACTGAAACCTCTGAGACCCAAAACCTCCTGTGTTGTCTGAACTAAATCTACCCGAAGTCCTGTTCTGTATCTCCACTCTGCCATCATTAACAACTGCCTGATTCCTTGTGTTTGAAGATGAACGAAGACGGTTGTTTGATTTGTTGGTGAACTTTCCAAATGCTTTAGCAATCAACCCAAATGTTTCATTAAGGGATTTGAAAGCATCTTCTTCTTCATCATAATCAGCGTTTGAGTACATGTTGGAATCTGTGCTGTTGTATTGAACCGTTTGATTGTCAGAGTATTGTGAAGGTGCTTCGCATGGAACTATTTGGTTAGAAGGTTGTATTGAACTGCTGCTATCATCCTGCTTTTCAGATTCTATCCCACTGCTTTCTGTTTCTATCCCACTGCTTTCTGTAATACCCACATTAGCATCCAATGCTTTAATCGTATTAGCATGCTCTTCTTGATTTTGCAACTTCTTTTCATTCATTCTTTTGTCAAACTCTTTTCTGTGAAGTACTCTTTCAACAATTGACTTCTCCATCGAATTCATTTGTTGGGTCAGCATGTCTTTGAAAGTTTTAACCTCGATTCTAGTGTATTCCAAAAAATACTTGCATGTCATGACACTGTCAAAATCTGATGATAACCAGGAAATGCTGAACCGCTAAAATTGTTCCTTGAGCACTCTAAAGGCGACCGTGGATCCATTCTCGTGAAACTCTTCTCTTTCAAGTTGCTTCTGCAGTTGATCCACATTGAGGAACATCGTTTTTGTGAATATTTCAACGTCTTCTCCAAAGAGTGTTGAGAATGCACATTGGAATCCATACTCGGTACGAGTTCCTACTAAGTCTTTGTTTGAAAGGGCCTTAAGATGTGAATGAAGTAATCTGAAACATTCCATGCATTTCTCTTTCGTTTCTCTCTCTTTTGCTTGCATTAATAGCTCTTGCGTATCGCTCTCTTGAGATCCTTGAGAAACAAGGTTTGATGGTGAAAAATTAGAGAAAGGTGACATCTGTTTCCTTGATTGATGCATTTTCTCTCCCCCTTGATTGTTGCGAAGAAATCGGAAGAATCAAACTAAAATGCGTAAAGTGGATGTGTCACACACAAGGTCGAAAAACGGTTGTTGAAGTAACTTGTGAAACGAGGAAAGATTAATCTTGAAGTAACTTGTGGATGTAGGATCTTCAAAGGATAATAACGGTTGTTGTTGTAGACTAGATTTTTGAACGGTGAAAAACTTGAAGAAACTCTGAGGATTTTACTCTAGAAACTCAAAGTATTCTTATGATTTATGATATCCAACGAACCCGAATAATCTCAACCTAAACTATAATCACTGTCGGATAACAAAGCTCTATTATAAAGTCGACAGTTCATAAAGTCACAAAGTCAAAAAGCAAACTCACGTGAAAGTAGATAAACTCACGTCAACAGTTAACACGTCAAAAACAAAAGCAAGTGTTACTGAACACCTTTATTACACACGTCAAAAGCAAACTCTTGTCAACTTTTATAATATTATGAAGATATTACACACGTCAAAAGCAAAACCCATGTGATATCTTAGATACTGAATACCTTTACAATATTACTATTATAATAGAAAGTTGATGATTCTCTATATAATAAACTTAGTATTAGAAAAGAGAAGCACAAACTCAATATTATAGTAAACTCAGTTATCAACTTAAAGTGGAGATCCACTACGTCCAAATCTTCTACAAGGTCAAGAAGTTGCTCGATCAAGTTAAAAATGGTTCAACTAGAGTAAGTTGCTCGATTGGGTCACTATTGTTCGACTAGTTTACTGCTTTGACTAGGTTAACTTGCTTCGATCAAACACTAGTTCGACTATGAAGTGGTTCGACTAAGAATATGGTTCGACTAGATGCTTGTTCGACTATGAATCTGGTTCGACTAGAAAGTGGTTCGATTAGTTACTTGGTTCGACTAAAAAGTGGTTCGACTATGGTAATGCCAATTCCCTAAAAGTTCAGAATATATTCGATAAGTCTTTTGAGATTTATTATGTTACATATATATATCTGATGTGTACTTTGTGCAGGATGATGATGTTGCATGGTGGGTTGACTCTGGAGCAACAACTCATGTGTGTAAAGATAGAAGCTGGTTCAAGACCTACGAGTCAATGAATGATGGTTCTATTCTTCATATGGGAAACGAGTCAACAGCCCTGGTGCATGGAAAAGGATGTGTGGATTTGAAGTTTAGTTCTGGAAAGATTGTTTCTTTGTTTAATGTTTTACATGTTCCTGTTATTAGAAAAAACTTGGTTTCTAGTAGTATTTTGAATAATTGTGGTTATAAACAAGTTATTGAATCTGATAAGTTTGTTTTGTCTAAACATGGTGTATTTATTGGTTTTGGTTATTTATGTAATCAGATGTTTAGGCTTAACATTGTTCATGATGTTAATTCTGCTTTTATGTTGACATCTAAATTGAATGATTCAACCCTTTGGCATGCTAGACTTGGCCATGTACACTTTAAAAGAATGCAATATATGTCTAAGGATGGGTTAATCCCAGCATTTGACATGGACACTAAAAGGTGTATAACTTGTATGATGAACAAGATAACTAAGAAACCATTTCAAAGTGTGAAACGTGAAACTAAAATATTGGAACTGGTTCACAGTGACTTATGTAATTTACATGTTACTCCCTCTTTGGGGAATAAGAAATACTTTGTGACTTTTATTGATGATGCTTCTAGGTTTTGTTATGTTTATTTATTACATACTAAGGATGAGGCATTAGATAAGTTTAAAGTATTTAAAACTGAGGTTGAATTGCAACAAGAGTCCCTGATCAAGAGATTAAGGACTGATAGGGGAGGTGAGTACATGGATACTCTGTATTTTCAGTCTGTTGGTATAATCCATGAAACGATTGCTCCCTATACTCCTCAGCAAAATGGTATTTCTGAAAGGAAAAACAGGGTGCTGAAGGAGATGGTTAATTCCATGTTGTCCTATTCTGGGCTGAGTCAAGGGTTCTGGGGTGAAGCTATGTTAACAGCTTGCTATTTATTAAATAGAGTTCCCAACAAAAGGAACAAGACAACCCCTTATGAACTCTAGACTAAAAAGAAACCCAACCTGAATTATCTCAGGGTTTTGGGTTGTAGGGCAGTTGTAAGACTCCCTGATCCAAAGCTAAAGACTTTGGGTGAAAGAGGCATTGAATGCATCTTTGTTGGATATGCTGAGCATTCCAAGGCATATAGGTTCTATGTTATTGAACCTAATGAATCTGTTTCAATTAACTCTATAATTGAATCAAGGGATGCCATCTTTGATGATAATAGATTCTCATCAGTCCCTAGACCAAGTCAGAGGATTCCTAATGGAACTAATGATGTTGGTGTATCTGAGATCTCTGATGAGGTCCCTGATGAGGCTGTGGTTCAACAACCTGAACCTGAGCTCAGAAAGAGCAAAAGGGTTAGGACTCCAAAGTCATTTGGACCTGAGTTCCAATTATACTTAATTGAAGGAACAAGGGATGAGGTCTCTGACCAACACTCCTATTGCTTTAATGTTGAGGATGATCCCAAAACATTTGATGAAGCAATGAAGTCCTAGGATGTTGCTTTCTGGAAAGAAGCAATAAATGATGAAATGGATTCCATCATGGGCAACAACACTTGGGTGTTGGCTGATCTACCACCTGGTTGCAAACCTTTGGGTTGCAAATGGATTTTCAAAAAGAAAATGAAGGTAGATGGAACTGTTGAAAAGTTCAAGGCTAGACTAGTCATTCAAGGCTTTAAACAAAAGTCAGGGATTGACTATTTTGATACTTATGCCCCTGTAGCTCGTATCAGTACCATAAGACTCCTAATTGCTTTGGCATCAATTCATAATCTGATTATTCATCAGATGGATGTGAAGACAGCTTTCTTGAATGGTGAATTGGATGAGGAGGTGTATATGAACCAACCTCAGGGCTTCATCATGCCTGGCAATGAAAATAAGGTGTGCAAACTGATTAAGTCCTTATATGGACTGAAGCAGGCACCTAAGCAATGGCATCAAAAATTTGATGAAGTGGTTTTGTCTAGTGGTTATTCACTTAATCAGTCTGACAAATGTGTATATAACAAATTTGATGAATCTGGTAAAGGAGTCATCATTTGTCTATATGTTGATGACATGTTGATCTTTGGCACTGACCAAAATCAAGTTGACCTAACAAAGGAATTTTTGTCATCAAGGTTCTCCATGAAGGATATGGGGGAGGCTGATGTTATCCTTGGTATAAAGATTAAACATGAAAGTAACAAAATTTCTATATCTCAGTCTCATTACATTGAGAAAGTGTTGAGGAAATTTAATTACTTTGATTCTACTCCATTGAGTACTCCTATGGATACAAGTGAGAAGCTCATGCCTAATACTGGTAAAGCTGTATCTCAACTTGAGTATTCTAGGGTGATTGGCTGCCTAATGTATGCCATGACTTGTACAAGGCCTGATATTGCATTTGCTGTGGGAAAATTGAGCAGGTATACTAGTAATCCTAGTGCTCATCATTGGCAAGCAATTCAGAAGGTACTGAAGTATTTGAAGAGAACTATGGACTATAGTCTCTCACATACTGGTTATCAATCAGTATTAGAAGGATACACTGATGCAAGTTGGATCAGTAACACTGAAGACAATTCGTCTACTAGTGGCTGGGTATTCCTACTTGGTGGAGGTGCAATTTCTTGGGCATCCAAGAAGCAAACTTGCATCACCAGTTCAACCATGGAATCTGAATTTGTGGCCTTAGCAGCTGCTGGTAAAGAAGCTGAATGGTTGAAAAACTTGCTTCTTGAGATTCCATTGTGGCCTAAACCTATAGCACCTATTTCTATCCGTTGTGATAGTGCTGCTACATTGGCAAAGGCTTATAGCCAAATGTACAATGGGAAGTCTAGACACTTAGGTGTCAGGCATAGCATGATTCGTGAGCTTATCATGAATGGGGTGGTATCTATAGAGTTTGTTAGATCTCAACAAAACTTAGCTGATCACTTGACGAAGGGTTTGGCTAGAGACTTGGTTTTAAAGTCTGCTAAAGGGATGGGTTTGAAGTCCAACATAGTCACTGAATGCTAAGACACCCAACTCCCTCCTGAGGAAACTTGGGAGTTGAGTTCAATGTGGAAAGCTGAACATTTAGTGGACTGGAGCACATGTTTTCTTATCATCCCAAGGTTGTGCTCAGAACCTGCTGAAAAGGAGGATGAAGTCTTTACTTCTCAATGGTTAATTTTCTTTGAAAAGTGCTTAGTAGGAGCATGAATAAAGAGGAACCACCTATGTAAATGTTGAAGTTTTGCCGCTTCAGGAAGCTTTGGACTTTTAGCTTTTACAACATTTATGAATTGGATATGGACACATGGCTTGTATAGTGTCAGGAGCTTTTAAGTGTTTGAAACTTGTGTGTATTTTATCTTCAGATATTCAAATGGGTTGAAGGGTTCAATTCTTAGAACACTCTGATTCTCGAATATTTGAACGTGTAATGTACTAAGATGAGAATTCAATCTTCAAGATATTTTCATTTATGCACATGTTTGTTTAATGTTTATTTTTCATGCAAAAGAAGTTAACTAAATTTGGGTAGGATTGTTGGAAAATTTAGTGCACTTGAGGGATTAATTCACACCTGGTAATGGGTTTGGAGGCGCGGAGTGTACACCCATTTGGTCAATGTTTACCCTGACTCAATTAAGTGGTTTGTGGTTCTGCTGCTAGTATTATGGATAATGCTGCTGATGCAGATCATTCTGCTGCTAGTGTTATTCATACTACTGCTGAGGCAGAACATTTTGCTGCTAGTGTTATTTATACTGGTGCTAGTACAATAATACTGCTACTGAGTTGCTAGGCAATAGATTCTGCTGCTAGTTTAATTTATTGTGCTGCAAGGCATAAGATTCTACTGCTGGTATGCTGGATAGAACTTGTAACTAACTTTGACCTATTTTGGGAAGTTTCAAATTCTTAATTAAGACCATGATTTTCTGGTCTTGTAACCACTATAGCTAGAATTAAGGAAAGTATATGGAGAATATTTGGCCAATATTTTCTCATAATTCCTTTGACTAGGGTTTTGAGTTATCTCTAATATATATATAGAGATCATCACATATGCATGAAGATAGACAGAAAACCTAAAAACTTGAAAGCAATTCGGTTCTTGATTTGTGCCTAAAACAAGAACATCACTTGGTCTTATCCCATAGAGATATTCGTGTAACCCAGGCATAGGGTCGAATAGTTTCTATTGGAAAGTGATTACACGATTTTAAGTGAATATCCGGTACCTTGATTGATTATCTTTACCCTGTTCTGGGAACACCAAACACAATACAACCAACATGCATTTCATCGTTTTTGCTGCTTAGATCAGTCAGATGCTTCCATTTTTCATGCACTAATTTTTTTTTCTTTTTTTGGGCTGCTGACAGTTTCTTTATTAAGTCATTGTTTGATAGTCTTAGATGCCTTTTATCGTGCTTTTATCATATTGTTATTTAGGCTCACGTTTTGTCATGTACCTCATAGTTTTCCCTATTTAAGTCGATCCAGTAAAAGTTTTGTTTATCTATCCAATGGACGGTTTTCCAACTCTTTCGGAGCTGTCATTTGGTGCAGACTCCACTTCTCTGAAGGAAATGATGCGTCTGTGCTTTCAAAGAGAAGTTGATGAGGAGAAGGAGTGGGAGTCTTACCTGCGTGGCAAATGTATGCAGATAAGTGAACGGCTACGTTACCAAGATGACGTTATCTGCGATCTTCACTATTTTGCAAACCGGGCTGCTGTAGCGGATGCTATAACTTATTTGAGAGAGATTCAGGCGTATGAACGGGAGAAATTGAGACACTGCGAGCGATGCTTCGGCAAGGACATGCTGCTGTCATCAATAGATGTAGGTATGTCAGTAGGTATCCTCAGGCCTGATTACTCTTGGAGTAGCAAACATGAAGGTGGATACGGCTGTGCATCGTTATCGTCTTTGGGTTTTTTAGGTTGTTTCATGTTTGTTGTTTTACGCCATTGTCTGTCATCTCGTCTTATGTTTGTGTTTGTAATCTTTGTCGATGGCGTTCTGTGTGACTGTGTTAGTGTCTGTGTAGTTTTAGAATAAAAAATTTGTGGTAGTTCGTATATGTCCCGTATTTAAGCTATTGTTGTAGCTTTCTTCTGGGAGTTGTTGTTGTAACAGTCATTTGTTCTGTTTTATGAAATGTACGATGCACTATGTCGTGGCTTATGAATGTATGTTTCGGAACGTATGTACGTGTAACAATGTGTTTGGTGATGAATGTTAGTAGATTGTAGATAGAAGGTAGCAACATCACTCATATGTTTGTATAAGTAGAATGAGTTCACTTTCATGTTGTGGGTGTTCGTTTTAGGTTTTAGTTTTCTTAGAATAGTTGTTTATATTTTGTTTAAACCTTTTATTTATGTATTGTCATGTAGCAGCACGACTCGTAGGTTTGTATAAGCAGAAGGTGTATGATAGTCTAGCAAGAATGCAGTTATTTCAACTGTATGTCTCGTGTTTTGTGATGGTTGAATGAGTTGACTTTCATGTTGTGGGTGTTGGTTTTGGGTTTTAGTTTTGTTAGAGTAATTGTTTATATTTTGTGTAAGCCTTTTATGTATGTGTTGTGATATCCTTTTGGCGTATAATTTTTGGTGAAGCTTCTTGTTGTGATCAATGTTGGTAAGGGATTAGTGTATACTTAATTATTAGCTTGTAAATTTTTTTGGTAAGTTTTTTATTAGAAACTATACGGTCAAGGGTCCTAATGTAGTCTATTTTGGTTAGGAGGACTTTTGCTAGTTTAGTTTTTCGAGTAACACAGCTGAGTTTTCATGTCGTACAGTAATATGTCACCATTTTGTTGGTAAACCTGTTCTTATTGACTTTCTTGGGCAGAGCATGTTAATTTTTAAACACTTCTTTATTTCAGTTTTGCTTATTTAAATACTTTACTAATCTTATTTTTGGTCATTCATTTTTGGGACTTTTGTTGTTTACCTAATGGTTGGATTACTGTTGCTTCTTGAGTTGTCTTTTTCTTCGAACTCCTCTTGTTTTACAGGAATGATGCGTTTGTGCTTCGAAAGGGAGGTAGATGAAGAGTGAGCTTGGCAGACTTTTTTGTGTGTTTGGATTACACGTGTTGCTGAGGAGGTGGCTTACTTAGATTCTATCATCCGGGAGCTTGAATTGTGTAGCAGCAACATCTCTGCCGCACAGGCGGTGATGCAGTTAGGTTTGGTGATGATGTTCTTGTAGCCGATTCGGTCATGTATCTAAGGGTGATCCGGAACTTTGAAGCCGAGAAATTAAGGAACCTACAGAGCTTGTTTGCAGCGTCTGAAAGTCACATGTGTCGTCGAAGACGTTTTCTTAGTCGCTTTACTGTCCTCTAAATGTGGCCGTCGTTGGCAATATCGTGGGGTAGTATTTTAACTGTATGGTTCATGTTAAGTGACGATTGAATAAATGGAATGTAGTTTTGTGGCTGTTAGTTTAGCATATTAATTCTGCTAGAATGGCTGCTCCTTTTATCTTTAAACATTTTAAGGTCAGTATTATCGAATATAAGTGTTGTTGTATCGCTTATGTAATCCATTTTATTAACCGTGTTGGTATGCTACTCGGACTCAGTCGTTCATTTTACACTCGATCCATGTCCTACACCTTTTATCAGATCTCGGTATGATTCTAGCTGGTTGGTCATTAGTCATGTGAAACTCAGTTTGTTAATGTATTAGAAGTAAAGTTAATGGTAAGCGATATGTTGGTTGAAGCAAGTAGGTATTTAAGAAAGTCAATAAAGGATCTATACAATAAGCATAGCGCTTTTTTATTGCAGTTTAACTGCAAGACCTGTCCAAAATTTGTGTCGTAACATTAGGTAGGCACTTTAGTACATGTACATAATTCCTAAGATAAATACACAACATGGTTGTCCAAAATGTGTGCCGTAACATTTTTCGGGCACTTTAACTATTTCTACTACATATACATACGTCTTAAAAGGATTACGTTATATTTTTCCGTTCTGGCTTTTGCATACCTATAATAGAAAATGCAGCATGCTGATTTAGAAGCGCTGCCCGGCTGTAAAAGCTGTTCAAAATTTGTGTCGTGTTGTTGTTACGACACTTTTATGCTAGTAGATATATCAACGTTACTGGTGCACATAGTACAACATGGTTTAACTGACAAACACTGAAGAGATATTTAGCTAAATACATGCGGTTCAACGGATCTGTCACTGGTGCGGATCATCCTCATCTGTCTTAGCTTTCTTGCCAGTTATCATATCACATTTTTCCTCTGAAGTTTCGAATAACTACTTTCGGACTGCTGATGTTTCCATTTCTTTTGGGGCTTTTAGTTTTTCAACTGGCTCAGTTGATGCTAGTGGAGGAGTTAATGTTTGTAATGATATTTCACTCGAGGCTCTGTCGCGACTTGGTGTTTCTGGGGTTACTGAAGCCAGTTCACTCAAGGTTCTTTCGCGACCTATTGTTGTTGTGTTCGGCGACGAAGTGGCCCCTCTTTCAGTGGCTGCTGAAGCAATTAACAATGGTGGTAAAGGTTTAATAGTTTTGGAGGGTGGTAGCATTGGTGGAGCAGCGTCTGTTGCATCGTCCAGAATAAACCTTGGAGATCGTTTACGACTTCCTTTGGCAAAGTGTAAAACAAACCTACGTTTGGTGTTTTCAAGGTCTCTTATGATCGGTGGCAATTTATAAGGGATTCGGTCAGGAACGTAACTAAGAAGCTCAGTAATTGCTGGAAGGAGTGAGTGTGCTTGGGGGCTGTAACATGTAACTAAAAGGCTTCCAGTAACGTCGACAATAATCGCTCTGATGCAATAGCTGCAGCCATAATATGTTTGCATTTGCACAGTTATTACTAAAAGAATTGTAATAAGTTATAGGTATTTGTATGTATGTGGTGCGCACCTATAGTTGGGTATCACCTCTGTTCCCGGTTGTTGACAGTGCCAATGTGGGGAAGTGTCTTCAATTTTCTGGTTGCATGTTCTGCACCTGTTCATGTACCAACCTTTGCTTTCTTCAATCGTCATTATGACGGCTTCAGTAGTAAACCTCTGCTGCAATTGTTTAGTAACGATCGTTAGCAATAATAATGTTCAAAATGACCAGTCAAATATGTTATTCCATTACTGGCACATTTTCTGGGTTAATTTTGAATAGCTCCGCTATTGACATTGGTTCCTGGGGTGTTGATTGCTCATGTGGTTCCAGCGTAGTAGTAATTAATGGTGTAGACACCACGGGGCCAAGCAGGTCATTTTAGCTGTGTCAGAATGAGTGTCACTGTTTGTGATACAAACATTTTATAAATACGTACCAGATAAGCAATCTGGCTAAAACTTACACTTCCCGTATGTGATCAGCTTTGGGTACGTTAGGGTTGAAGTAATAGTGTGTAGCAGGGGTAGTCGAAAGCTGTATAAAACCTGTTATTTACATTTGTTATTGTCTTTCGTGTATTTTTAATAGCTATGTCATTTATACTTGAAAATAACAGGTTACCTCCATATGTTTTGACTATGCATGAACTGACTGCTAATACCGTTGGCTGTTCATGCTGCATTGCTACATGTTGTTCAAAGGTTGTCGCCATCTCGTTCCAGAAGCTTAGAGTGACAGTGTTTCCACTAAGAAAAAAGTGGTTGTTAGAGTATTTGTATAACATAGAATGGAGCGTCTTGATAAGTTGTTTGGGATATAACATACTTGAGATTTTGGATTTTGACATTCTTTCTGATGATTCGGTTCGTTGTGGCACCGCCAAATTCTCTGATCCTACCGACACCACGAATGATGCCTATGTAGTCTGCAAGCATTTGCAAAGGTTAGGTGTACTTATTTCCATTAAAGTGTAGTATATATAAGAAACTACACCTGTCAAGATGGAATCTCACACGTCTGCACGACGGCCAAGCTCATTGTATGCAATGAAATTGAAATAATTTTCAGGGAAGCCTTCATCTTCCAAATGAACCGCTCTTGTGTATCTTCCAAACAGTAGGGTAATATTATTTTCCAAAGTCCGTTGCCAGTTATCTGTACGCTTGCAGCCAAACCCTTGAATCGTGTAGCATGAATTAACTTGTAGGCTGGTTTCAAATTGCCTCATATCCCTTACTTCAACATTTGCCTGTACGACATTACCCTGAAAGAAATAGCTATTAGTTAGACACAAATTTCTGCATTATTTTGAAAGTCCAAGTTTTTTGGGACAGAATTGCTTACGCGTTTGTCTAGTAAAATGAAACACAATCCTGTTGGGCTTTGATCAGGCACATTTTTCGATATCTAATTTCGATACACTTTCACTTCCAATACTTGATTAGGATCAGTTGGGTTGATGTCAGGAATATCTACAATATTAGAAGGTATAGCAACCATTTTGCCTTTGCCTTTTGTCTCCGGTTGTATGCGACTTTCTTTTGTCACTGGTTCTTGTACTTCTTTCAAACCCGTTCCAGCTTGTTTTTTTATCAGCCATTGTTCTGCATCATATTATAATTATGCAAATCATGGATGAAATTAAAAAAAAAAAAGAGAATATTTTCTGCATAAAAATATATGTGTAACAATTCAGATAAAACAAATAACTTTCAAAAAAGGCTGTATATATTCTGCATAACAATTAGGCTAGTGTACCTGTAAAATGCACAAATAGGTATCTGTATAGCAATTTCAAGTAGGTGCCTGTATTGTATGGCTGGTATTACATGTGCGCATCTATAGGAGTTGCTAACCACTACGTCTATGGAATACATTAAGAATAAAAATGTTGTAGAAACCTAATAGCAAAAGGTGTTGTCGCAGCTCGATAGGTTGTTTTGCGAACTGCCACTTGTGAGAACCTATGTGATGTGTCGTGTGCGTATGCTCTAATTTATACCCACGGTATGTCGTTGTGGTTTTAGCAGTATTCAAGTTTTAAATTTATATTTAGCCGACTTATCAATAACACACACACTTTAACGAGCAGTGTACCCGGTCAGTATGAATATAATGGTAAGTAGAGTGTCGATCACTAAGAGTGGAACGTATTATCTAGTTATTCTAATCAGTATTTTAATATCTTAAGTTAGCTATACAACCTAATCTAACGCAAAGGGGGTTCAGCCTGAGAGACTGGCACGGTTTGGTTATGATTAAATATAAACTAAACTAATGAGCACGAATCAGCGAGTAGCACACACGTACATAGATAAATACTTGAGACAATAAGAAGACCTGTCCTGATAGTTAAGTAGCTTGTTACTTGTTTTATTGCTAGTTTTATATGAAGTGTATAGTTCGATGCAACGCACCGAGATTAAGTCCTTTCTCGTTGGTTCTAATCTTATCGGCGAGTAAACCCTTAATGATTACTTATGACTATCCTATTTATCTTTCTTCCTACTTTTCTACAGACGATAGAATGCATAGGCGATCTAATAAATAGGCGAGGAAGGGGCATGGCGACCCAACCAATGCTCAGCTAGACACAGAGGTTATCAATGCACTAATAAAAGTCACCAAAGACATCAACATATAAACTTTAATTAATGGGAAAGCAATTTTAAGGGGAGTTGAAGTGCACGAATAAAATCAATGATCACAAGCCCATCAATCCTGACCAATTAAAGTGTACTAATACAATAAAACAAAACTACTTAATGAATTAAATACATGCAGGACCTTCTTACAGCTCTTGTATCTTCTTTCAAGGTGTGTCTTGTGCTGCTACTTCGACTGAATTCGGCTTTAGGGTTTCTGTGGTCTTCGGTCTTCTAAATTGTCCCCTCCGAAATTCGTCTGGCCTTGGGGTATTTATAGTTTCTGTCTGAGGGCTAGATGCGGCGCATAGGATAAGTAGATGCGGCGCATTGACTTAACTTCGCGTGAGGTCCAAGATTAATATATTCAGGAATATTCGTACACCGCCAGAAGATGCGGCGTAACTCCATTCTTAGATGCGGCGCATGTCCTTTTCCGTCTTGGATAATATCTTGTGAAATCTTGATAGTGATGCGCCGTATATAATAAGTAGGATGCGGCGTATCTGGAGCAGAATAGTCTTGATCTTGTACATTTCAGTAGACTCTTAATTTCTTGCATGTTTTGCTCCATAATTAGTCCAAAATCGCCAAGTTTTACATAATACTTGTTTTCACCTGAGAATTACAAAAGTAAACATTAACGTATCGATTCTCACAGATAATATAATAAAACAAGTCAAATAAATAGGATAAATGATGGTAATAAAATGTACTTATTTGTGTTCATCAAATATCCCCCACTTGAACTTTACTTGTCCCCAAGTAAACCTTAGAATTAATCTTATGAAAATGTATCCTAAGAGATGTTAGGATTTATTTTTATATTTAAGCATGTATTCATTTTGTCATAATCACACAACCAAACACTTAACGAATTAGAAGTAAAATAAAATATTCTGATAAAAGCAAATCTAATCGTTTAACTGTCTAGTCGTGACGAATATTCTATCATAAGCTTGGCAAGTATACGCATCTCCTCCACTAAAGCCAAGGAATAACAAGTCTAAAGCGATAAAAAGGATTTGTAGGTTAAGGGTTAATCATTCTTCTTAATCTCTATCGATCTCAAATTCCAGAAAAGGCGACAAAATCACAAATACATGATCGAATCCACGAACACGATACTTGCAATTGCTCAAATCCTTAACTCGAATAGGCTAAAGATAGGACCAAGTAATCTTCACCAATAATATTATATCAAAAAGGGCGACAAAATCATAAATACATAGCCGAATCCACGACTACGATACTTAAGATTGCTCAAATACCTAATCTCAATAAATCAACGGTTTGGATAAAGAATAATATAGGGTATGGATAATATTTGGAATACAAATTGGTGTAAAATGAAAAATAAACAAAACAGATAAATTAAAATCCTAAGTGTGGTTAATCACTATCCCAACCATCCCATGAATAAGACTCATATCACTAAATAACTCATGCTTTAACACTTGAAACACACGCTTTAGGTAGACACGAATTATACTCAATAAGATCTCAATCGAAGAATAACCTTTAGTTGGCGTTCCCATAACGTTCAACTCCCATTCAATCCATAGATATAATATACAATAACTAGTGGTGATATCGACCACTTAATACAAAACTTCACATAAGTTGGTTAAAACAAACATCCAACTTTTCCTTTTTCTTTTTCTTTTCTATTTTTTCGGTTTTTTTTTTTTTTTTTTTTTTTTTTTTTTTTTTTTTTTTTTTTTTTTTTAACTTCAAACATAAACATAGATGTGTAAAATTTCACAACTTTTCTATCACTTTCTTTCCGGATAATTTTTCCATACTTTTCATACTTTCAGAAATAACTGTAATAGTGAAAGTAGTAAACACACGAAGAATAAACTCAAAGATATACAATATTTACTTTCACTCCAATTGCATTGTGCAATTTCCCGACCTAACCAAAGATAATGAATTACGCACGCGAACACAGGTAATGTTAGGAAACACACTTTGCCTAAAGCAATTAACCAACCACGGATTTTAATCTACAGGGTAGGCTAAGGTGTAAGGGTGTAACGAAACATAATAACAAAGGTGTAAGAAACGAAAGGAATGGCTCTGAGTGTTTTTCTAGGGGTATCTTACTCTAAAAATGAGAGTAACAAAAGGGTTTATACGGGGGTTAACTAACCAGTGTAGTTAGTTAATATCACATAACATATAAAGGCTATTTTGGGTGTAATCCTAGAAATTTACCAATTTAGACAAGTCATTTCAATTATAAAAATAATACTTATTATGGTGGTCTCGAATAGTATACAAGCCAAGTTCTAAAGTTTACAAGTCACCGGCACACTCATAGATTTGTGAATTTTGAAAAGTTCACAATTTTTGAAAATAACGTCATGTGTGCAGCTATGTAATTTAGACTTTAAATAAAAACATGCTAAAAAAAATTTAAATCTTGATATATTAAGCACATTTTAAGCATATTTTGAAAAAGTTTAGGACAAGTAAGTGTTCTAATTCTCCAATCCCCCCACTTAAGTTAAACAACGTCCTCGTTGTTTGTATAAAAGATTAAAAACTAGAAAATAAAAGAATTAGAACAGAAAAACTCCCCTGAGATTTGCTCGGTATGATCCTCCATTATTTTTTTAAGAGCAAAAATCATCTTTCTTGTGGATGAGAACGTTTAAGCTTCATAATTGATGTATCCACACGAAATGCAGGAATCTATAATACCATCAAGACTTTAACACACCTAAGTTAAGAAGGTTCAAACTTGCATAATACATTAGTAGTTAGAAAAAAATAAAACTTAAAAAATTAAAATGAAAATCATTAGGTCAGTCGATGCGCCGTATCTTATGGAAGAAGATACGCCGTATCGAGCCTGAAATAAATACGAATCAGAATAGAAGATGCGTCGCATTAAAATAAACTGACAAAAAGTTTTAAAGTCAAAAATAAAAATGCAGAAAAATAAAGTAAGATATGACCAGTGCAGAAGATGCGTCGCATCTTGGGATTGAGATGCGCCGTATCCTCTGCGGGCCTGACTGACTCGACACAGAACAGAATAGTAAAAATTTTCCGGGTTGTCTCCCGGTCAGCACTTGTCTTTATTCCAGAGTCTTCAAGTTAGACTCACGTTCAGCTCTTTAATACCGATCATTGAAAGAGTCGGAAGCATCGCGCTCCCTCATCGCCAATTCAGTAATATTGAACACTCCTTGTTCGTCCTTAATTTCCACGCCATTCTTCTTTAAGATCTGTATAAACAAATTTTTGTCCCTTTCGGGCAGAGATGACAAAATGATAGACGGGAAATTCTTATTATTACAAAGGCATAAATAAGCAAGGTGGGGTGGTAGTTCAATAAACACCTCATTAATCAAATTTGTATTCTCAACTATTCTCCTACGTTTGTTAATTACTACGCAATCATACCACTCATCATCAGAATCGTTAACAATATCGCGCCTAAGTTCGGTAGGTACATTAAGGTCAATAAATTCCTCAAAGTTCCCATGATTAGGATTAGTTGAGTTGTTTTGAATCAATGTTTCTCCCATAAGCCTAGCTTCAAGATCGAGGTCCATACGCTCTCTTAATCCTAGCACATAGACGCCTCTAATTATGCTTTTAACAGGATCTTGGCACTTATAGACTAGTTTATTATTCCCTACCCTTAATGAGATTTTTATTTTAAACACATCAATCTTAGCATGGGCGGTAGACAAGAAAGGTCTTCCAAGGATTAAAGGAATCTTAACATCCTCGGGCATATCTAATATAACAAAGTCTACAGGGAAAACAAACTTCTCAATCTTAACTAGCACATTATTAGCAATCCCTTCAGGTCGTTTTACCGTTTTATCAGCCAATTCAATAAGCAACTTAGTTGGTGCTAATTTTCCTAGTCCTAGGGTAGTGAATGTCTTAAGGGGCATTACACTAACGCTAGCTCCTAAGTCAGCTAACACATTATTGAAAGATATATCATTAATTGAACAAGGTAAAGTAAAACTTCCTGGGTCCTTTTCTTTATGAGGCAAGGCATGTAAATCGGTTGCAGAGCTCTCTTCTTTCATTGTAGCCTTGATCTCCTCTTCAATCTTTGTCTTCTCTTTGAGTAACCTCTTTAAACTGATTGAAGAATTAAAGAAAAATTCGGGTCTTGCACCATCATTACCATTCATCAGTCTTCTAGGAAAAGGAATGTTAGGAGTGACTTCTTCAGTGGTGCTTATGGCCTTGACATGATCTCTTGGGTTGGTTTCAGTTGAGCTAGGTAAACTTCCATATCCCCTTTCTTGAAGAACTTTGCTCATTTGACCAATTTGTTGTTCCAATGCTTTGATCGAAGCTCCTTGATTTCTTGTAATAGTGTCCGTTGAAGCTCGGATTTCCTTGATCATAGCAGTGTTCTCGTTATGTCTTTTAGCAGCATCGGCCATAATTTGCTTTAGAGTATCATCTAAAGTCTGCCTCCTCTCTTGATAAGTGGGATTAAAGTTGTTCTTTTGATAGAATCCCGGAGTAGCTTCCCTAAATCTTCCTGAAGGTCGGAATGGTTGTCCAAATTGTGTGTAGTATGCTTCTTCAAAAGTCTCACTTTCATTCTTATTAGGGCAATCCTTAGTGTAGTGAGGTCCTTCGCATTTTTCACATCCAACTTGGGCAGCATACACTTTCTCATCACGCTTCTTCATCTCTCTACTAATTTTATCCAATTGAGCTTGAATAGCAGCAAACCCGTCAAAATTAGTGCTGCTCTTAGATCTAGTAGAGGTTCCATCGTGCCATTTTTGAGAATGATCAGCAGCTTCTTGGATAGCTTTCCTAGCATTAGCTGCACTCATTTGAGGCACAGCTCCCTTAGCATCCAAAATCTGTCTTGTAGGCACGTCCAATCCTTGATAAAACAATATTATCTCCTGCATTGGTGTTAGATAGTGTTGAGGACATTTCACCAGTAAGTCTTTAAATCGTTCCCAAGCTTGATAAAGAGTTTCATCAGGCTCTTGCTTGAAACTGTTGATAGCCTCCATCTTTTTAGCGGTTTTAGCAGGCGGACAATATCTTTTCAGGAATTTGCTCTTCAAATCTTCCCATGTTGTGATTGAACTAGCAGGTTCATTCCTTAGCCACTTATTAGCAGCTCCTTTAAGTGAAATTGGAAAGATTCTCAACATAAGTTGATCGTCAGTGACTCCTTCTGTAGTAAACAAATCTGCAATCTCGAGGACCTTTTCAACATGTTCATTAGCATCTTCATGTTCCGATCCACTGAAAGCATTTTCTCTTAGCTCCTTGAGAAACTGACCCTTCAACTCAAACTTTGACTTATCATCAAACTTTGGTCTAGCAACTCCTGAACTGTAATCAGCACGGGTACTGTTCATGTATTCCTCCATAGTAGTGTTTTCGCCCATTGCTTCTGTTTCTTCTTCCTTTTTCTCTTTAGAAAAATAATCAAGCTCAAATGAACTTGAGATATCAAAGCTTTTTGTGTTGAAAAGCCTTTTAAGCGAATGAAAGGCTCGTTCAGGATCTTCGAAAGGTTGAATCAAGTCCTTCGTAGAACTCCTGGTCATGCACTTCCTGAAACTATCACAAAAGCATCAGTAGGGTATGTTCAAGAAAGTAATATATCAGAGAATCAACAACGAAAACGGAATACGAAAAATAAAATTTACTGATATCTGCAGACGATGCGCCGTATCCAAAAAGTTGGATACGCCGTATCTTATAATCGTTAAAATTAAATCAGACTTTTTTTTTTCAGAAAATAGATACGCCGCTTAGAAATTTAGAATGCGCCGTATCAGTTTAATTATCAAAAATCGATATTTATTTAAAATTAAATGCGTCGTATTAACAAAAGTTAATGCGCCGTATTTTTCGTTACATTTCAAAATACCAGATTTTTTTGATTCAGAAGATACGCCGTATCGATAAAAATCGATGCGTCGTATCTGTTTAATAATTCGAAAACTGTTTTTAATTAAAATAATAGATACGCCGTATCTGCTAAAGCAGATGCGTCGTATGGTGTTATCGCTTAGAAAAATTTCTTATTAAAAACGGAATACGCCGTATCTTGGGGAAAGATGCGTCGTATCGAATTTATTAAACGTGTTGTATTTTATAAAAATTAAACGCAATACGCCGTATCTAAGAAAATAGATGCGCCGTATCGTTTGAATTAGCTCAGTACAACGATAGCAGTATGCAAGAAAATACAGAAAATAAAAACAAATAATAAAAACAAACCAAAATAAACAAAAATTAAACACACGAAAACAGAAAATATGCAAAATAATACAATGAATGCAATTAAACTAATATACAACAGAGTTAGCGGTTAGAATAAAAATTAAAAAGAAAAACCTAATTAAAATACTAATCAAATTAACAGATAATAACAATTCACTCCCCGGCAATGGCGCCAAAAAACTTGATGTGTCGTGTGCGTATGCTCTAATTTATACCCACGGTATGTCGTTGTGGTTTTAGCAGTATTCAAGTTTTAAATTTATATTTAGCCGACTTATCAATAACACACACACTTTAACGAGCAGTGTACCCGGTCAGTATGAATATAATGGTAAGTAGAGTGTCGATCACTAAGAGTGGAACGTATTATCTAGTTATTCTGATCAGTATTTTAATATCTTAAGTTAGCTATACAACCTAATCTAACGCAAAGGGGGTTCAGCCTGAGAGACTGGCACGGTTTGGTTATGATTAAATATAAACTAAACTAATGAGCATGAATCAGCGAGTAGCACACACGTACACAGATAAATACTTGAGACAATAAGAAGACCTGTCCTGATAGTTAAGTAGCTTGTCACTTGTTTTATTGCTAGTTTTATATGAAGTGTATAGTTCGATGCAACGCACCGAGATTAAGTCCTTTCTCGTTGGTTCTAATCTTATCGGCGAGTAAACCCTTAATGATTACTTATAACTATCCTATTTATCTTTCTTCCTACTTTTCTACAGACGATAGAATGCATAGGCGATCTAATAAATAGGCGAGGAAGGGGCATGGCGACCCAAGCAATGCTCAGCTAGACACGGAGGTTATCAATGCACTAATAAAAGTCACCAAAGACATCAACATATAAACTTTAATTAATGGGAAAGCAATTTTAAGGGGAGTTGAAGTGCACGAATAAAATCAATGATCACAAGCCCATCAATCCTGACCAATTAAAGTGTACTAATACAATAAAACAAAACTACTTAATGAATTAAATACATGCAGGACCTTCTTACAGCTCTTGTATCTTCTTTCAAGGTGTGTCTTGTGCTGCTACTTCGACTGAATTCGGCTTTAGGGTTTCTGTGGTCTTCGGACTTCTAAATTGTCCCCTCTGAAATTCGTCTGGCCTTGGGGTATTTATAGTTTCTGTCTGAGGGCTAGATGCGGCGCATAGGATAAGTAGATGCGGCGCATTGACTTAACTTCGCGTGGGGTCCAAGATTAATATATTCAGGAATATTCGTACACCGCCAGAAGATGCGGTGTAACTCCATTCTTAGATGCGGCGCATGTCCTTTGCCGTCTTGGATAATATCTTGTGAAATCTTGATAGTGATGCGCCGTATATAATAAGTAGGATGCGGCGTATCTGGAGCAGAATAGTCTTGATCTTGTATATTTCAGTAGACTCTTAATTTCTTGCATGTTTTGCTCCATAATTAGTCCAAAATCGCCAAGTTTCACATAATACTTGTTTTCACCTGAGAATTACAAAAGTAAACATTAACGTATTGATTCTCACAGATAATATAATAAAACAAGTCAAATAAATAGGATAAATGATGGTAATAAAATGTACTTATTTTTGTTCATCACTATGATAAAAAGGAATATGACGCTACCATGGTTTAGGTTTTCTCATAAACCTTCCTAGAAACTGTTACAGTTTTGTCGCCTTAAAGGTTTGTTAGTGATACTTCCGTAGCGTATTTCATTTGTTGCTGTAAATTAAGAGTATCAGTATATTAAAAGACAGAAATAAAAATTAGAAACCTGGGTTCGGGTAATTTTGTCAAGAAAGTCTTTGTATACTATATTTTTTGTATTACTGGTTGGCTGTCCAGGCTGAGAACCTATAATCATTTTAAGACCCATTGGCGATGTATCTCTAGACAGGGCAACATATAACTGTCCGTGGCCGAATATAGGTTCGGGTAGATAAATGCCAATCTTTTCCAACTACTGCCCTTGACTTTTGTTAATCGTCATTGCGTAACATAACTTAACAGGAAACTGCCTTCGTTTGAATACAAAAGGCATCTTGTCTTCTTTGACTGTCAACATAATTTGTGGTAGGAAAACTTTCTCACCTACCCGGGTGCCGGTAATTATCTTAGCCTCAATCACACGTGTCAACATTTGGGTAACGATCATGCGAGTCCCGTTGCAAAGTCCTCCTATCAGGTTGAGATTACGTAGCAACATAATTGGAACACCTATTTTGACCTCAAGCATGTGTGGGGAAAATCTTGGAAATGTCATTGAGTTTAAATACTCAGTCGGATACAGCAAATCAGACGCGCCGCTGTTATTCCCAACAGGTACTGCCTCGTCGATACTTGTATAAAACTCAGACGTTCATGAAACGTTTTTGAGTATTTGTGCATTTATCTGGTCCGCCATCTCATTTTTGGGGCACACTATAGCTTTTTTTTGGAAATCGTTTGCAGTTGACATTTGCATCAAAGAAGCATCATATATAAATTGTATCAGTTGGAGAAGACCTTGTTCTGTTGGCGGAAAATAGTACGTGTCTGGTATATGTACCCATGAGACGTTATGCGGATCGTTATCGTCTCGTAAACCGGTGTTCCCGTCACCAATATTGAGCAACCATTCTGAGAAATTCTTACTTTCCTCCCGTTCCAGTTCTGTCATAGATGGCCTATACAACCTCATATTTTCTAGAAGTAAAAAAACCTTAAAATGTGGCCACATATAGGATTCTGCAATTGATGACGCTATTACTATCTCTTTTGAAGCCGCTTTCTTCACTGGCAATGTTTGGCGAAAGTCACCACCTAGTATTATAGTTTTTCCACCAAATGGTTGTCGGGAGTCACCAAGAATGTCTTTAAAAGTTCTGTCAAGCGCCTCAAAGCATCTCTTTTCATTCATAGGGGCCTCGTCCCATATTACTATTTCAGCTTGCTTTAGCAGGTCAGCAAGCTGAGTGTTCTTCTTAATCATACAAACAGACTCGTCAGTTAACTGCAGAGGTATCTTAAACCTAGAATGTGCGGTCCTACCTGATGGTAGTAATAACGAAGCTATACCAGAGGATGCAATTGCAAGAACTATCTTCCCTTCAGCACGAAGGCTGTTGATGACTGCCTTCCATAAAAAAGTCTTGCCTGTATCGCCGTGTCCGTACACAAACAGCAATTCTTGTTTCTGATAAGTGACTGCACGTATAATGGTATCGAATATATGACGTTGTTGTTGATTAAAAAGTCGAATTAACCTCCTACTTTCTGCAGCCATCTCAGCCCTGTCGTAGTTTTTCCCTTCCATGATTGCCCTGTTACTAAACAGGTTAAGCAGCCCTTCTGGTGGCGTTGGTAAACCAAAATCTTTTAATGATTTACTATGGACAGCGAGCAGTGATTCCAGTTCATATAACACCTCACCCTGTAATTCAGGTTCGTTCGCAAACAGGAACCGCATCCGTAAGAGTTGCGACAACAACATAGGTATGTCACCCGACATTTGTCTCCAGAAAGTAGACCGCAAAGCTAACGGGTTGGCGATGTCCGTGAATATCAGTATCTCACAAAATAGAGCCCTTAACTGAGTTGCAGTAGCTGTCGCCGAAGCCTTTTGCATTGCTGTTATCCATTCTTGATCGTCCTTTAGTAAACCCATTGCTTCACACGCAGCCCTATTTGTAGCATACGTGCACCCATTAACAGTTCTGATTGATGTAAACGATACACAACCTTTCTGATGCGACAACAACATGCGTTCATAAAATAAATCCCCAACACTTGGGTGCACATATACGAGCCTACCAATTGCTGGTTTGTTAAGGTAACGCCTAGGAGACCAAGCCTTATCAGCCTTGGACCACACAAATTCTGACGGGAATTGTAAATAAGTAAGGTGTCGCCCTAATGTGTATCATTCATTGAAAGATAACCATTCAGTGAGAGTGGTCTTTCTGGAACCCAGGTTGTCAAGTACGCTTTGCAAGGACTGGCGACTTTTGAAGGTAACCGATTGCATGTTCTGTTAGGAATATAAATATTCAGATGAAGGCTCGGTCACCCCGAGCATCTATTTAGCATCTACATAGCTCGTAGGTTTATTATTATTATTAGTACTATTAGTATTATTAGTTTTAATAGTATTAGTCGTATTTATATTTGTGGAGTGGGTCGGGGCTTTCCCCACTGTCAGCTTACTCCACAGCCCACTAGGGGCACCAATATTAGGAACTATATAAACCCTTCCCACACATGGGAAGGGGTGGAACTCTCATTCACATTAATCTAATTTTCTGTTTTTGAGTTTCTCCCACCTCTCTCTAAAATCTTCATCTCTCTAACTCAAGTATGGTTCTAGTCTTCCATAATCCAAGGCCACCCGAATCATCCACACAATCAAGATGTTTATATCTTACAATTGGTATCAAGAGCCATGGTTAGGTTCAATTGATTGTGTATGCTTGGATTTGTGGTCTCTATTTCTCTAGCTCTTTTATAATCTTTGATTCGATCAAATCTTTCTTTCTCGAATCTGTTTTGTTCTACGTACTAAACTTTGTTTTAGTCAAACCTTAATTTTGGGCTTTAACTGCTTGTGGGCTTAAACAGTTTAAGGATCTAGGTGGTATTTACAAGTCTTGTGGTGTTATTCGTATTGACCATTTTTGTTTTTAGGAACGTTTGTTTTTTTTGGAACGTTTTTAGGAACGTTTTTTTCATACTCTTGGCATCTCAAAGTTTTTTTTCTTGGCTTATTTGCGGTTAAAAACCCATTCGTGATTAAAAGCTCAAGTTTTAAGTATTTGGTTTGTTTGAAGGATTCGGTTTGCTACTGTTCACGGGTTATGGCTTATTTCGTGGTTATTTCTTGACTACGATTTGGTGGTTCTCTTTGTTGTGTTTAAGTTGAGATAAGTTTTGTTTCTTGCTAGCGGCTTGAAGAACGAAGGAACAATTTCTTGCTAGCGGTTTAGTTCTTCTTTGTTGTGCAGCGATTTGACTGGCCTTTACCTGACAGTTTGTTGCTTAACCAAAACGGGAAAAAGACAAATTTGTTGAAAGTGACTAGTTTGGCTTGATGCTCCAGCGGTTTGACTGTTTGACCAGTCAACAGCTGTTTGACCAGCTGGCGGCTTATTGACTGGCGGTTTATTGACTGTGGCGGTTTATTGACTGTGGCGGTTTATTGAGTGGCGGCGGTTTATTGACTGTCGGTTTATTGACTCTGGTGGTTTATTGACTGGCGGTTTATTGACTGCAGCGGTTCAGTGACTGCAGCGGTGTGCCACAGGTGTTGACTAGTCAAGAAAAATCGATGTACTGAAAATATAGAAATGAAGGAGATGAAGTGAAAACAGTCCTCAAATTAACCACAAACAATACAACAAATCCTCGGTTTCTAATCCTTTCAAAAGAGAAACTGAATTACAAAAACAACTCAAATCCAATCCAAAAACAAACATCATCTAACCAATACTCGAATCCTGTCGACCATAACAACAAATCAAATGCGTCAAGATATACAACTTTTGTTTGCTTAACGAATGGTCAAGAGAAACTCCTCTCTGGTCTTTAACGAAAATGAAAATAATTATGATCTCAGTTATATCCCTTTATAAATTCCACAATTCGTTCAAAAGATCAAAACCACAAAGAGATATTCATCATCGATCCATTTGAGACCAAGCCTCATGTTAATATCCGAAACACAAAAAGAAACGATCTATAACAATGGTGTTATAATCATTTTCTTGGTTCGGTTTTTGCACAAATACACGAATATCAATAAACAATATATATATAACAAGTGTGCTATACCCGTTTATTTCATTCGACTCAGAACCAAAACATGAAGCATAACCCTACCTGAGATCCGTATAACCTTGAAGCCTTGTTGCTTTTCATTCGTGGAGGGTTAAAGGTGGATATTTGATTTGTGCTTGTGAGATTCGTGATTAAATGTTAATGGATGATTGATGAAGATCGACTGTGATTGAATTTTTTGTTTTGTTGATGATGACGGATTGTTGACTGAGATTGTGATGAGATGTGTTTGGAGGAGAGATAAGAAATGGGAGGCGGATTATTTTGTGATTAGGGTTAGTGATTGTGAGAAAATTTTGGATGTGGTGCTTATAAACATCAGGATTAGGTTTGTGTTTAGTATACATTGGATCCAGATATCTTGTAATGGGCCGAAATATTAATGTGATTAGGGCTGTGATTAGTTGCAATATGTTTGGGTTTGGTGTTGTTAGACTAATCATAAGCTGAACTTGGATTTGAGTGGACTTACATGTAAGATACTCGATTGGGCTGATTAATCGTTTGGGCTGATGTACACAAGGAAGATGTTATATCGTTGATTAACTGTGGCCTGTTGATATATTCACTAGTGCAATTTGGTTTGCTTTGTTTGAGTACTAAGTTGAATTATGAATGTGTATAATGTGGGGTTGAACGTATATCACAAAGTTGGCTTAAAGGATTTGTGTTCCATTATGCATTGTCTTAATTCGTGGTATAGTCTTTGGCACATTGAATATGGATCTACATAAGTTCGTATGGTCACACACGTCACCACTCGTATTTGGGTTTATGAAAATCAACGTAGCGTCAGCGGTGTGGACTTGTCAGCATTGTCCTATTAGTGCCTACGACTTGAGTGAGCCTGCAATTTGATCTTTGCAATTTGAGTTATAGCTGACAAATAACAATTTGTTTAAATTGCTATTTGTCAAGTTGAGTTTTGACTTGTTGCGACTTGACTGATTGCAATCTGACCAGTTGCGATTTGACGTTGTGAGTTGACACTTGCGATTCGACTAATTGTGATTTGGTGGATTGCAAACTGACTTGTTGCAAGTTGACAACCTGTGACTTGACTTGTTGCGATCTGATCAAGTTGTGATTTGACTTCTTTGACTTGAATTTTAAAGATTAGTATTGCAATTCACTCCCAGTTGTTCTTGATTGATTTTACGGTTTCTCTTGTAGGTTTTAGAAAATCCCGCGAAAGATTCGATTTCTCGGTTTAAATCTCAAGAGCTGTAAAATCCCGTGAAATTAATTTTGGACAAGTAGGCAGGACTTGGATTTAGACAAAATAAAACTTACGGGGTTTGACTATTTTTCTGGGATAAGTTTGTGCTTCAAGATCGGCAGGAATTGGGAAATCATGGTGATTTGATTGGTTTGTTAACTCACGGGTTGGTGTACTTAGTGTCACAAACATCTCGGGGTGGATGGATGCAAGATGTTTGATGACCCTTGCTCGAGCGTATTTAAGGTGATTAGACTTGGATGTTCAAGAAGTGGATATATACAATAAAGGATGGAAGGTTGGGTATATATCACTACCTATATTTAAAGAAGTTACGTTGTTGTGCTCAATATAGGTTCTAAATCACAATTTGCAATTTAAGGTGATTAAGGTGATTAGACTTGGACGTTCAAGAAGTGGATATATACAATAAAGGATGGAAGGTTGGGTATATATCTCTACCTATATTTAAAGGAGTTACGTTGTTGTGCTCAATATAGGTCCTAAATCACAAATTTAGTGCAAGTATAAGTCGCGAACTTTTCCTTTATCAAGCTTCATCAAGTGATTGTTCTCTCTCAAGCTTCTAATGGGATTGTAGTTCAAGATCTTCTCAAGAGGTGGTCAGACTTAAAGACGAGGTGGATTGTTTAGAGACGTGTCTTAACCTTTTATTCACTCTTAAGATAAACACATTTCATCAAGCGGCTTTGGCATATTACGAGCTTCAGTGACTTTGTTAATCTACTAAGCCGTTGATGAGGAGACAAGAAAGGGGTTACTACAAGAGTGTCTTAATCTCCATCGTCGTTGCAGTAATCTTATTTGTTTCTTTCCATGTATTGTGCCTGACAAATTCACAACCATCACGAACTTTCAATTTTTGGCAAAAAGGTCATTTCATGCCCTTTTTGAGGGGGAGAATTAGCGCGAGTTTCCTAGCGGTTCCGTCTCCAGCGATGTGAATTTTAGCGGTTCCGGTTACAGCGGGTCAGATCGTATTGGTTCAGTCTCCAGCGGTTTATATACTAGCAGTTCCGGTTTCAGCGGGTCAGATCGTAGCGATTCAGGATTCAGGGGTTCAGTCTCCAGAGGTTTGAATATTAGCGGTTCCAGCTTCAGTGGTTTAGCTTTCAGCGGTTTGGGGCTTAGCGACTTGCTTAAGATTTCAGCAGTCTGATACTTACTGTTGTGTAGTTCGTTCTTGAATTTATTTCTTGAATAAATCTCAAAGAACTGTAAAATCCTGTACACAGTACGACATCTATTCCATGCACTGCATCTGATATCATCCAAGCAGCTGGGTCAGACAGCTATGTTTGATAGGACTGACTATGAGTCTTGGGCACTGCTAATAATTAGCGCTTGTTTCTTCTCTCTTTGACTATTCAACCGCACAAATTGATTACGAAGTTAATTTGATATTCCTTGCTTGAGGGTGAAGTTGGATTTCACGAAAGAGTCTACCTATTTTATCTTGAAATCGAGGATGGTTGGATGCATGATTTCAATGATAACTTGCTCGTGCTTATGATGTAAGTTGAAGACTTGGGTTATCTAGTTTCCAGAAGTCGGGGTGGATGGTTGATGACCTGGTAAACTATCACTTAAAGGAGATACATTGTAGTACTCAGTGTCACACGTAGAAGACGTTGTGGATAATCGCAAGAGGTGATGAAAGTCTCATACTTTTTCAGGATAACATTAAGCACTTAAAGACTTAACACCGTTCTTCCAAAAACAATGCAAGCTTAGGTAACAAATTTGAGTAATTCTACTTCATCTGCAAGATTGGTATATCGGGTTTCTTTCATCAAGTGGTCACAATTAGTGGTTTGTGTTCGAGGTTGGATAGTTGGACAAAAATTTTAAAAGTTGTGATGTGATCTGTAATTCTCACAAGATATTCTAAACCTAAACTGATGTTCACCAAAACCAAATCTGCCATGCCACATTCAATCTGTTACTGTCTCACGGTTTCTTCTTGATTTTGTAAAATCCCGCGAAAGAACTTATTTCTCGGTTTAAATCATAGATTTGTAAAATCCCGTGATGATGTGCTATGTGCTCTTGACCATGATCGGGTTAAAACCATTATCAAAGTTCAGCTATAACATCACAAATGGCTGGATCGAGGCATTTAATCGACAAGATGTGACTACGGGGTTAGTTCGGTATTATTTATTTGAGGCTGAAGTGAAATTTCATGGGTGCGTGTACTTAGTATCTGAAGATATCGGGGAGGTTGGATGAAGATTCTTCGAGATCCTTGTTCGAGCTTTCAACATTTGCAATGACGAGGACTTGGATATCTAGTTATTTTTTTCTTTCTCTCTATTGCAAAATAACTATCACTTTAAGGAGTCACGTTGTAGTGCTCAGTGTCACACGAAGTTGTGGATATCCAAGAGGTGATGTACGTCTTATACTTGATGGTTGGTTGGTTGAAGAGTATAGAGTACTTAGGGATTCGATGTTGCACGAAGTCTCTACACCGCTCTTTGTCACGCATTAGTACAAGTTTAAGTCACAAGTTCGGGTTATATTACTTTAGTCTCAAGTTCATCATATTGGGTATTTCTCCATCAGTGGTCACGACGTCAAGCCGTCAAATGATAATGGGGTTGGTAACGAGTTAGATGAGAGAAGTAGTAAAGAGAGAGAGTATGACGTCTGTACACATTAGTGCAGGCCTCGCTCTTCATCATAATGACGTCTGTACAAGTCAGTGCAGGCCTCGCTCTTCAACATTATGACGTCTGTACACATCAGTGCAGGCCTCGCTCTTCATCATTATGACGTCTGAATACCTCAGTTCAGGCCTCGTTCTTCAAAGAAAAGAAAAGTGTACGCTCGAGTGCACTTTATCTTCAAAAGAAGAGGAATCTTCTTATTTATGGCCATTCTCATCAACAAGTTTCACGCTCTTTCCGTGCTTATTCAATCTTCAAGTGGAGCTACTTACCGTTGATGGTATTCATATTCACTAGTTCAATCATCAAAAATTGCAGTTGGCAGGCATATGCAATTTTTGAGGGGGGGAAAGGGTGAATATTAATCTACATGTTGGTTGATGATTGAGAAATGGTCATACGACTCCTGAATACGTTAGTTTAGGAGTCGTGCAAACCATGTTCCTCCAACACTATTCTTCCTTCGTCTATTAAGGTGTTGAAGAACATGGTCAGGGAATGCTAATCGACATCGTCTCACGGGCTGATTCAATCAGTATCAAAGGGTTTCTAGTCAATGCTTCATGTATACGTCATCAGGCTACATGTACACATAATGATGATGATTCCGATTAATCGTAACCATCATGGGGGAGAGAAATGTGTACACCAAGGACGCACAAAAGGTTCACGTGATCGAGCTTAATCGTGTATCCCGGTGTTGAAAAGCCGCAGAGATGATCAGTGGTTCAACTTGTCACCTTGGTATTAACGTTTCAATGTTACGTCATGGTATGATTAATCGTAACCATCAGGGGAGAGAGAATGTGTACATCAAGGACGCACAACAGGTTCACGTGATCAGGGCTTAATATCCAAATATGGATACATTCTATAGATGATCAGTGGTTCAACTTGTTACTTTGGTGTTATACTAAAGACTGAAGAAGGTCGATTCATCAGTCTATTCTTCATTCTCGGTTGGTTGTTATCATCTCATGTGACATGTGTATACTGCGGGTTGATGGGTTACATGTAAGGTTACTGGAAGGCATTTGGTGAGATGAAGGCGGTTGGTATTCTGTTCCTCCATATTGGGCAATCTTGAAGAAAGTCGAGTCTACAGTCTTCTCTACATTCTCCGCTATGTGTTAGAAGACTAAAGACGGCGTGCATTCGGTTATCAAAGGACTTCTTCATATTATGGGCGTTCATCCAAACTCTTTCTTCTATTATGGGTGTTCATCAGAAAGGTTGTCAGATTGGGGGAGAGCACTAATTAGGGGAGAGTGAATAGCCTGAATTAATCCCTAAGTTAAAAGTGCTCACATTACTCTTTAGCAAGTTAAATGATGGCAGTGGAAAAGATTCAAGATGCTGAGGAGTAATGGTTTTCGGTTCGTATCCTTGTATATATTTTGCTTCTTTCATTCTTTTTCATATCGTATACCTTTTTGTATATAGATATATAGAAATCTTGCTAATTGTAAATAGAGAAACTTAAAACCAGAAAACCCATAAAAATTAAAAAATTAGAAAATACCAAAAATAGTTTCACCTAGGCATGTCTTCTGTTTATCGATAACATTTACGGACTTAGAAATGTCATTCAATAATGGCACGGGTCTTTAAATGAAGCTCGAGCAGAAGTTAAAATGGATTGGTAAAACATGTCTAAAATGGCTTGCTATTACTTCAGATAGCAACCCGCGCTTCAAAATGGGGAAAGCACGTCTCCAAAAGGACGGCTGTTCCTCCAACCGGGTGATGTTCACCTGGGCATGGATTACTTTATATCCATGTTTCTTTGATCTGATGTACGTTTCAGTGCATCATTTCTTGAAAAAGAAGAGAAATCTTCTTTGAATACAAATAGTTTTCATTCTATGATTCTTCTGAAAATTATTTGTGAGACACTTGGTGAATATGTGTTGTAAGAAATCTGCTTAAACTCGGATTGTGCATAAAATTTGTCACTCAATCAACGACTAATGGGTCATTGATTGAGGGGGAGAGTGAACTAAAATTTTATATCATCAAACGGATTTATTGGTTAAATCATACTTGCTTGAAATGTTTTTGTAGTTAATGGAGTATTAGGTGTAGAGGATCTTGCTAAAACTTTATATCAAATGGCCTAATGTGTTGGTTGCTAGAAAGTTTAGGACATTATGTGCAATTTTCTTATAGTTTCCTAGCTTTACATATCTAGTAGGTTCATTTGTGTTTCTTTGGAATACTCGTTTAATCCCCTATATACTTTAAGACTCAAAACCTAAAAGAAGTTAGAAAACCCATTAAGTTTGATGTTCTTGAATGCCCCAATGACATTTGTATGATCTGAATGAATGAGTTTCAAATGTTGTTTGACTTTTGTTAGTCGATTGCTGCTCAAGTGTTGTTGATATTGTGCTTATGCTATCAGGATTTGCTTAGGTGTATTGTTATCATGCTTGAATCATGTTCCTAAGATCCTGAGTTGAAGATTGAAATGTGTGTGAATTGCTATGTTCATGATCGCTATTTGCTCTTCATGCTAGATAGTAGTTTGACATATTCCTGACTATGGTTTGATTAAATGAACTTGGTATTATTATGTGGCAAGCTGCTGAAGGGTAGCTATTAAGGAATAGTGTATCTGTATGCATGTATATCTGTGTTGATATTCTTATGCAGATTCCATAGCCAAAATGAATGTGCCAGTTCTAGCTCTAACCATGTGATCGGACGTTCAAACTCTATTTATTGGCTCAGAATTCACCACAACAACAACATCAGCAACAACAACAACAACAACAACAACAACAACACTTCACCACCACCACCTTCAGTGAAACAGAGCAATACTTATTCCGATCTCGCCAAGTGGGGATCTACAATATTTGGACGTTTTGCTGGTGGATGGATAATCGATGTTGACCACTAATTCACTCAGAAAAGCGGGTGATCACATCATCTGCACAAAAAGGTCAATATCATTTTGTGTCATAAAAGTTGTCGTGTGCAAAATAAGCAGTGAATCTCCCTCTTAGATTAAGGGGGAGCATAGTATGTTTCATCATCAGAATACATTAAATTGGACACATTTTCTCCCATGTTTTCTAACATATTTAAATCAATTGGGATCACAAATCTCAAAAGGTTTGAAATTTTTGATCGGGGGAGAGAATGTGATTTAAATATGAAACCTGATGAAAATGTGATGTTTGGACTTAAATGTTAGGCTCTCCCATATGTGCCAAACTCTTTCGTATATCGATGCACATATTGAGGGGGAGCGAATTGATAAAAAGGATTTGGCAAGCATCTCATATGTGCAAGGCTCAGACTTAACCAATGAATTGACGATAGCTAAAGTCAGTAGTCGAAAGGACATGTCCTGGACGGGTAATAATTTCAAGCCAGTTTATCTGGTGATGTAAGCGTGTCTCGCAAAGGATGTGTCTGAGTAGAATGTACCGATTTCGAGCGATTTTCCTTGAATGTGATCTGGACGGGTAATAATTTCAAGCTAGTTCACTAGTGATGTAAGCGTGTCTCGCGATGATCATGTTCTTGGAAAATCAATCAATTCAAAAGTGCGAGCTTCACCTGACATGTGCAAATTTATAAAACAATCATTTGAGCACATGTTGAGGGGGAGCATTTGAAAAATATAAAACTCTCAAGTGTTTGCAAAATGTTTTTCATAATCATGAACACTTTGAGAGATTTTTCAAAGATTTGGTTTTATGGCAATCGTGGAAGAATACCAAAGACTGACCATTTTAATGAATGCATGGAGTTAAAAGGAAGGTTAGGTTAGGCTCAAGTTCCCACGATCCCGCCAGAGCCAGAGGGATCTACCCAGGGATAATCCACTAGTTAGTGTAGAAGTCCTTAGGTATGATTAAAAAAAATGAGAAAAGTGAATAAGGGAAGAGTGCCGACTGAGATGGAGCTAGTACTGGAACAAACCCAACAAGGTACTAGTAAGGAAGTCTCGGTAAGCACTGAAGGGGTTGAAGAATGAAAAAGAAATGTAAAGGTAAAGGGTGAAAAGAAAGAAGCCCTCCTTACACTTAGGCAGAAACCGGGTCAATACATATGCTGTCAGAATCACTTAGTTGATTGCTGACATTGAAGACAAAGTATCATGGACCTAGTGATACGCTGCACAACCCTCCCTAGCCACTTAAGGTCCCTCAAAGGATTCTTGTTTCAATTGTCACGGAGTTCAATACATTTCTATCATCTCTCTCACTCCGAGTTAGATGATATTGAAAAGGTGGCAGTTCTCTCCAGCCTCTGCTCACTAAATCAAAACGCACTATCGAGTCTAGAGCCACGAGATGCATAAAAAGATCTCTTAGGGACACAAACTATTTCTACACTGGTTGGTCAACTTCAAGGACACCAGTTGTAAACTAAGAGTCCTACGCAGATCTTAGCAATCTGCCAGAACATTTATGAGAGAATTTACGAATGTAATTCTCAATGATTGAATGGAAATTCCTGCCAGGGTCAACATCAAGCAGCCCTGAAAGCAGGTCACTTCGGTAATTCCCTGTGGATTACGCTTAGTGATCGCGGCGGTTTCAAACGGTCTACAGTCGTGGAGTGATCTCCAGCGACTCACCTAATCGTTGATGTGCTACGGTTCGATCTTAAAAAGCCCTTTGTGGGTTTTCGATTAGGAACGGTCTTGGTAAGGATTAGAGAGAGTTTTCACACTATGCTGTTAACAATCTCGAAGTCCGAACCTGTAAGTACCGGACGTTTTATTGCTAACTGTCGTATGCAGGAACTTCTGGCGGCTGTTGCTGTTGGATGCTGTAGCTGGTTGCAGTTGTAGCTGGTTGCAGTAAAGATGCCAATCCTCTACCACATGTTCACACTACATCATTATTGTAATACAACAAAGTCATGATCAACCTAAAGACCTTCAACACGGCTTCTGCTTACTCTGATGCAAAAGATCATGACCCAGAATAGTGTGAGCATGTCGGCTCGATGATTATCACATCACATGGAAACATACTGCTGAAAGATGGCTTGAAGATACATGTTGGATGATATTATCGAATAATACTCAAAATCATCCAAGACAAAGAACAGTCATCAAATGAACACTGCTGAATGCACAAAGTTTCAAGACTTTGAAGAATCAAAGACTACGAGCTATGACGTCAAGTTCTGAAGACAGAATGCTAGAATTCAAGTTATTATTTCTGGGGTGACCTCCCTTAGGGGGAGATTGTTAGGAATATAAATATTCAGATGAAGGCTCGGTCACCCCGAGCATCTATTTAGCATCTACATAGCTCGTAGGCTTATTATTATTATTAGTACTATTAGTATTATTAGTTTTAATAGTATTAGTCGTATTTATATTTGTGGAGTGGGTCGGGGCTTTCCCCACTGTCAGCTCACTCCACAGCCCACTAGGGGCACCAATATTAGGAACTATATAAACCCTTCCCACACATGGGAAGGGGTGGAACTCTCATTCACATTAATCTAATTTTCTGTTTTTGAGTTTCTCCCACCTCTCTCTAAAATCTTCATCTCTCTAACTCAAGTATGGTTCTAGTCTTCCATAATCCAAGGCCACCCGAATCATCCACACAATCAAGATGTTTATATCTTACATGTTCTCTAAATGAACTACTAGTATCTGAATAGCCAGTTCTCTTCTATGAATATCGAAACTGAAAATTCACCAACACGCTTCGTGGGGACCAATGAACCTCGCGTCAACGAATTTTTTTATTTCATCGACATGAACGGGAGCAGGGTTAACTGAACTGGATGAGGCTGATGATGCAGGTTGCTGCTGCCCTATCTGCCTCGTAATGTGAGCAATAATTCTGTCGGTACCTTTTGAAATATACTTGAACAGGTACTTGATGAGCATAGTCCAGCCACAGTACTCAACATTTTTATGTGCATAAAAGACCATACAAAGCTCCCAGCTGTAAGGGACAACATACACGTTGTCTAACTCCACACTGTAGCGTATGGCATTTATTTGCACATCCCGTGTTCGGTAGTGTACATATCCTTGTGTATCAGTGAATGTAGAACCACAATACTGTTTCAGAAAATACTTCTTGCAACTTGTCCTATTTTGCATACACAGAGCGTTTGGAAAAGCATTTCCACATGGACCATGTACCATAAATTCTGATATGACCCTGAACCCCTCAGGATCATGAAGCTGATCGAGAAATTCTGCAGAAATATATCTATCTACATCAGTGATGAGTGGCCTTTTACTCATCATTTTATACCCGAAAAACCCCACAAAAATGACCAAAAACACCCAAATGGACCAAATATTGTTACAAATATCCTTGGATTGTGTTTTATGTGTTTCAGGTACAAAAGGATTGAAAACGGGGCAAAAACGGACAAAACCAAGCTTGGAATGGAAAAGAGCACAAAAAGCCGAAGCCGGGAAATACATTTTTCATGTGGATTTAATTCGAGCTCAAAAATCTCAAAATGTCCCTTGGATAATTCTTACTTGACAACATTGGTCCCTAGTCTAACTTTGCAAAAGTGGCAGATTTAGTCCTAGAAATTTACAAGTTTACATTTTTGGTCCTTTACTAATCCATTAAACCTATCCTAAACTAATCCTATACACCACAACCGGATCTAAAAATAAAACCCATCCTAAAACTAAACCCACTATCCCTTTAGCCCACCACACAAAAGCCCAATCCCAACCTTAAACAAAACACGGGGTCAGAGAATAGTCAAACCAACCTAAATCACTATTTATCATCTCCTAAATCTCTCTTTTCTGCCCATTAACCATAACCACCATCTCTGTCACTATCCTTCTTTCCACCTCACACCACAGTCCAAAAAACCCCACATGTTATTGTTTCCCCCTCCTCCTTGCCACGCTGGCAATCCCATGAACAAACAAACCCATCAACGGCTCAAAATGATGGGATTGGGGACCAAGAAAAATCCAAGGGTTGTGGAAGTAGCACAAGAAGCACAAAGGGACTCCCTCATAGAGAAAGCACAAAGAGATTCAGAGAAACCCTAATAGAAGTAGTATAAATAGTGGTAGTATAGCAGTTGTGTTTTTTTGAGGTAGACTTAGCTTATTTTTAAGGTACTTTTAACTTTGTTTAGCTTATTTTGCTTCCAGTATTGTAATTTAACTCTTGTTTTTACATAATTTCAGTTCTTAGTTTAATTATTCAAAAAAATCCAAAAATTGCTTAATCTTGTTTGCTTATCTAAACTGCTTATTTAGGGGTAATTAATGCTTATTTAGTGCCTTCAAACTTAGTTAGCCTTCTGTCTTTTAGAATCATAGCTTAAAAAGTCCTTATTAGCTTTAAAAATCTCAAAGCAGCCCATGAAAGGAGTGTTTGGATCAGTAGGTAAAATGGGTCAAAATGATGATGCACTGTTCATGTGCACTTAAAAACACTTTTGATCTTGCTTATCTTAGTCTAGATTAGGTATTATTAGGAGCATTGGATCTGTTTTTAAGTATTTTAGTGATTAGAGTGGGATAGTATATGTTAAAAGATAGATACTGATCATAGTAGCCCCTTATAAGCTACAACTCATTAAGCCCTCACTTGTGGAACTTTTAAGCCCCTTCTAATGCATAAAGTTGATTTTCATTAGTTGGTATTATTTCAATTGACTGTGAATCACCTTGGTCCAAGGTCTGCTCAGTAGCAGACTGCATACTTTTTGAATTTCCCCTTTTGCAGCCCCTTTTGTAGATTTTTCATTTGTTCAAATTAAGTTGTTATAAGCTATAAATTGGTACAAATAGAGTTGGGTTGGTAAACTAGTCATTCCCTTGTTTTTTGTATTTTTAGAATTAGCTTATATCAGCTTTTGAAGGGCTTGAAAAAGCCAAATTCTGCCCTGCACCAAAGTACATCAGCAGACACTTTCTTATTTTTTTAGTTAAGTGCTTATTTGCTGCTTTTGTTGTTTTTTAGTTTAACTTATTGAGATTTTAGCTTATTGACAGTACTTAGCTTATTTCTAGTCCCATTTTAGCTTATTAGTCCTAAGGCTTGACTGCCCTTTAGCTTTTTTCCTTTATATGCCCACTGTTTGAACCTCAGCTTCTGTTTAGCTTATTTCTGAGTTTTTAAAAATTATTCCTTTTCAAAAGTTGTTATTTTTTAGCTTATTTCTAAGTTTTAAAAAGAAAATACCAAAAAAAAAAAAAAAAAAAAAAAGAATAGCAAAAAGTGCAAAGGCTGGGATTCGAACCCTGGCCACCCAACTCACCACACACACTCCTTACCACTCTGCCCTTGGGTCTTTTCCATTCACTTCTTGCAACATTAATCTCTTAACCCATTTTTCCATTTTGCTTAATCCGAACCATTTTGCTTATTCCCAGCTTATTTAAATAAGCTGGGACCTTTTTACTATTTTTTCTAGCTTCAGTTCATCTTAAAGTTATTTCACAAAAATTTTCAGATTTTTCTAATCAGTTTTAGTATTTTTAATAATTTAATTAGTTTAAAATAGTTTTTAAATCATATTAAATTAAATATTAATAAAAAAAATATAATTCTTTTTTTCTAAAATTTTCTTTTTACATTTAGGACTTAGGAAAATTAATTTGGCATTCCTAGGATTCGTATTTCATAGATTTCACGTTTTAAAGCTCGGGATTTCCCGATTTTGATTCGTGACTAGTTTTTCTTTACGTTTTTGGCCTTAAGTACTTTAGATTAATCTTTTCCTTAGTTAATTAATTGTTTTTAGTTAATATTTCAATATTTTTAGTTTAAATCTCATATTTCACTTTTATTCACCATTCACAACACGTTTCACGAACACAAATCACTAATTCCATTCACACCTTCGTCGGGATAACGAACCGGGGTTTTTTTGCATATTCCTTGTGTAAATCCCTTTGGATAAAATTGTTAAATCAATTTTTGGCGCCGCTGCCGGGGAAGGTTGAAGTGAATTTTTGGTTCCCATTTCGTCAATTCGTGTTTTAAAGACCCTTCTCCCGAGAAGTTATCGTTTTCTTTGTGAATATTTTCTAAAATCCAAAAAAAAAAAAAAAAAAAAAAAAAAAAAAAAAAAAAAAAAAAATTAAAAAACCAAACACTTTTCCTAATGTGTTTAAAAAAAATCCAATTATTGGGATTCCTCTGCCGAAAGGAATGAGTCTACTAGATCTGGCACTACTTCTTCTACCTCCGAGATAGCTGCACTCACCAAAATGTATGATGATTGATCGATTAAAATCAATACGTTATTTTTCTCCAAGGAAACACAAGTGAAGTATGTGTAACCCGAGTCGTTATCCCCGATGAAGGATGAATGGAATTTGTGAGATCGGGTTTGTGAATCGTGTTTGAAATATGAAAATGGAGAGATTTTGGATTTTGATTAAGTTTACAACTACGGGAATCATAAATAGGCTACGGGAAACTTAAAAAGCATAGAGTACAAGTCTACAAAGCATAAATTAACAAAACGTGACAAATAACGAATCTAAAAACGGAAAACGTTAGACTAAAACGTGAAATCTAAAAATATTAACCCTAATAATTCCAAATTAATTTTCCTACGTTCTAAATTATAAAAGAAAATTTTAGAAAAAAGAATTATATTTTTTTGATTTTTAAATTATTTAATACGAATTAAAAACTAATTAAACTAAATTAATTTCGGAAAAATACTAAATGAACAGTAAAAATTATGAAAAATTACCAAAAATTAAATTAAGCTAAAACTAATCTATGAAAAATAAGGGAACCTAAAAAACTACTGAAATAAGCATGAAATAAGCAGATAAGCAGTTATAAGCTAAAGGGCTGACACTAGTATAAAAATAAAATGAGTAGGATAATGCACCAAGCATAACTTGGTGCATTGGTAAGGGTTTGTGTGTTGGAACTAAGTGTCCCAGGTTCGAACCTCACTAACACCCATTTTTTTGCTAAACCTTTTTTTTTATTTTTTTTTCTTTTTGAAATTTAATTAAGCAAGAACAAAATAAGCTAAGTTAAAACTGACAACTTTTTGAAAACCAAGAAATAAGCCCAGAAAGAGCTTAACTCAATGATCAGTTATGAAGAAAAAAAAAATTGAAACAAAAGGAAAATTGCTAAGAAATACAAATAAGCTAAAAAGCTTTCCTAAAAAGCTAAAGTTATGGAATAAGCTAAATTGGAACTGACAACTACAATGGAATTCACACTAACCAAAGGGAATCAGAATTAAGCAATAAAAAAGGCACAAAATAAGCACAAGCAAAGAAAAGGACTGCTGATCTAAGGGATGTTCAGGGGACTAAGGGCAGTTTTCAAGGTCTCAGAAATCAGTTCAATTAAAATTCTAAAAATCAACAAAAAATAGACATGGATACATAAGCAAGCCAACTGATTCTATGCAAATTTTCAGCTTATAACATCTAACATGGAGAGAATTAAAAATCAAAGAAAACTGATGATAGTGACAAAGTACAAAAGACTGCAGTCTGCTTGTGAAATTGGGATCAGTACATGCTAAGGTTGACAAAACAAATTTGAACTAATCTAGCTTCATTTGTATCAACTGATAAGAGTCAAAATGACTCAGAAATGAGGCAAGTAAAGCTCAAATCAGCTTATACACTAAACTAGCTTATGTGGTCAGTTAGTGCTTATCAGTATACCAAACTAACTTTTTTGAGTAAAACTAAGATTAAGAGTGACCTTACAATCAAACTAACCTGTATTAACTTCAACTAGAACAACTAAGCACAGAAATTTGACAATGAGCAATAATAAGCAGATAAGCAGTACAGTTGACTATGTTGACCAAATAAGAAAACTTGAACTTTAATTAGAAATGAATTACAATACTGGAAATTAAAATAAGCTAAAAATTACAAAGTACCTTAAAGAAAAATTCTAAATAAAACCTACTTACAACTGAGAAAATCTAATCTATATATACTAAAAAAAATTTAAACTAAGGTCTTCCTCATGTGCTAGTTTTGTGAGACAAAACTGCCTTGGAATACTCTTGTGCTTCTTTGGATCAAATCCCATCCGTAGGATTGGATTAGAAGTGATCACAGCCATCTAAATTGGATTTGGCGCCCAATTTGTCACACGGATTGGTGACATGGAGGAGGGGGAAAGAGACAAGATGGGTAGGGTGGCTGGTAGTTTATGGGGAGTGGGAGAGGGGACAATAATGTTGGGGAAGTACTGGTAAAGGTGATGGTGAAGGTGTATGGTTATTTTGGCGGGATTTTGGGGATGAAGAAGGTGAGTGGGAGTTTGGTCTGACCTAGGTCAAATGTGGTTTAACTAAAATAAAATATGGCCGGATCGAGTTTGGGCTTATTGGTTTTGGGCTAAGGGATAGGTGATGGGTTGGTTATTTGTGGATTTGGGATAAGTATTTGGAATATTTTTTAAACTTTGAGGGACCAATCTTGTAACTTCTGAAAATCCAGGGACCAAGGCAGCCAAAATCTTAAAATTATTTCCAAGGATCATTTGTGTTATTTTGGTATTTTTGGGGTTGACTTTGACTTTGACTTTTGTCTTCACTTGATCAAATGCACAAGGGTTGTCGAGTCGATCCAAAAATGCCGGTTTTCGCTCTGTTTTCAATCTTTTGTACCTGAAATGCATAAAAACACAAACCAAGGATATCTGCAATATAAATCGGGTGTTTTTGGTCATTTTTGTGTCAAATATGGGTATAAAATGATGAGTATTTACACACTCATCAATCCCCCACACTAAACTATTGCTAGTCCCTAGCAATCCGATCATATGAAGTAATGAAAAGATCAAAAGATAACCAAGTATACCCCATTTTGACTTTTTATTTGATGCGAGAAATTTAAACTACAACAAAAATAGATAACATGCTTGATTTTCAAAAATGGCTCTGAGGGTTTTTCTAGGGGTATCTTACTCTAAAAATGAGAGTAACAAAAGGGTTTATACGGGGGTTAACTAACCAGTGTAGTTAGTTAATAACACATAACATATAAAGGCTATTTGGTGTAATCCTAGAATTTTACCAATTTAGACAAGTCATTCCAATTATATAAATAATACTCATTATGGTGGTCTCGAATAGTATACAAGCCAAGTTCTAAAGTTTACAAGTCACCGGCACACTCATAGATTTGTGAATTTTGAAAAATCACAATTTTTGAAAATAACGTCTTGTGTGCAGTTATGCAACTTAGATCTTAAACAAAAACATGCTAAAATTTTTTTTTTTAAGTTTGATATATTAAGCACATTTTAAGCATAATTTTTGAAAAAGTTTAGGACAAGTAATTGTTAAGTGTTCTAATTCTCCTATCCCCCCACTTAAGTTAAACAACGTCCTCGTTGTTTGTATAAAAGGTTAAAAACTGGAAATAAAAAGAATTAGAACGGAAAAACTCCCCTGAGATTTGCTCGGTATGATCCTCCATTAGTGTAAGAGCAAAAATCAACTTCTTGTGGATTAGAACGTTAAAGCTTCATACTTGATTTATCCACAGGAAATCCAGGAAACTATAATACCACCAACACTTTAAAACACACCTAAGATAAGAAAGGTTCAACTTGCATAATACATTAGTAGTTAGGAAAAATAAAACTTAAAAATTAAAACTGAAAATCATCAGGTCAGTCGATGCGCCGTATCTTATTGAAGAAGATACGCCGTATCGATCCTGGAATAAATACGGATCAGAATAAAGATGCGCCGCATCCTTAACCAGGGATGCGCCGCATTAAAATAAACTGATAAATAGTTTTAAAGTCGAAAATTAAAAAATGCAGAAAAATAAAATAAGATATGACCATTGCAGAGGATGCGTCGCATCTCAGGACTGAGATGCGCCGTATCTTCGTGCGGCCTGGACTGACTCGACACAGAAAACAGAATGATAAATGATAAATCCGGGTTGTCTCCCGGTCAGCACTTGTCTTTATTCCAGAGTCTTCAAGTTAGACTCACGTTCAGCTCTTTAGTATCGATCATTGAAGGAGTCGGAAACATCACGCTCCTTCATCCCCAATTTAGTAATATTGAACACTCCTTGCTCGTCCTTAATTTCCACGCCGTTCTTCTTTAATACCTGTATAAATAAAGTCCTGTCCCTTTCGGGCAGAGATGACAAAATGATAGACGGGAAATTCTTATTATTATGTAGGCACAAATAAGCAAGGTGGGGTGGTAGTTCAATAAACACATCATGATTCAAATTCGTTTTCTCAACTACTCTCCTACGTTTATTAATTACTACACAATCATACCACTCATCATCAGAATCACTAACAATATCGCGTCTAAGTTCCGTAGGTACATTAAGGTCAATGAATTCCTCAAAGTCTTCATGATTAGGATTAGTTGAGTTGTTTTGAATCAATGTTTCTCCCATAAGTCTAGCTTCAAGATCGAGGTCCATACGCTCTCTTAATCCTAGCACATAAACACCTCTAATTATGCTTTTAACTGGATCTTGGCACTTATAGACTAGTTTATTATTCCCTACCCTTAATGAAATTTTTCTCTTAAACACATCAATCTTAGCACGGGCAGTAGACAAGAAAGGTCTTCCGAGGATTAAAGGAATCTTAACATCCTCGGGCATGTCTAGTATAACAAAGTCTACGGGAAAAATAAACTGCTCAATTTTAACTAGCACATTATTGGCAATCCCTTCAGGTCGTTTTACTGTTTTATCAGCCAATTCAATAAGTAATTTAGTTGGTGCTAATTTTCCTAGTCCTAGGGTAGCGAATGTCTTAAGAGGCATAACACTAACACTAGCTCCTAAGTCAGCCAACACATTATTGAAAGATATATTATTAATAGAACAAGGTAGAGTAAAACTTCCTGGGTCTCTTTCTTTATGAGGCAAGGCATTTGAATCGGTTGCAGGGCTCTCTTCTTTCATTGTTGCCTTGATCTCCTCTTCAATTTTTGTCTTCTCTTTTAGTAATCTCCTTAAGCTGATTGAAGAGTTAAAGAAAAATTCGGGTCTTGCACCATCATTACCATTCATCGATCTTCTAGGTATATTAGGAGTGACTTCTTCAGTGGTGCTTATGGCCTTGACATGATCCCTTGGGTTGGTTTCAGTTGAGCTCGGTAAACTTCCATATCCCCTTTCTTGAAGAACTTTGCTCATTTGACCAATTTGTTGTTCCAATGCTTTGATCGAAGCTCCTTGATTTCTTGTAGTAGTGTCCGTTGAAGCTCGAATTTCCTTGATCATAGCAGTATTCTCTTCATGTCTTTTAGCAGCATCGGCCATAATTTGCTTTAAAGTATCATCTAAAGTCTGCCTCCTCTCTTGATAAGCGGGATTGAAGGTGTTCTTTTGATAGAATCCCGGACTAGCTTCCCTAAATCTTGCTGAAGGTCGGAATGGTTGTCCAAATTGGGTGTAATAAGCTTCTTCAAACGTCTCACTTTCATTCTTGTTCGGGCAATCTTTAGTGTAGTGAGGTCCTTCGCATTTTTCACATCCAACTTGGGCAGCATATGCTCTTTCATCTCGCTTCTTCATCTCTCTACTAATTTTATCCAATTGAGCTTGAATAGCAGCAATTCCATCAAAATTAGTGCTGCTCTTAGATCTAGTAGAGGTCCCATCGTGCCATTTCTGAGAATGGTCAGCAGCTTCTTGGATCGCTTTCCTAGCATTAGTTGCACTCATCTGAGGTACAGCTCCCTTAGCATCCAAAATCTGTCTTGTAGGCACGTCCAATCCCTGATAAAACAATATTATTTCCTGCATAGGGGTTAGATAGTGTTGAGGACATTTTATCAATAAATCTTTAAATCGTTCCCAAGCTTGATAAAGGGTTTCATCAGGCTCTTGCTTGAAACTATTGATAGCCTCCATCTTCTTGGCAGTCTTAGCAGGTGGACAATATCTCTTCAGGAATTTGCTCTTCAAACCTTCCCACGTAGTGATCGAACTAGCAGGTTCATTCCTTAGCCACTTGTTAGCAGCTCCTTTTAGTGAGATTGGGAAGATTCTTAGCATGAGTTGATCGGTATTGACACTTTCTGTAGTAAACAAATCTGCAATCTCCAGGACCTTTTCAACATGCTCATTAGCATCCTCTTGTTCCGTCCCACTGAAAGCATTCTCTCTGAGCTCTTTGAGAAATTGTCCCTTCAACTCAAATTTTGACTTGTCATCAAACTTAGGTCTAGCAACTCCTGAAGTGTAATCAGCACGGGTATTGTTCATGTATTCCTCCATAGTAGTGTTTTCGCCCATTATTTCTGTTTCAACTTCCTCTTTTTCTTCAGAAAAGTAATCAAGCTCGAGTGAACTTGAAAGATCAAAGCTTCTTGTGTTGAAAAGCCTTTTAAGCGAATGTAGGGCTCGTTCAGGATCTTCGAAAGGTTGAATCAAGTTCCTCGTAGAACTCCTGGTCATGCACTTCCTGAAATCAATCACAAAAGCATCAGTAGGGTATGCTCGAGAAAGTAATATATCAGATAATTAATAACGAAAACGGAATACGAAAAATTAAAGTTACTGATATCTGCAGACGATGCGCCGTATCCAAAGAGTTGGATACGCCGTATCTTATGATCGTTAAAATTAAATCAGACTTTATTCAGAAAATAGATACGCCGCTTAGAATTTATGAATGCGCCGTATCGAATCAATTAATCAAAAATCAATTTATCTAATTAAAATTAAATGCGTCGTATTAACGAAAGTTAATGCGCCGTATTTTCGTTACGTTTAAAAATAAAAGATTTTTGATTCAGTAAGATGCGCCGTATCGACGGAAATCGATACGCCGTATTTGTTTAATAATTCGCAAACTGTTTTTAATTAAAATAATAGATACGCCGTATCTGCGAAAGCAGATGCGTCGTATGGCGTTAACGTTTAGAAAAAATTTTTATCAAAACAGATACGCCGTATCTACAAAAGCAGATGCGTCGTATTACTTTATCGCTTAGAAAAATTTTCTTGTTAAAAACAGATACGCCGTATCTTGGGGAAAAGATGCGTCGTATCGAATTAATTAAACGCGTTGTATTAAAAAAAATTTAAACGCAATACGCCGTATCTGAGAGATCAGATGCGCCGTATCGTTTGATTTAGCACAGTACAACGATAGCAGAACAGAAAAATACGAAAAATAAAAACAAAAAAATAAAACACACGAAACAAAAAATAAAACACACAAAAATAAAAACAAAAGCAAACAAATAACACACAATACAACAAATATGCAAAATAGTACAATGATGCAATTAATCTAATAAAAAGAAAAACAACCTAATTAAAATACTAATCAAATTAACAGATAATAACAATTCACTCCCCGGCAACGGCGCCAAAAACTTGATGCGCGTGATGTGTCGTTGCGGTTTAGCAGTTTTAATGCCTACTCAAGTTTTAAATTTATATTTAGCCGACTTATCAATAACACACACACTTAACGAGCAGTGTACCCGGTCAGTATGAAGATAATGGTAAGTAGAGTGTCGATCACTAAGAGTGGAACGTATAATCTCGTTAATCTAATCAGTATTTTAATATCCTAACGCAAGGGGGTTTCAGCCTGAGAGACTGGCACAGTTTTGTTTGCAATTAAATAATAAAATAAACAAATAGGCACGAATCAGCAAGTAGCACACACGTACACAGATAGATACTAGAGACAATAAGAGGGCTGTCCTTATGATTAAGTAGATTGTCACTTGTTTTATTGATAGCTTTATATGAAGTGTATGTAATTAACCCTTTCTCGTTGGTCCTATTCTCATCGGCGAGTAAACCCTTAATGACGACTTATGTCTAAAAGTTATTCCTAAGTGATCAATTTAGAAACAACCGTGGGAGCCACACCTTGTCCCGCAGTCGGGTGCCCGCAAGCCACTAATAAACACAGAGGTGGTCAATGCACTAATAAGTAGTAACCAAAGACATCAACATATAAACTTTAATTGATGGGAAAGCAAGTATTAAAGGGAGTGCAATCTTTCCGTTGTCACATTACACAAGCCACCAATCCTGATGAATTAAAGTTTGCTAAAACAATAAAACAAAACTACTTAATGAATTAAATACATGCAGCACCTTCTTACAGCTCTTGTATCTTCGATTTGGGTGTGTCTTGTGCTGCCTTCTTGACTGAATTCGTCCTTCTCTTCTGTTCGGTTTTTAGGTTTTCGAACTTCCGATTCTCTTTTTGCGTCTGGTCTACGGGGTATTTATAGTTTGTGTCTGAGGAAAGATGCGGCGCATCTACTTAAGTAGATGCGGCGTATGTACTTAACTTCGCGTGGGGTCCAAGATTATAATATTCAGGAATATTCGTACACCGCCAGAAGATGCGGCGTAACTCTTTATTAGATGCGGCGCATGTCCTCTTGTATCTTGGATCGTATCTGGTGATATCTTGATAGAGATGCGGCTCATGTTGATAGTGAGATGCGACGCATCTGGAGCAGAATTGACTTGATCTTGTCCATGTCAGTAGACTCTTCACTTTATGCACGTTTTGCTCCATTATTAGTCCAAAATCGCCAATTTCACCAAATGCTTGTTTTTACCTGAGAATTACAAAAGTAAACGATTAAGTATCAATCCTCATACATAATATAGTAAAACAAGTCAAATTAATAGGATAAATGATAGTAATAAAATGTACTTATTTGAGTTCATCAAATATCCCCCCACTTGAACTTTACTTGTCCCCAAGTAAACCTTAGATTAAATCTCATGAAAATGTATCCTAAAAGATGTTAGGATTTATTTTTATATTTAAGCATGTATTCGTTTATTTCGTAATCACACAACTAAACACTTAACGAATTAGAAGTAAAATAAAATAAGTCGATAAAAGCAAATCTAATCGTTTAACTGTCCAGTCGCGACGAATATTCTATCATAAGCTTGGCAAGTATACACATCTCCACCACTAAAGCTAAGGAATAACAAGTCTAAAGCGGTAAAAAGGGTTTTTAGGCTTAAGGGTTAATTATTCTTATTTCACTATCGATCTCAAATTCCAGAAAAGGCGACAAAATCACAAATACATGATCGAATCCACGAACACGATACTTGCAATTGCTCAAATCCTTAACTCGAATAGGCTAAAGATAGGTCCAAACTTCACCAATAATAATATATCAAAAAGGGCGACAAAATCATAAATACATAGCCGAATCCACGACTACGATACTTAAGATTGCTCAAATCCCTAATCTCAATAAATCAAAGGTTCGGTTGGATAAAGAACAATACAGGGTATGGATAATATTTGGGATATAAATTGGTGTAAAAATAAAAATAAAAATAAACAAAACAAATAAATTAAAATCCTAAGTGTGGTTAATCACTATCCCAACCATCCCATGAATAAGACTCATATCATTGAATAACTCACGCTTTAACACTTGAAACACACGCTTTAGGTAGACACGAATTATACTCAACAAAATCTTAATCAAAGAATAATCCTTAATTGGCATTCCCATAACTGCCAATTCCCATTCAATCCATAGATATAATACAACAAATAGTGGTGATATCGACCACTTACATAACTTTACATCGTTGGCTTAAAATAAACATCCAACTCTTTTTTTTCTTTCTTTTTCTTTTCTCTCTTTTTTTTTTTTTTTTTTTTTTTTTTTTTTTTTTTTTTTTTTTTTTTTTTTTTTTTTAAGACATAAACATAGATGTGTAAAATTTCACCACATCACTACAACTTTCTTTCCGGATAATTTTTATTCATACTTTTCATACTTCAGAAATAATGGTAATAGTGAAAGTAGTAAACACACGAAAAATAAACTCAAAAATATACAATATTTACTTTCACTCCAATTTGCATTGTGCAATTTCCCGACCTAACCATATATAATGAATTACGCACGCGAACACAGGCAATGTAAGGAAACACACTCTGCCTATAGCAATTAACCAACCACGGATTCTAATCTACAGGGTAGGCTAAGGTTTAAGGTGTAACGAAACATTTTAAACATAGGTGTAAGAAACGAAAGGAATGGCTCTGAGGGTTTTTCTAGGGGTATCTTACTCTAAAAATGAGAGTAACAAAAGGGTTTATACGGGGGTTAACTAACCAGTGTAGTTAGTTAATAACACATAACATATAAAGGCTATTTGGTGTAATCCTAGAATTTTACCAATTTAGACAAGTCATTCCAATTATATAAATAATACTCATTATGGTGGTCTCGAATAGTATACAAGCCATGTTCTAAAGTTTACAAGTCACCGGCACACTCATAGATTTGTGAATTTTGAAAAATCACAATTTTTGAAAATAACGTCTTGTGTGCAGTTATGCAACTTAGATCTTAAACAAAAACATGCTAAAATTTTTTTTTTTTTAAGTTTGATATATTAAGCACATTTTAAGCATAATTTTTGAAAAAGTTTAGGACAAGTAATTGTTAAGTGTTCTAATTCTCCTATCCCCCCACTTAAGTTAAACAACGTCCTCGTTGTTTGTATAAAAGGTTAAAAACTGGAAATAAAAAGAATTAGAACGGAAAAACTCCCCTGAGATTTGCTCGGTATGATCCTCCATTAGTGTAAGAGCAAAAATCAACTTCTTGTGGATTAGAACGTTAAAGCTTCATACTTGATTTATCCACAGGAAATCCAGGAAACTATAATACCACCAACACTTTAAAACACACCTAAGATAAGAAAGGTTCAACTTGCATAATACATTAGTAGTTAGGAAAAATAAAACTTAAAAATTAAAACTGAAAATCATCAGGTCAGTCGATGCGCCGTATCTTATTGAAGAAGATACGCCGTATCGATCCTGGAATAAATACGGATCAGAATAAAGATGCGCCGCATCCTTAACCAGGGATGCGCCGCATTAAAATAAACTGATAAATAGTTTTAAAGTCGAAAATTAAAAAATGCAGAAAAATAAAATAAGATATGACCATTGCAGAGGATGCGTCGCATCTCAGGACTGAGATGCGCCGTATCTTCGTGCGGCCTGGACTGACTCGACACAGAAAACAGAATGATAAATGATAAATCCGGGTTGTCTCCCGGTCAGCACTTGTCTTTATTCCAGAGTCTTCAAGTTAGACTCACGTTCAGCTCTTTAGTATCGATCATTGAAGGAGTCGGAAACATCACGCTCCTTCATCCCCAATTTAGTAATATTGAACACTCCTTGCTCGTCCTTAATTTCCACGCCGTTCTTCTTTAATACCTGTATAAATAAAGTCCTGTCCCTTTCGGGCAGAGATGACAAAATGATAGACGGGAAATTCTTATTATTATGTAGGCACAAATAAGCAAGGTGGGGTGGTAGTTCAATAAACACATCATGATTCAAATTCGTTTTCTCAACTACTCTCCTACGTTTATTAATTACTACACAATCATACCACTCATCATCAGAATCACTAACAATATCGCGTCTAAGTTCCGTAGGTACATTAAGGTCAATGAATTCCTCAAAGTCTTCATGATTAGGATTAGTTGAGTTGTTTTGAATCAATGTTTCTCCCATAAGTCTAGCTTCAAGATCGAGGTCCATACGCTCTCTTAATCCTAGCACATAAACACCTCTAATTATGCTTTTAACTGGATCTTGGCACTTATAGACTAGTTTATTATTCCCTACCCTTAATGAAATTTTTCTCTTAAACACATCAATCTTAGCACGGGCAGTAGACAAGAAAGGTCTTCCGAGGATTAAAGGAATCTTAACATCCTCGGGCATGTCTAGTATAACAAAGTCTACGGGAAAAATAAACTGCTCAATTTTAACTAGCACATTATTGGCAATCCCTTCAGGTCGTTTTACTGTTTTATCAGCCAATTCAATAAGTAATTTAGTTGGTGCTAATTTTCCTAGTCCTAGGGTAGCGAATGTCTTAAGAGGCATAACACTAACACTAGCTCCTAAGTCAGCCAACACATTATTGAAAGATATATTATTAATAGAACAAGGTAGAGTAAAACTTCCTGGGTCTCTTTCTTTATGAGGCAAGGCATTTGAATCGGTTGCAGGGCTCTCTTCTTTCATTGTTGCCTTGATCTCCTCTTCAATTTTTGTCTTCTCTTTTAGTAATCTCCTTAAGCTGATTGAAGAGTTAAAGAAAAATTCGGGTCTTGCACCATCATTACCATTCATCGATCTTCTAGGTATATTAGGAGTGACTTCTTCAGTGGTGCTTATGGCCTTGACATGATCCCTTGGGTTGGTTTCAGTTGAGCTCGGTAAACTTCCATATCCCCTTTCTTGAAGAACTTTGCTCATTTGACCAATTTGTTGTTCCAATGCTTTGATCGAAGCTCCTTGATTTCTTGTAGTAGTGTCCGTTGAAGCTCGAATTTCCTTGATCATAGCAGTATTCTCTTCATGTCTTTTAGCAGCATCGGCCATAATTTGCTTTAAAGTATCATCTAAAGTCTGCCTCCTCTCTTGATAAGCGGGATTGAAGGTGTTCTTTTGATAGAATCCCGGACTAGCTTCCCTAAATCTTGCTGAAGGTCGGAATGGTTGTCCAAATTGGGTGTAATAAGCTTCTTCAAACGTCTCACTTTCATTCTTGTTCGGGCAATCTTTAGTGTAGTGAGGTCCTTCGCATTTTTCACATCCAACTTGGGCAGCATATGCTCTTTCATCTCGCTTCTTCATCTCTCTACTAATTTTATCCAATTGAGCTTGAATAGCAGCAATTCCATCAAAATTAGTGCTGCTCTTAGATCTAGTAGAGGTCCCATCGTGCCATTTCTGAGAATGGTCAGCAGCTTCTTGGATCGCTTTCCTAGCATTAGTTGCACTCATCTGAGGTACAGCTCCCTTAGCATCCAAAATCTGTCTTGTAGGCACGTCCAATCCCTGATAAAACAATATTATTTCCTGCATAGGGGTTAGATAGTGTTGAGGACATTTTATCAATAAATCTTTAAATCGTTCCCAAGCTTGATAAAGGGTTTCATCAGGCTCTTGCTTGAAACTATTGATAGCCTCCATCTTCTTGGCAGTCTTAGCAGGTGGACAATATCTCTTCAGGAATTTGCTCTTCAAACCTTCCCACGTAGTGATCGAACTAGCAGGTTCATTCCTTAGCCACTTGTTAGCAGCTCCTTTTAGTGAGATTGGGAAGATTCTTAGCATGAGTTGATCGGTATTGACACTTTCTGTAGTAAACAAATCTGCAATCTCCAGGACCTTTTCAACATGCTCATTAGCATCCTCTTGTTCCGTCCCACTGAAAGCATTCTCTCTGAGCTCTTTGAGAAATTGTCCCTTCAACTCAAATTTTGACTTGTCATCAAACTTAGGTCTAGCAACTCCTGAAGTGTAATCAGCACGGGTATTGTTCATGTATTCCTCCATAGTAGTGTTTTCGCCCATTATTTCTGTTTCAACTTCCTCTTTTTCTTCAGAAAAGTAATCAAGCTCGAGTGAACTTGAAAGATCAAAGCTTCTTGTGTTGAAAAGCCTTTTAAGCGAATGTAGGGCTCGTTCAGGATCTTCGAAAGGTTGAATCAAGTTCCTCGTAGAACTCCTGGTCATGCACTTCCTGAAATCAATCACAAAAGCATCAGTAGGGTATGCTCGAGAAAGTAATATATCAGATAATTAATAACGAAAACGGAATACGAAAAATTAAAGTTACTGATATCTGCAGACGATGCGCCGTATCCAAAGAGTTGGATACGCCGTATCTTATGATCGTTAAAATTAAATCAGACTTTATTCAGAAAATAGATACGCCGCTTAGAATTTATGAATGCGCCGTATCGAATCAATTAATCAAAAATCAATTTATCTAATTAAAATTAAATGCGTCGTATTAACGAAAGTTAATGCGCCGTATTTTCGTTACGTTTAAAAATAAAAGATTTTTGATTCAGTAAGATGCGCCGTATCGACGGAAATCGATACGCCGTATTTGTTTAATAATTCGCAAACTGTTTTTAATTAAAATAATAGATACGCCGTATCTGCGAAAGCAGATGCGTCGTATGGCGTTAACGTTTAGAAAAAATTTTTATCAAAACAGATACGCCGTATCTACAAAAGCAGATGCGTCGTATTACTTTATCGCTTAGAAAAATTTTCTTGTTAAAAACAGATACGCCGTATCTTGGGGAAAAGATGCGTCGTATCGAATTAATTAAACGCGTTGTATTAAAAAAAATTTAAACGCAATACGCCGTATCTGAGAGATCAGATGCGCCGTATCGTTTGATTTAGCACAGTACAACGATAGCAGAACAGAAAAATACGAAAAATAAAAACAAAAAAATAAAACACACGAAACAAAAAATAAAACACACAAAAATAAAAACAAAAGCAAACAAATAACACACAATACAACAAATATGCAAAATAGTACAATGATGCAATTGATCTAATAAAAAGAAAAACAACCTAATTAAAATACTAATCAAATTAACAGATAATAACAATTCACTCCCCGGCAACGGCGCCAAAAACTTGATGCGCGTGATGTGTCGTTGCGGTTTAGCAGTTTTAATGCCTACTCAAGTTTTAAATTTATATTTAGCCGACTTATCAATAACACACACACTTAACGAGCAGTGTACCCGGTCAGTATGAAGATAATGGTAAGTAGAGTGTCGATCACTAAGAGTGGAACGTATAATCTCGTTAATCTAATCAGTATTTTAATATCCTAACGCAAGGGGGTTTCAGCCTGAGAGACTGGCACAGTTTTGTTTGCAATTAAATAATAAAATAAACAAATAGGCACGAATCAGCAAGTAGCACACACGTACACAGATAGATACTAGAGACAATAAGAGGGCTGTCCTTATGATTAAGTAGATTGTCACTTGTTTTATTGATAGCTTTATATGAAGTGTATGTAATTAACCCTTTCTCGTTGGTCCTATTCTCATCGGCGAGTAAACCCTTAATGACGACTTATGTCTAAAAGTTATTCCTAAGTGATCAATTTAGAAACAACCGTGGGAGCCACCACTTGTCCCGCAGTCGGGTGCCCGCAAGCCACTAATAAACACAGAGGTGGTCAATGCACTAATAAGTAGTAACCAAAGACATCAACATATAAACTTTAATTGATGGGAAAGCAAGTATTAAAGGGAGTGCAATCTTTCCGTTGTCACATTACACAAGCCACCAATCCTGATGAATTAAAGTTTGCTAAAACAATAAAACAAAACTACTTAATGAATTAAATACATGCAGCACCTTCTTACAGCTCTTGTATCTTCGATTTGGGTGTGTCTTGTGCTGCCTTCTTGACTGAATTCGTCCTTCTCTTCTGTTCGGTTTTTAGGTTTTCGAACTTCCGATTCTCTTTTTGCGTCTGGTCTACGGGGTATTTATAGTTTGTGTCTGAGGAAAGATGCGGCGCATCTACTTAAGTAGATGCGGCGTATGTACTTAACTTCGCGTGGGGTCCAAGATTATAATATTCAGGAATATTCGTACACCGCCAGAAGATGCGGCGTAACTCTTTATTAGATGCGGCGCATGTCCTCTTGTATCTTGGATCGTATCTGGTGATATCTTGATAGAGATGCGGCTCATGTTGATAGTGAGATGCGGCGCATCTGGAGCAGAATTGACTTGATCTTGTCCATGTCAGTAGACTCTTCACTTTATGCACGTTTTGCTCCATTATTAGTCCAAAATCGCCAATTTCACCAAATGCTTGTTTTTACCTGAGAATTACAAAAGTAAACGATTAAGTATCAATCCTCATACATAATATAGTAAAACAAGTCAAATTAATAGGATAAATGATAGTAATAAAATGTACTTATTTGAGTTCATCAATATGCTTTCTCAAAAATTAAAATAAAAAGTTGAACTCGGGCTCTATATCAAAATTGTATAAAAATTTGATTTGCATAACAAAATGATTTTAACGTTCAAACGTTTGAAAACAGCACATACTTTAGTCAGATTAGGAGCTTCTGGGAGGAAAAGCCATAGATTACTTGTATAAGCTCTAAAGATAACCAACTACTCTACGCTTAGCATTTTCATTTGCACAAATCGTAAAACCTTAGTCTAATCGTTAAGGAAGCAGCCAGATCAACACTCTGGCAGAGTCGGGATTCCCTTTGTTCTAACCTAATCAAGACTAACACACTTTTATTGATGACATTTTATTTTATTATTATTATTTTTTTATATGACAAAAATTTTGAAATTTTGGTCAAAAACGGGGGTACTAGGGACTAGAAGGTACTTATGTGACAAAATTCGCGAGAATTCCCCCCACACTTAGAATTGAATATTGCCCTCAATATTCAAAGTACCGGCTATTATGCCGACACTTAGAACGTAAAAAGGTAATACTAATAGCCAAGTGTGGAAAAGAAATCTACATTTTTCACAAAAAAGGTTGAAAAGATATCCCTAGATAAACGTTAGCAAAAGGATAGGATATTGGGCGGGTGGATTGAAAACAGGCGCGTCAATCAACACTATCCAAGGGAAACCTGAAAATCAGAGCAAACAACACACAAAAGCCAAGTACAGTGGGATTCCCCCACACTTAGTTGTTAGAAATAAGAGAGAAGACAGAAACATGGGCGTTTACCCATGTGATGCTAATGTTTTTGTTAACCGAGTCACTAGCTTGACTCGACCCCAAATTCATTTGTTCTTGGGGAAGCATGTGGAAGAGAAAATCTCCATCGGACTTTCATTCGAAATGTTTGGATAAACATTGAAGTTCTTGAAAGTTCCACTCCGATGAGATGTACCCGGCTTAAAATAGAAATTATAAGTGGTGATACCGGGGTCAAAGATGGTATCCTCACTCCCGAAGAAGTGAAGAAGAGGAGAAATCACATTATATGTGATAAAGGGGGGAAAGATTCTGATAGTCGTTGGGAGAAAATTTCCATCAACATCAAGTTTGTCGTTTAAGCTCTTAAGGTCATGATCTAAAAGCGCCTCAGGAGGGAGATTCGGGATAGTGTCTTTAATAAGCAACCGCTCACTATAGATCACGTCTCCCTCCGAGTCCTTAGAGTAATCATACTCCGGTGGAGATATGATGTGAGAGAGTTCATCGGCGAACTCCCCCAGACTAGGGGCACAATTAGTTGACTGATCATGACTTAGCAAAAATTCCAATTCTATCAGATCTGACTCAAAATCGAAGTTTTTATCTTCATCCCCAGGTGGGATGGGATCAATGTGAACGAGTTCATCGGCGAACTCCTCAAGAAGAGAATCCTCTTTATGAAGTATGTCTTTGAGCTTGGGCTCAGGAGGGATATACAGAGGTGGGACATGTTCTGTACTTTGTGTGCTAGAAGTTTTCACCTCGTCCATTAATGTCTCCGTATCTGACTCATCACTTCCCTTAAGAGGATTGATTTCAACTTCCTTCGGAGGGAGAGAAAGTGATGGTTCTTTGTCCAATAATTTCTCAAGAAAAAGAATATCTCTCTCTAGATCAAGATTAGTATCATCAATTTCCGGCGAAATCGAATCATCAAGAGCAAGAAAAGCATCGGTCTCTTTCAAGAGAAAATCACAATCCTCGAAGGAGGTGAGAGATGTGATAACAGAACCAGAAGAGGGGGTGGGACTGCCACTCAATGGAGGAATTGATTTCTGATCGTCTTCTTCTACTAAAGGTTCATCCTCCTCACTCTTATCCTCGTTATGAATATCAAACTTTTGATTTTATGAAATTAGAGTAAATTCAAAATTAAAAGGATTTGTGATAGTCATATTGAATGTTTGAGAAGTAGAATCAGGAAGATCGAGAGGTTCCTCGGATACCCTTAGGATTGGAACAAGGTCATCAATTTCCTTAAGAGGATTGATTTCGACTTCCTTGTCCCCCATTAAAAAGGTATGTGAATGGTCCTCATTTGATTTCTCTTCATCAAAAGGTTCATCCTCATCACTTTCATCTGAGTATGAATAGTGGATAGTGTAAGGATGACTTGGTCCTTGCTGGCGATCTTGATTTATATAACTTTTGTGATTGCCAAGGACCCCAATTTGTGCAATCTCAGCGGGAATGCAATAGGAATAATGATCACTCAAAACAGTGGTAGAGTCACAAAGGGCTCCAGTATCCCACTGATAGTGATGTTGTGTCATATTCTCAATCAAATCATAAGCTTTTTGAGGAGTCTTCCTCATGAGATTGCCTCCGGCAGCCAACATGATTTTGTCTTGATCAATCGGAGTTATGCCACTATAAAAGGTTAGGATTTGATCAAGAAGCAAAATTTTGTGATCAGGACATTTCCGTAAAAAAGATTTGAATCGTTCCCAAGCTTCAAATACTGACTCAATGGGCAATTGCTGGAAATTCAGAATGTCTTTCCGAAGCTGCACCGTATTAGAATATGGAAAGTATTTTGAAAGAAACTTGACGAACATCTCTTCCCAAGTATGAATTGAGTGGGTTCTAAGAGTATAAAACCAAGATTCAGTGTGGTGGGATAAAGAGAACGGAAAAAGATTCAAACAAATGCTATCTTGAGAAACCCCTTTTTGTTTCATGGATTGAGTGATAGATATGAACTTGTTTAGGTGCTCGTTTGCATCTTCATCTCGAAATCCGTAGAATTGGCAATTTTGCCGAATCAGTTGAACCATATGATTTTTCAATTTGAAATCGGTTCCCGAGACTGATGTAGGAGTGATCGGTCCTCCTCTACCGATCAGTGTTGGACGATAGAAATCCTCCATGGTCCGAGGATCATAGGGATTGTATGATGGAAAACCGATCATTGCGGAGAATTAAACAATGAGAGGGTAAGAAGATAAGAATTAAACATTTAAAAGGAATAAGAAGAATATTTTTGAATTTTTATAATTAAACATATTTTAACAAACATAAAAGGAAAAAGGAAAAAGGGAAAAATAAATTTTGAAAAGAAAATCTTTTTGGGTTTTTTTTATATTAAAGAAAAATTAATCACAATATTTTTGGGATCGATTCGTCAATCGAAATTCGTTTCTCTCAAAACTACTCGCAGAGTGGCGGAGAAGCAAAGGTTCGCTCAAAAGCTGATTAAAAACCCGCCTCTTTCGGTTCGTCAATTTAATGACAAACCATCCTTAAACCACTTGTATAGGTTGTAATCTTAAGATAATCCGAAATCAAATAATTTCACGATTGTTTTGTTGGATATTATTTTGGTTTACAACACTTCCAAAAAAAAGTGAGGATATATTATTTTGTATTTTTTTGAAAACACCTTAGACAAAGTGTTTTTTTTTTTTTGGAAAATATTCACAAAAATACTATAAACCTTCACAAAGATTGGTTTATAAAATACGAATCGACAAACGAGATTAAAAATTCGCTACAACCTTCCCCGGCAGCGGCGCCAAAAATTGATCGATTAAAATCAATACGTTATTTTTCTCCAAGGAAACACAAGTGAAGTATGTGTAACCCGGGTCGTTATCCCCGATGAAGGATGAATGGAATTTGTGAGATCGGGTTTGTGAATCGTGTTTGAAATATGAAAATGGAGAGATTTTGGATTTTGATTAAGTTTACAACTACGGGAATCATAAATAGGCTACGGGAAACTTAAAAAGCATAGAGTACAAGTCTACAAAGCATAAATTAACAAAACGTGTGAATCTAAAAACGGAAAACGTTAGACTAAAACGTGAAATCTAAAAATATTAACCCTAAGAATTCCAAATTAATTTTCCTACGTTCTAAATTATAAAAGAAAATTTTAGAAAAAAAAAATATTTTTTTGATTTTTAAATTATTTAATATGAATTAAAAACTAATTAAACTAAATTAATTTCGGAAAAATACTAAATGAACAGTAAAAATTATGAAAAATTACCAAAAATTAAATTAAGCTAAAACTAATCTATGAAAAATAAGGGAACCTAAAAAACTACTGAAATAAGCATGAAATAAGCAGATAAGCAGTTATAAGCTAAAGGGCTGACACTAGTATAAAAATAAAATGAGTAGGATAATGCACCAAGCATAACTTGGTGCATTGGTAAGGGTTTGTGTGTTGGAACTAAGTGTCCCAGGTTCGAACCTCACTAACACCCATTTTTTTGCTAAACCTTTTTTTTTCTTTTTTTTCTTTCTGAAATTTAATTAAGCAAGAACAAAATAAGCTAAGTTAAAACTGACAACTTTTTGAAAACCAAGAAATAAGCCCAGAAAGAGCTTAACTCAATGATCAGTTAAGAAGAAAAAAAAATTGAAACAAAAGGAAAATTGCTAAGAAATGCAAATAAGCTAAAAAGCTTTCCTAAAAAGCTAAAGTTATGGAATAAGCTAAATTGGAACTGATAGCTACAATGGAATTCACACTAACCAAAGGGAATCAGAATTAAGCAATAAAAAAGGCACAAAATAAGCATAAGCAAAGAAAAGGACTGCTGATCTAAGGGATGTTCAGGGGACTAAGGGCAGTTTTCAAGGTCCCAGAAATCAGTTCAATTAAAATTCTAAAAATCAACAAAAAATAGACATGGATACATAAGCAAGCCAACTGTTTCTATACAAATTTTCAGCTTATAACATCTAACATGGAGAGAATTAAAAATCAAAGAAAACTGATGATAGTGACAAAATACAAAAGACTGCAGTCTGCTTGTGAAATTGAGATCAGTACATGCTAAGGTTGACAAAACAAATTTGAACTAATCTAGCTTCATTTGTATCAACTGATAAGAGTCAAAATGACTCAGAAATGAGGCAAGTAAAGCTCAAATCAGCTTATACATTAAACTAGCTTATGTTGTCAGTTAGTGCTTATCAGTATACCAAACTAACTTTTTTGAGTAAAACTGAGATTAAGAGTGACCTTACAATCAAACTAACCTGTATTAACTTCAACTAGAACAACTAAGCACAGAAATTTGACAATAAGCAATAATAAGCAGATAAACAGTACAGTTGACTATGTTGACCAACTAAGAAAACTTGAACTTTAATTAGAAATGAATTACAATACTGGAAATTAAAATAAGCTAAAAATTACAAAGTACCTTAAAGAAAAATGCTAAATAAAACCTACTTACAACTGAGAAAATCTAATCTATTTATACTAAAAAAATATATAAACTAAGGTCTTCCTCTTGTCCTAGTTTTGTGAGACAAAACTGCCTTGGAATACTCTTGTGCTTCTTTGGATCAAATCCCATCCGTAGGATTGGATTAGAAGTGATCACAGCCATCTAAATTGGATTTGGCGCCCAATTTGTCACACGGATTGGTGACATGGAGGAGGGGGAAAAAAAGATGGGTAGGGTGGCTGGTAGTGTATGGGGAGTGGGAGAGGGGACAATAATGTTGGGGAAGTACTGGTAAAGGTGATGGTGATGGTGTACGGTTATTTTGGCGGGATTTTGGGGATGAAGAAGGTGAGTGGGAGTTTGGTCTGACCTAGGTCAAATGTGGTTTAACTAAAATAAAATATGGCCGGATCGAGTTTGGGCTATTGGTTTTGGGCTAAGGGATAGGTGATGGGTTGGTTATTTGTGGATTTGGGATAAGTATTTGGAATATTGTTTAAACTTTAAGGGACCAATCTTGTAACTTCTGAAAATCCAGGGACCAAGGCAGCCAAAATCTTAAAATTATTTCCAACGATCATTTGTGTTGTTTTGGTATTTTTGGGGTTGACTTTGACTTTTGTCTTCACTTGATCAAATGCACAATTGTTGTCGAGTCGATCCAAAAATGCCGGTTTTCGCTCTGTTTTCAATCTTTTGTACCTGAAATGTATAAAAACACAAACCAAGGATATCTGCAATATAAATCGGGTGTTTTTGGTCATTTTTGTGTCAAATATGGGTATAAAATGATGAGTATTTACACACTCATCAATGATTTGTCCACTGCCTTCTTGAGAATGTATCAAAATCAGAATTCTAATCAAAACAATCATCAAGTCAATGTTGTTAATCAAAGTTGTGAAACATGTGGTGGTCCTCATCTGTATTTCGAGTGCCCAGCCTCCGGTGGCTACACTCAAGAGAATGTTTATGCTGCAATGGGAAACTTTAACACGGGAGGTAACGGTCACCAACCGCAAGGAGACCGTAATCTTCTCAGCTACCGTTCTAACAATTTTCTCGGACCACCCGGTTTTACACCCGTTCAAAACAACCAAAACCGTTTTCATCAAACCAACCAAGGTTATCAAGCAAACCAAAGTTACAATCAAAATCGTGGAAACAATTATCATGTTCAACCGCAACAAGTCTATCAATCTCCTCCTGCTCAAGTTGCACCTTCTCCCGATTTCTCAAATTATATGAAGACAACCGATGCTAGCATACGAACCATGCAGACTCAAATTAATAACATGAGAGTTGAACTTCGGAAAGAGATTGATACGACATTGACTCGACAAACAAACGAGCTTAAGCAAATGATGAGTGGTTTTTTACAAATGAATCAACCCTCAACCTCGGGTACATCTTCTCTTCCTAGCAATACGATCGCTAACCCGAGGGGCGATGTGAAAGCGATCACTACAAGGAGTGGTGTATCATATGATGGACCCACGGCTCCGACTACCTCTTCTTCTCTACCTCCCAAGGTAGTCGTCCGTGAGACCGAGGCGACAAAGGACACGGAACTTCCTACTAATAACGGAAGAACCGAAGATGTCCAACCTCCGGTTGTCCAACCGTCTGAACCAAAGATTGTTTTTGAGCCCGAAGAAGCTCCCGTTAAAACCAAACTTCCTTATCCCTCAAGATTAAACGATCAAAAGCTCCGCGAAAAAGCTTCAAATCAAATGGAGAAATTCTTTCAAATCTTCCAAGATTTGCATTTTGATATAAGCTTCGCGGACGCTTTACTTCTGATGCCTAAGTTTGCTTCCACCATTAAGGGTTTATTGAGCAACAAGGAAAAATTATTTGAACTAGCAAAAACTCCTCTAAATGAGAATTGCTCAGCGGTTCTCCTCAAAAAGCTTCCGAAAAAGCTTGGAGATCCCGGAAAGTTCCTTATTCCATGTGATTTTCTGGGGATGGTTGATTGCTACGCCTTGGCCGATCTTGGTGCAAGCATTAACCTAATGCCGCTATCCGTTTGGAACAAGCTTTCTCTCCCAGAACTGACCCCTACATGTATGACTCTTGAGCTAGCCGATCGGTCGATTACTCGTCCTAAGGGTGTAGCCGAAGATGTTTTTGTAAAAGTGGGGAAGTTCCATTTCCCCGCCGATTTTGTGGTTGTAGATTTTGATGCCGACCCCCGCGTTCCTCTAATTCTTGGACGATCGTTCTTGAGGACCGGGCGTGCTTTGATTGACGTATATGGTGAAGAAATAACATTGAGGGTTGATAATGAGGCCGTGACCTTTAACCTCGACCGAAATTTCAAATACTCCTCCAATCATGATTCCGTCTCGGTTAATCGAATTGATGTAATTGATGTTGCCTCGGAGGAGTATTCTCAAGAAATTCTTGGATTTTTCGATAAATCCTTGAGTGGCAATCCCACTCCTTCTTCTCAACCTATTCTTTCCGACCCTTCCCCGTCCCTCACTCCGTTTGAGGGAAGTGATTTCTTCTTGGAAAAGGTCGAGGACTTTCTTGCTATTGAAACACCAACTTCACCGGAAGTTGATGATTCTTATCTTGATCCGGAGGGAGATATTCTTTTGCTTGAAAGATTATTGAATGAAGATCCGACATCTTCTCTCCCTCTGACGGAAATTAAACATGAAGAAATTAAAGAAATTAAGCCGTCTACTGAAAATCCTCCGGAGCTCGAGCTCAAGGATTTACCTCCTCATCTTGAATATGCTTTTTTAGAGGATACCGACAAATTACCCGTCATTATTTCTAAAGAGTTAAAAGATGAGGAGAAGGCTCAACTTCTTGATGTGCTCAAAAAGCATAAGAGTGACATCGCTTGGCAACTCTCAGATATTAAGGGTATTGACCCTCGATTCTGTACTCACAAAATTTTAATGGAGGATGACTTCAAACCCACGGTGCAACAATAAAGAAGGGTGAACCCGAAAATTCATGAGGTGATCAAAAAGGAATTTCTCAAACTCCTTGATGCCAGAATGATTTACCCTATTTCTGATAGCCCGTGGGTTAGTCCCGTCCATTGTGTCCCCAAAAAGGGGGGTATGACCGTTATTGCAAATGAAGAAAATGAGTTGATTCCCACACGTCTCGTCACGGGATGGAGAGTGTGTATTGATTATCGAAAACTCAATGATGCTACTCGTAAGGACCATTTTCCGCTTCCTTTTATGGATCAAATGCTTGAGCATTTAGCGGGAAATGAGTTCTATTGTTTTCTCGATGGCTTTTCCGGGTATTTTCAAATACCAATTGATCCCCAAGATCAGAAAAAGACCACCTTCACTTGCCCTTATGGTACGTTTGCCTACCGGCGCATGCCTTTCGGCTTATGCAATGCTCCGGGCACGTTCCAAAGGTGCATGATGGCCATATTCCATGATATGATCGAGAAAACAATGGAGGTCTTTATGGATGATTTTTCGGTATATGGAAATTCTTTCTCTTCCTGCCTCTCCCATTTAGACAAAATGCTAAAACGGTGCGAAGACACCAATCTTGTTCTAAATTGGGAGAAGTGCCACTTTATGGTCAAAGAGGGCATTGTCCTCGGCCATAAAATCTCCAATGCCGGGATTGAGGTCGATCAAGCTAAAGTCGATGTTATCGCTAAGCTACCTCATCCCACCACCGTCAAAGGAATCCGAAGTTTCCTTGGTCATGCCGGTTTCTATAGACGATTTATTCAAGATTTTTCTAAAATCGCCCGGCCTCTGACCCGTCTTCTTGAAAAAGATGCTCCATTCTTCTTCTCTCCCGAATGCATCAAAGCATTCGAAATTCTCAAAAAGAAATTAACGGAAGCACCGATCTTGGTTGCCACCGATTGGGACTTGCCCTTTGAATTAATGTGTGATGCGAGTGATTATGCTATTGGTGCAGTCCTGGGGCAGCGAAAATCTAAGTACTTCCAGCCGATACACTATGCTAGCAAGACAATGACCGACGCTCAAACTCACTATACTACTATTGAGAAAGAGTTGTTGGCCGTTGTCTACGCTTTTGAGAAATTTAGACCATATCTCGTCTTATCTAAGACCATAGTGTATACGGACCATTCGGCTCTCAAATATCTTCTTGCTAAGCAAGATGCGAAGCCGAGATTTCTTCAGTGGATTCTCCTCCTACAAGAATTTGACGTCACTATTAGTGATAAAAAAAGGAGCGGAGAATCTCGCCGCCGATCATTTGTCTAGACTTGAAAATCCTCATCAAGGTGTTCTCGAGAAAAAGGAAATTACCGAAACATTTCCTCTCGAGACACTTGGGATGATTTCATTAAAAGACAATCCGAGTACCCCATGGTTTGCCGACTTTGAAAATTACCATGCGGGGAATTTTGTTGTGAAAGGGATGTCGTCACAACAAAAGAAGAAATTCTTCAAAGATGTTAAACATTATTTTTGGGACGACCCCTACTTGTTTAAAGTTTGTGCCGATCAAGTGATTAGACGGTGTGTTCACGGCCAAGAAGCCGTTGACATTCTCACGGCTTGCCATAATGGACCCACGAGGGGACATCATGGCCCGAACTACACCGCCAAAAAGGTGTTTGATTCCGGTTTCTATTGGCCTACGATATATCGTGATGCCCATGACTTGGTGAAGTCATGTGATTCTTGTCAACGTCAAGGAAAAATCTCATAAAAGGACGAAATGCCTCAATATGCAATTCAAGTTTGTGAGATCTTTGACGTGTGGGGCATCGATTTTATGGGCCCGTTCCCGTCTTCACGAGGGAACAAGTACATACTCGTGGCGGTCGACTATTTGTCTAAATGGGTTGAAGCGAAAGCGCTCCCCACCAACGACGCCCGAGTAGTTGTAAAAATTTTAAAGTCTCTCTTTGCTCGGTTTGGAGCTCCCCGTGCTATCATTAGTGATCGTGGTACGCACTTTTGCAATTACTAATTCGTAAAGTTCATGCTTAAGTACGGTGTCACTCACCGTCTTGCTACCGCGTATCATCTACAAACTAGTGGGCAAGTGGAAATTTCTAACCGAGGTTTGAAAAGAATTTTAGAAAGGACCGTAGGTGAAAATCGTGCCTCTTGGTCAGACAACTTGGATGACGCACTATGGGCCTTCCGTACAGCTTATAAAACACCCATCGGGTGTACTCCTTACAAGCTTGTGTATGGAATGGCGTGTCATCTACCGATCGAGCTTGAGCACAAAGCCTATTGGGCCTTGAAGCACGTAAACTTTGACCTAAAGACCGCGGGGGATCACCGAAAGCTTCAATTGAATGAATTAAATGAGCTTCGGGATCAAGCCTACGAGAACTCTTTAATCTATAAAGAGAAAACAAAGAGGATTCATGACTCTAAAATTAAGAACCGCGTTTTTAACGTTGTTGATCGAGTCCTCCACTTCAATTCTCGATTAAAGATTTTCTCGGGCAAATTCAAAACCCGTTGGTCTGGGCCGTTCACCATCACCCAAGTTTTTCCATATGGAACCGTCGAGCTATCTCAAAACGACGGTCCAAACTTTAAGGTGAACGGTCATAGGATCAAACATTACTTTGGAGGGGACATACCATCCATGGTTGTCCCGGATCTCCAAATTTTCCCCATGGACAATTGAATTCGGGGACGAGTCAAGCTTAGCGACTCGATTAAAAATAAGCGCTTCGTGGGTGGCAACCCATGCTTATCATTCTATCTTCTTTCTATTTTCTAACACTAAGTGTGGGGGAATTCCTCTACTTGTTGCTTTGTTGTTGTGTGTTTGCCTTTGTTTTCAGGATTCCCGTAGATCGTGATGATTGATATCCTGTTTTCAATCCAGCCGCCCAATATCCGATCTTTTTACTAACATCCAGGGATATCTTATTAATCCTTTTTGTGAAAAAAGATTTCGTTTCCACACTTGGATAGTATTATTACCTTTTTACGTTCTATAGTGTCGGCATAATAGACGGTACTTTGAATATTGAGGGCAATATTCAATTCTAAGTGTGGGGGGGGGGGGGGGGGAATTCTTGCGAATTTGACCAAAATTTTAAATTTTCACATGTTGTACCTACTAGTCCCCTAGCACCCCCGTTTTGACCAAAATTTTAAAATTTTTATCGTCTTTTAATTAAAAAATTGCATGAAAATGAAGTGCTTTGCACATTAAAAAATAATTTGCTATACATTAATGCTTAGGTGTTAGTGGAAGTTTAGACTTGATTAGGCTAGAACAAGGGGAATCCCAACTCTGCTAGAGTGTTGATCTAGCTGCTTCCCTTAATGTTTAGGCTAAGTTTTTACAAATTGTGCAAATGAAAATGCTAAGCGTGGAGTAGTAGGTTCTCTTTAGAACTTATATAAGTAATCTATGGCTTTTCCTCCCAGGAGCTCCTAATTTGCCTAAATAAGTGCTATTTTCAAACTTTTGAACCTAAAAACCGTTTTGTTAAGCAAATAAATTTTTATACAATCTTGATTTAGAGTACTAGTTCAAAGTTTTATTTAAATTTCGGAACAAGCATACTTTCTTAAAATCATAAAAAGAATGCAAAATGAAAGTGAGAAGTTGCTTGAAAGTTGCAAAAATTAAAGTTTTGAGTATGAATAACTAAGTCCTAAGCTACGGTTCGAGATCGGTCCTTGGATCCTTATTTCCAAAAGGCGTTTAGGTCTTGGCTACCCTCGTACACCGTGTTACACCCGTAAACCGATGAGGTACCAATTATGTAAATATTATGCTATGTACATATGTAAGCTATGTGTTATAGATTAAGTAACAACTTAATGTGTGCTCAAAATAAGAAGAATAGGACTTAGAGGGACTAAAATTTCCAAGAGGCCAAACTTGTATCTAACAACAAATAAATATCCAAGACTTAGGAAAGTCTGGAATAATCTTGGGAGTTCTTGAAGTGTCGACACATAGAGGAGAAATAGGAGGGAAGAGCAAAATTGGCTATTGAGCCAAGTTCTACCATTTTGAAGTGATCAAGAAGCACTAGAGATACCTTAATTGTTATCTCTTCAACAAGTAAGTGGTTTTCCCCAATTGTACAAATTAGGGTTCATATGGTTGGTTTTGAGTATTATGGATAAAGATGGTGAATTAATGTTCTCCTTAGTTAGTTGGTTACTAATTGAAGTTAATCTTGTGATAGGAAGTATTTGTAGAGCCCAATCAAAACCAAGTAGGAAGCTAGTAGGATTTGAGGTAAGTATATGAGTATAACTTGTTAATGTTATGATGTTAATGTTATGAATTGTGTTAATGTGATTTGTTATGGAGCTTGTGAATGAATGATAGCTTGGATCCAATGCTAGTTGTGTTAATGCTATATAATTACTTGCTTGGTCAAGGTGAGTAATAAACCCATTTTATGCTCCTTGCTAATGTTATGATTGGTGTAAATCACCAATCTCATGTAAAAGTGATGTTGGTTATGTCTTATATACTTACTAAGCGTTTTCGCTTACGTTTGAAGTTAATGACATTTTGTAGGTACAAGTGGAGGAAGTAAAGGTAAGGATCTAGCTTAGCTTATAGCGTAGAAGGTAGATTAGAAGATCGTATTCTTTTGGACCAAGCGTGTTGAAGTTGAAAGCCCCGAAGTCTCTTTTTCGTGTTTTGGGTATATTTCAATCCATATGGTCATTTTGTTATTTAACGGTTTGTCGTCATATAAGGTCATTGTCCAAGTTGGGTCGCAAGTCAAGTTCATGTAAATGTCAAGAAGTCTTTATGTTATGTGGTTAGGGTGGTATTTAGGAGGGTGTTTGGCATTTAGCCATTCTCACCCATTTTGGGAAGCTATGGGTTAAGACTTTGTACTAACAACTTTTCAATATATTAGATATGTCAACTAATGTATGCTTCCAAATGGATATGTTGTGGATAGGTGTATTGGGTAAAAGTGTGTAGTTGAAATGGGTTCTTAAGGGGGTGTTTGGAATAAGCGGGTTTCCACCCATTTTGGTATATGAACGGGTCATGGGTGCATAGGACAAGTTTGGTATGATAAGTTATGTATGTTGGTCAAGTATGGTGGGTAAAGGAAGTGTTTTAAATGGTTTGGAGTTTAATGGGTCAAAATGGGTTAATGCATAACCCGTAAGTTTACTCATCTTGGTTCTGAGTTTTACTCATCTTGGTTCTGAGTTTTACTCATCTTGGTTCTGAGTTTTACTCATCTTGGTTCTAAGTACTCATCTTGGTTCTGAAGTACTCATCTTGGTTCTAAGTACTCATCTTGGTTCTAAGTACTCATCTTGGTTCTGAAGTTCTCATCTTGGTTCTAAGTACTCATCTTGGTTCTGAAGTTCTCATCTTGGTTCTAAGTTGTTCATCTTGGTTATGAATGTGGGTTTTGGCAGATTTTCGGTAATCTTTGAAAATTCATATCTTTTGAACCGTAAGTCGTTACGGGTCGCACCACCCGTCGTTTTGAAGGTAATCGAGTCTAGTTTCTTGTAAAAATAATATTAAGTGTCATATATTTATAGATTTTTGTCAGAATGTAAAAGAGTAGCAGCGAGTCAGTTCTGGGTAGACTTTTTGCGAAAAAAATTTCACGTTTTTTGTCATGTTCGGTCACGGGGCGTTACAACTTGGTATCAGAGCTTCGGTCTAAGAGATTTAGGATTTCACCTTAGGATTTCCTAGACTTAGACCTTGTGTAGATGCGTTTAAAGCTAGTGTTTGTTATTTGTGTATCGTTTGGGTGATTTTAAGGACCCATATGTTGGATATTTTTCTGACTACGCCTGGCCACCGTAGTGATAAAAATATGGAACATATGTGAAGTTGAAATCATTTAGATCATACATGGGTGACAAGCTAGGGTGTTAGTATAAAGATAAAATGTCATTCATGCATCGATTAAGTATATGGTTGTGCTTGATATTATGAATTGCTAATTTTAAGTAAGAAGAAATGGAAACCCCTCACCCAAAAGAAGTCGCGAAAGCCACGGCTTCCAAACATGCCAAAACTTCGGCAAGTGATGCGGGTAATGATGGTAAGGATAACGAAAGTTCTTCTTCTAGTTCAGGGGGACCTAGCTTTAGGGGTTTTTCAGGAGAGGAGATGAAAGCCTTGAACTCAATGTTAGCAAAAAGAGTGGGTAAGGCTATTGAACAAGCAATGCCCTACTATGTCAAACAAACAACGCAAAATCTTAAGGAGCTAATGAAGGAAGAGTTTAAGGAGTTTAAGAAAGAATGTGGAGTAGCGAAAGAACCTAGGAGCGACAAAGCTACTTACCGGGACTTCACGGCTTGTGATGTACCACAGTTTACCGGTGTCCTTGACCCGATTGTTAGTAATAGGTGGGTTACGGCTGTGGAGGGTGCTTTTCGTACTAGTGGATGTGAGGAAAGGAAGAAGGTTATCTATGCTACTAATTTTCTTCTCGATAGTGCTAAGACTTGGTGGGAAGGAAAGGTGTGTGAGAAAGGTGAACCTTGGGTTGAAACATGTACTTTGAAGGAATTTAAGGAGTTGTTTAGTGCCGAATATGCTCCGGCTGAGGAGATTGACAAGATCCGTGAGAAATTATAATCTCTCACTCAAACCAACGAGACCGTGAATGAGTTGTGGAGAAAGTTCAATGATATGGTTCCTTATTGTCCCGAGTATCTTGGGAATGACAAGCTTAACGTCGATAGATTCCAACGAATGCTTAAGGATGATATTCGTGATGTGATCTCTCCATTCAAATGTACTACTTTGGAGGACCTCTTGAGTAGAGCGCGTGTGAGGGAAGCGGACTTATTGAGGAGGAAGGAGAAGGAAGCTAAGGAAATAAAAAGGAGGCAAGAGTTTGGAGATCGTGATGGAAAGAAAGCCAAGTTTGATCATGGCAAGGAAGATGTGGAAACCAAGACTAAGGTGGCTTGTCCGGAATGTAATAAGTTTCATGTTGGAGAGTGTAGGCGTAATACGCCGGGTTGCTACAAGTGTGGAGCTCATGACCATAAAAGTAAAGATTGCACCAAACCAATGATAGTGTGCTATGGGTGTAATGAAATAGGGCATAGGTTGAGGGATTGCCAAAAAACAAAGGCAATTGAAGCAAGGCCATTGAGGACTGTCAAAGAAGAAAAGGTTGAAATTCCAAAACCAATGGCTCGAGTCTATCAAATGAGTGCTGAAGAAGCTATGTTGGAGTCCGATGTTATTTCAGGTATTATTCTTGTTAATTCCGTAACCACTCGAGTTTTGTATGACTCGGGTGCTAGTGTGTCCTTCGTATCTTAAGATTTTAGTAAACATTTAACTACCCCACTAGTTAAACTTTCGACACCCTTGAAGTCGAAATAGCCGATAGTAAGGTCGAAGTTGTATCCAATGTATATCGAAGCGTAGGGATATAGATTGACGATAGTGTCTTTAGGATTGACTTAATACCCATAATACTCGGGGAATTTGATATTATTATTGGCATGGATTGGCTTGACAAATATAAAGCGGCGTAAGATAGGTGGAAAAGTTATGCCGACAATAGAAGAAGACCAATCGAATTCGAGGTAGGTGATTTGGTTATGTTAAAAGTTTCTCCGTGGAAAGGCGTTTTTAGGTTTAGAAATAAAGGGAAACTAAGTCCGAGATTTATAAGACCATTTAAAATCTTGAATTGGGTAGGAGAGGTAGCACATAAGTTAGAATTACTTAAAGAAACGAGAGGTATCCATAATACCTTTCATGTATAATACTTAAGGAAGTGGACGAAACAAATGTGGTTACTTTGAACAATATTAAAATGGATCCGGGATTGCTTTCCCAATAAGATGAACCAGAAGCAATATTAGGAAAGAAGTAAGACAACTTAGAAACAAAGAAATCCCACTAGTGGAAGTGTATTGGAGACATTGTAAGGGTTTGAGTGTTAGATGGGAGCCGGAAGAAAAGATGAGGAGTGAGTATCCCCATTTATTTCACGAGTAGAGTTTGAGGACGAACTCTCATTTTAAGGAGGGGTGAATTGTTACACCCGTAAACCGATGAGGTACCAATTATGTAAATATTATGCTATGTACATATGTAAGCTATGTGTTATAGATTAAGTAACAACTTAATGTGTGCTCAAAATAAGAAGAATAGGACTTAGAGGGACTAAAATTTCCAAGAGGCCAAACTTGTATCTAACAAAAAATAAATATCCAAGACTTAGGAAGGTCTGGAATAATCTTGGGAGTTCTTGAAGTGTCGACACATAGAGGAGAAATAGGAGGGAAGAGCAAAATTGGCAATTGAGCCAAGATCTACCATTTTGAAGTGATCAAGAAGCACTAGAGATACCTTAATTGTTATCTCTTCAACAAGTAAGTGGTTTTCCCCAATTGTAGAAATTAGGGTTCATATGGTGGGTTTTGAGTATTATGGATAAAGATGGTGAACTAATGTTCTCCTTAGTTAATTGGTTACTAATTGAAGTTAATCTTGTGATAGGAAGTATTTGTAGAGCCCAATCAAAGCCAAGTAGGAAGCTAGTAGGATTTGAGGTAAGTATATGAGTATAACTTGTTAATGTTATGATGTTAATGTTATGAATTGTGTTAATGTGATTTGTTATGGAGCTTGTGAATGAATGATAGCTTGGATCCAATGCTAGTTGTGTTAATGCTATATAATTACTTGTTTGGTCAAGGTGAGTAATAAACCCATTTTATGCTCCTTGCTAATGTTATGATTGGTGTTAATCACCAATCTCATGTAAAAGTGATGTTGGTTATGTCTTATATACTTACTAAGCGTTTTCGCTTACGTTTGAAGTTAATGACATTTTGTAGGTACAAGTGGAGGAAGTAAAGGTAAGGATCTAGCTTAGCTTGTAGCGTAGAAGGTAGATTAGAAGACCGTATTCTTTTGGACCAAGCGTGTTGAAGTTGAAAGCCTCGAAGTCTCTTTTTCGTGTTTTGGGTATATTTCAATCCATATGGTCATTTTGTTATTTAACGGTTTGTCGTCATATAAGGTCATTGTCCAAGTTGGATCGCAAGTCAAGTTCATGTAAATGTCAAGAAGTCTTTATGTTATGTGGTTAGGGTGGTATTTAGGAGGGTGTTTGGCATTTAGCCATTCTCACCCATTTTGGGAAGCTATGGGTCAAGACTTTGTACTAACAACTTTTCAGTATATTAGATATGTCAACTAATGTATGCTTCCAAATGGATATGTTGTGGATAGGTGTATTGGGTAAAAGTGTGTAGTTGAAATGGGTTCTTAAGGGGGTGTTTGGAATAAGCGGGTTTCCACCCATTTTGGTATATGAACGGGTCATGGGTGCATAGGACAAGTTTGGTATGATAAGGTACGTATGTTGGTCAAGTATTGTGGGTAAAGGAAGTGTTTTAAATGGTTTGGAGTGTAATGGGTCAAAATGGGTTAATGCATAACCCGTAAGTTTACTCATCTTGGTTCTGAGTTTTACTCATCTTGGTTCTGAGTTTTACTCATCTTGGTTCTGAGTTTTACTCATCTTGGTTCTGAAGTTCTCATCTTGGTTCTGAATGTAAAAGAGTAGCAGCGAGTCAGTTCTGGGTAGACTTTTTGCGAAAAAAATTTCACGTTTTTAGTCATGTTCGGTCACGGGGCGTTACACACCGGCCCTTGGATCTTTATTCAGGAAGGTGTTAGATCTTGGTCTAACATTCTTGGAACCTCATTTCCGGAATGTCTAGAGTCTTGGAACTCTCCGTTGTAACAGCCCTTGGATCCTTTATTCCTAAGGTATAAGGTCTTGGAATTTCCCCGTGAAGCTCCGTAGTTTATGGTTCAATAAGAAGTTAAGTTGTCAAAAAAAATAAATAAATAAATAAATAAATAATAAAAAAAAAGTGAAAAAGTGATAAAAAAAATGTATGGAAAATGTTTGTTTATGTTGCTTATCAATAAATGTGCGAAACTTGCTTTTTCTTAAATTTAAATCGAAAGTTGAACTAGTATTCGTCAAAATTGTCTAAAGGTTGGACGGTGATTTAGAATTTTTTTACTTCAAAGATCCCGTGAGCTCCGATACTATTCTCGAGGGTGTAAAAACCTAGCCTCCTAAGTTTACTAAGGACAAGCTGAGAAGAAAGTCGCTACATGGAGTGATCTCACCTTTGAATCTCTAATCTCTAAATCATTGTCGGTTGCTATCTATTTAAGCCTAATATTACCTTATAATATTAACTTAAATAAATAACAACCCTAATAAATGTCGACTTTTACGGTCAAAATTTTGAAAACAAGCACACACACCTAAGTATTTAAATAATTGTGGGAGTGAAAAGTTAAGTGTAGGTCCTCTTTAACTTGAACACACACACGTAATAAAGCTAATAAACAACGACTACTACTTAACAATAAGCTACGAAATGTAAACAACAATAAGTAAATGATATACGAGAGATTAGAGATGAATAGAGAAGAGATTAAGAGAAGAAGAGTCGGATGATTATCATTCACTTAAGACTTTGACATAGCTTCGGTACAAGAAATGAATAACCAACAAATAAAATGAGCTCCCTAACCTTCTATTTATAGGCGAAGATTAGGGCAACTCTTACATGAATGTTTCTAGAAGGAAAAATGATAAGAAGGCCGGCCCATGGACTTCTAATGGACCGGACCTTAATGCTAACTTAAAGTCCTTAACGTGCAACATATTAAACCATATGATCAAGACTTGTAATGTTAATAAAACGTGTTCCTAACAATCTCCCCCTAAGTCTTGGTCATCAATGTTGCTTGACGTCATCTTTGCTTCATTGGCTTCAGACGTCTTTATAATCTTTGTTCTTTGTTCTTGACTTGAAATGTTATGGTGTTGTCTCGATCTACCAATCTCCAATGTCTTCTCATCGTTTTCCATCATGCTCATATATCTTTGACTTTTGTTTTGCAGCTTGTTCTCACTTTTCAATCTTTAACTTGTGAAAGGTTGTAGTGCTTGAACTTTGACTTTTCTTTAATATATTCTGAACTTTTGATATTTCTGAGTCTTTATGAGAACTTATCTTCAGGATATGAGCATGATGGATTCTTGATGGTTGAACTCCAGATCCTCAGCAGCAACAGCAGCACGAACCAATCGGTACTTATAGGCTCAGACTTCGAGATTGTCAATAGCATAGTGTGAAGACTTTCTCTAATCCTTGCCCAGGCCGTTCTGAAACGGATACCCCCGAAAACGCTTACACGGACACACCGAAGTGCACCCACGATTCAGTGAGTCGCTGGAGATCACCCCACGACTGTAGACCGTTTGGAGCAAACACTAAGCGTAACCCACAAGGAGTTACCGAAGTGACCTGCTGTCAGGGCTGTTTGATGTAGACCCTGGCAAGATTTCCATTCAATCATTGATAATCACAATTGTGACTTTTCTCATGAATGTTCTAGGCAGATTGCTAAGATCTGCGAAGGACTCTTTGTTAATTTTACAACTGCTGCCCATGATGTAGAACAACAGTGTAATACTAAGTGTTCCTAATAGATCTTTGATGAATCTCATAGCTCTAGACTCAATTTTTGCACATTTGTTTGGTCATCGGAGGCTGGAGCAGAGTGCCTCCTTTTCAATATCAACACCCTCGTAATGATAGGTCGATAGGTTATGAAGGGTCCTCCGCGTGAAATGAAACAAGTATCTTTTGAGAGACACTTGAGTGGCTAGAAGGTTTAGTGCAGTGCGTCACTGGGTCTATGACGTCTTTTGTCTTCAATACCGGTGATGCTCAGTCAACCAGTAGATTATGTATTGAACCCGGTGTCTGCCCTAAGGTTGAACAAATGGAGGGCTATTTCTTTTCACCCTTTTCTTTGCTTTTCTTTTTAATTCTTCAACCCCTTCTTTCTCCTTTCATTTCATTTCTCCTTTTATATATCATACCTAGGACTTTCTAGTTCTAGACTATGGAATTTGTCCTTGGGTAGATCCCTCCGGCTCTGGCGGATCATAGGACGGTTTTCCTAAACCTTAGTCACCTTATTACTCCATGACTATCCTATGTTGATGCCATTTACTGAAACCTTTGAAAATCTCTCAAAGTGTCGATGATTATAAAAACATTTTATTAACACCTTGAGAGTTTTTTGTTTTTCAAAAGGACTCCCCCTTTAACATGTGCTCATAAGTAATTAATTTGAAATTTGCACATGTCGGGAAGAGTAGGCACTTTTGAATTGATTGATTTTCAATGAATATGATCGTTGCGAGACACGCTTACATCACTAGTGAACTAGCTTGAAATTATTACCCGTCCAGATCACATTCAAGGAAAATCACTCAAAATCAGTACATTCTACTCAAACACGTCCGTTGCGAGACACGTTTACATCACCAGATGAACTGGCTTGAAATTATTACCCGTCCAGGACATGTCCTTTCGACTACTGACTTTTCCTACCGTCAATTCGAGGGTCAATTCTGAGTCGAGCACTTATGAGATTCTAGCATTGAGACACCATATTTTAATCATATTTTACTTCTCCCCCTCAAAAATAGCATACTCATGATGTTTTTGAAAAAACTTTATGATTAAAATATGCTGTTTTTGAGTGTTAGGGAAGAATTTCAAGAACTTTTGTTTTTTCAGAACAAAGATTATTTTTCAAATACTCCCCCTTGACGAGGGAATACTTGTCCTTATGAGCAGAATGTTTGAAAAACTTAGAAAACATTCCGGTTTAATTCTACTCATAAGAAAGAAGCTTCCGCTCCTTTGATCAGGATTGAGGCACTGAAGCGTACCTCAGGGTCTTTTCTTTTAGGTCCGGGTTGTGCACTGTTATGTGTACACAAGCCGTTATGTCACAGTCATATGGTAAGAATAATGAATAAGAATTATGAAAATGTTGAAATCAAATTCTTACATCAGCCCCCTTATGCAAATGTGGTGAATGTTGGATCCGTCCTTTGAAAGGTTCTGATTGAGAAGGGTGGACGACCTCCAACATAAGTTTCCAGTCTCCACATCTGATCCCTGCGGAACAATCTTCTTTCAATCTTTAAGATAAACTCCTTCACTTGTCTCATTTGATCGATGTTCCATCTCCTTGTTATCCCCAATTCTTGATCCTGAATCCGACTAACCAACCCGTCTCGAACATTCTTCAATGTGTCATCACAAAACTTGTGGATTTCATGAAATGACATGAAGCATAGTTGTGTCAGTTCACTTTTGTAGACAAATCCGAACGTTGGTCGGTGCTTCATGTTGTATTGAGTTTCAGAAGATATGCCATCTAGATAGAGAATGGTATGTTCCAGATTTAACTCCTTCTGATAACTCTCTACCCCCAGTTGAATGTCTTCCACTCGTTCTTTGATGACAATTCTTCGGATGAAGTGACAGATTGCGGTACTGAATGCATATTGAAGCTCGGGTGTAAGATGAGTAAGTCTTCCTTGTACCTTGATGAGGTACATGTCTTCAATATCATTCAGACTTAGATCAGGGAAGTCTGCCTCAGAGAATGTGTATAGTTTTTGGTCGTGTCGTCAGACCGTGATTTCAGACAAGTAGGTGTAGTCATACCGTTTTGCCCCTGTCACACTTGTTACAGCCAGAATCCTGAGGTCACTGTATACTGGTTCGCGAGACTTCTCAATGAGTTTGCTTTTGTACCATGTTCTTCTTTTCTCGTACCAGTGAAATATCCCCAACTCAGCATCACGATCATAGTCGACCAATTGTTTGACGTATAGGTGATGATGACTGGCAGTTTCCTCGATTGCAGGTTGTGTGTAATCTGCTGCTGGTGTAAAGGTGATTGAAGTAGGATACTTTGTCTTTCCTTTTGCTCCGAGTTTGAGAAGTTCAAGATCACTATTGAAGAAGAATTGGAACGGGATTTCTGAAACATGATGCTTGCGTATCACGGGGAGTGGTTTGGTCCAATCTGTGATGTATGGACGGTTTTTGCTATCACGACCACCAACCCGGAAGATGTCTGGATTGGTCCAATCAAATTCACTTGACATTGAGCGAGCAATGTTTTCAAGCTGATACTCAAGTTCAGCAGCACTATGAGATTTGTCTTTCAGGAGATTGAAAGCATCATTCTTGATACTTCGAAGCTCTCGTTTGGTCATTCTTTTGATATTCAGAGAACTTTTTATTTGTTGTGTGACAGCAAATGTGCTATCTTCAACTTTATAATCTTCGTCTGTTTGGATCTGAGCATTCACAAGTTGATCAAACCATTCATTTCCTTTCTCATCTTCATCTTCATCAAGCCATGGCACGACAGCTGGTCTTTTAGAAGATTTATTGCTGCTTGATGGCTTTGATTTTGAAGGTTTTGATTTTGGTGGTGACGGTGTTGGTGAGTGTTGTTGATTATCTTGTGGTTGAAATTCAACATTTCCTTCGTGAAAGTGCTCATAACGATGTTCTGTTGTAGTCGGACCAGATTCTGGATTCTTTGGAGGTGGAGGTGAAGTTGTTGTTCCTGTGGGCTCTGTAATGTGAATCCCAGATCCGCTACCAGGCTTTTGTTTCTTTGTAGTGGTGTCTGGATCTTGGTCATCATTATCACGTTTACGCTTGCCCTTGTCTGCTGCAGCCTTACATGATTCCATGTTGGCTCGAATAGCATCCATGATGGGAATTTCAGTGTAGTTGAGGGTGGATTGTGCAAGCAATTTGGTAAGGAGGGCGTCTTGAAGTTCTTCAATAGAGTATTCAAGAAGATGTTTCTGTTGGAGTGCTAGATCTTTAACCTTCTCTTCGACTTTTGTGTTGATGTGAGCTTCAATATTTTCCTGAAGATCTGGCAGAAACTTCTTGACATAATGTCTCGTGTTGGCTTTGACTTTATCGTCAACATCATAAGCTAGAAACTCATCCATTTTCATCTTTGTCTGCTGCAGCTCTCCCATTAGTTGAGACAAATTCTTGACTAAGGTTTGCATCTCAGCCAGTTGTGCACTCGTTTGGCTAACTTTCTTGGCTTGTGCGATTTTAATTGCTTTCTTGAATTTCTTTGCAGCAAGTGAGACAACCTTAACTCTAGTCACTCGAGCTATTCTTCTCACATTCTTACCTTTTATGGCTGATTTGATTTGTTCAGAAATTGTTGCTTTGGCTTTTGGTGATGGTGATCTTGAGGGGGATGGAGTGAGTGAAGGGATTGATGATTGTGAGTTGGGAGGAGCAGAGTCCTTAGGAGATGAGGATGGTGGTGTTGGATTCTTGGGAGGTGACACAGGAGGTGTGTTAGGTTTTTGTGACGGTACTGGAGGTGAATCAGGAGGTGTTGGATTCTTTGGAGATTGAGCTGGTTGAGGATTAAAGACGATGAGAGCATTTTGTAGAGGAGAGTGAATATAGCTATCAGCTTCTTTGTTTGCTTCTTCATCCTCCTTTTCATGCATTTCTTCATCCTTTCTTTCTAATTCTGCTTTAAGCTCAACCTCAAGTTTTCCAGCAGCTTCCAGAGATTTCTGTCCAACTATTTCCCGTTCTTCTTCAGGGTTCCAGTCTATACCATCATCATGGTGTTGTTCCTCCTCCTGGTCATTGTTAAACATGGAATCTGAAATTTCTTTATCGGTTAAGACTATGTTACTCTCTTGATCTTTCTCCTTTTCCGATGTTTGATCTTTGATGTGTGCGCGTGTCGTTGCGGTTTAGCAGTATTAATGCCTACTCAAGTTTTAAATTTATATTTAGCCGACTTATCAATAACACACACACTTAACGAGCAGTGTACCCGGTCAGTATGAATATAATGGTAAGTAGAGTGTCGATCACTAAGAGTGGAACGTATTATCTAGTTATTCTAATCAGTATTTTAATATCCTAAGTTAGCTATACAATCTAATCTAACGCAAGGGGGTTCAGCCTGAGAGACTGGCACGGTTTGGTTATGATTAAATAAAAACTAAACTAATGAGCACGAATCAGCGATTAGCACACACATACACAGATAGATACTTGAGACAATAAAAAGACCTGTCCTGATAATTAAGTAGATTGTCACTTGTTTTATTGCTAGTTTTATATGAAGTGTATATAATTAACCCTTTCTCGTTGGCTCTAATCTTATCGGCGAGTAAACCCTTAATGATCACTTATGTCTATCCCACTATCCTAGAATATTGAGCGTTTGTGATGCGCACGTTTCGTATACGCTAGAATAGATAGGCGAGGAAGGGGCATGGCGACCCAAGCAATGCTCAGCTAGACACAGAGGTTATCAATGCACTAATAAAAGTCACCAAAGACATCAACATATAAACTTTAATTAATGGGAAAGCAATTTTAAGGGGTGCGCATGATTTTCCGTAGTCACATGACGTCGGCCCATCAATCCTGATGAATTAAAGTGTACTAATACAATAAAACAAAACTACTTAATGAATTGAATACATGCAGGACCTTCTTACAGCTCTTGTATCTTCGTTCAGGGTGTGTCTTGTGATGCTAATACGTCTGAATTCGTCTGGTATCTTGCACTGTTCAACTTAGCTCTGCCCTCGAAATTCGTCTGACCTTGGGGTATTTATAGTTTCTGTCTGAGGGTTAGATGCGGCGCATAGGATAAGAAGATGCGACGCATTGGCTTAACTTCGCGTGGGGTCCAAGATTAATATATTCAGGAATATTCGTACACCGCCTTAAGATGCGGCGTAACTCCATTTCTCTATGGGGCGCATGTCCTTTGCTTTCTTGGATTGTAACTTGTGAAATCTTGATAGTGATGCGCCGTATGTAAGAAGTATGTTGCGGCGTATCTGGAGCAGAATGATCTTGATCTTGTACATTTCAGTAGACTCTTAACATCTTGCTTGTTTTGCTCCATAATTAGTCCAAAATCGCCAAGTTTCACATAATACTTGTTTTTACCTGAGAATTACAAAAGTAAACATTAACTTATCAATTCTCATATATAATATAATAAAACAAGTCAAATAAATAGGATAAATGATGATAATAAAATGTACTTATTTGAGTTCATCAATCTTCCAAGTTGGGTTGATTAACCGAGCTTGGTGGTTGAGAAATAACAGATTCAGCCATCTCGGGTTGATTAACCGTGTCAGGCTGGACTGTGGATGTAGCTACTCCAGACCCTCCAGGTCGATTAACCGGATCAGAGTGGGTCGAAGCAGCTTCTTGAACAGATCCTGATGCTCCAGCTCCTTTCTTTTCTTCATACTCCCTCATTTTCTCAACTAACAATTTTGCCCTTCTGGCTTCATCTTCCTTTGTTGATTTCATATTGGCCTTCTTTGCATTAAGAATATCGAGCTCATTTTGAAGTTCAATTTCTGCATCAGTCATTTTAACTGTTACTTCTTCTTCTGATTCAGTTTCTTCTGAGTCGGTTTTTTCATCATGAATTCCAACGGCTTCAACTTTGGGCTTGGGTTCAGTTGACACTCTTCTTTTGAGTGTTCTGGGATGTTTCTTTGGTTGTTTTGAGGCACTTGATGAACTTCCTGGTTTACTTTTGCTGCTTCTAGAACGGGTCCTTGTAGATCCTGACCATTCTACAAGTTTAGAGAGCCCCACTCGACCTTCACTGAATGCCTTGTCATAGTCATGATAGGCTTGTGTTTCCTTCACTTTTTCAGTCATCAGAAATTCTGGCAGCCTAGCTCCTTGTTTATGTGTGCTTTCTTTGGGAAAGTAGACATTACTGAAAGTCTTGTCCATCTTGTATAGATGCATTTCTCTATCATTAGGACGTGGATTAATGTCCTTGTGTTCGTCAGTCAGAAGACTAATGAGTAGTTTGGTGTAACGAACGAAAGGGATCTTTGTGAAGGCTTTGCGCATTTGAAATATCATATCTTCCCAAATAAGAGCAGCAAAATCAATCTTTGCTTCATTCACGAACCCCCAAAAGACTTGAAGATGAGGTAACCTTGGGTGTTCAAAGCCACTATCTCTTCCTGATATTGAACGAGTCACGATGTAGGAGAGGGTTCTCCATGGTTGTGGGATGAATTTGGCATTGACTTTTGAGATTTTGGTTAATGGTGTATCAGGTTGAACATCATAACCAATATCTATGAGGAACTGCATGACTTCAGATTCAGATGGGGCCGGGTAGAATCGGTTGGCAGGTTCTGGTGCATTTGCAAGACCCAAGGCTCTGCGAAGATGACTTGGTGTGACTCTGATCTTCTTACGATCCAAAGTGCATGTGAAATATTTGTCATAATTGTTTAGCTCGAGAGTATTCCACAATTGGTGAATGTATATTTCTGGAATGTTATCAGAGCTGTCTAGAAGGTTTCTGCACTCGTGTACTTTGAGAATTTCCACAGCAATTTGGCAACTTGGTTCAGAGCACTTGATCTTATCGAGTACTACCCGTGCATTGTTGCTGCCAATCTCTAATGAGTATCCGTGAGGAAGAACATCGGCTTTAGTGAGTAATGGGAGTGGATGTTGTTGAGGTGCAGCCATTGAAGATTTCTGAAACATCAATCAAGTACAAATATGCAGGATACATAATTGTTAGCAGATGTTAAGACTTGATGCAATACATGTGATCCTTTTGTAGCTATGATTGGTGTTTTACATGTTTGACCACAGAGGTTATCATCTTTAATCAAAAAATTACTAATTTCTATAGAATTTGTTTCATTTCGATAGACATTGAAAGATCAATTTCTATAGAAATCACATTTGCGATAATATGGCATTTGCGATAATTATGGCATTTGCGATAAATATGGCATTCGCGATAATTATTGCATTTGCGATAATTATGGCATTCGCGATAATTATTGCATTTGCGATAAATATGGCATTCGCGATAATTATTGCATTTGCGATAATTATTGGCAATTTTCGATAAACTCTTGTACAAGAGTTTCCGATAACGACTGAAGATGAACAGTTTCTCAGATTTATCGAAATTTATCATAACTTGAAATTTTGCAACCACAGATTATTTCAAACATTTTCTATGATGGTTTTAGGTAATCTGACCAAGTTATAACAATATTTGTCCACAAAATCTCAAGGTTCAATCTGCTAGTGTTCATTCGTTCTTCTTAAACCCTAAAACTTCATTAACGCTCTTATGGTGTTTCTAGGTTCAATCAAAGCATGCAATCTTTCAATTCAAAGCATAACAACAACATCTCAACACATGAATTACACTATAACACTCACATACGATTTTCCCCAATTTGTACGCTTAAACCCTAAAACAAGATTATGACTATTTGATGTTTCTGGGTACAATTAAGCATGCAAACGATGTTCATAATCAATATCTAAGCACAATCGTACAAACAAACATATCTTAAACACTCAAAATCAAATATCCCTAATTTAATGCAAACCCTAGAACTTTAATTCATATTTGCGATAAATCTAGCCGTTGAATCAAGATATAATTTAAAACCGTTTGTTAAAATGACTTGTTAGACATAAATGTACTCACTAATTAGGATGATCTTAAGCAGATTTTCGGATTGAACATTGGCCGTTGATTATGGTGGGTGACGATATTTAATAGGGTGAGTGATGTATGTCAGTGAAATGCAGTGTATTAACTGCGGTAGTTTTTGACTTTTATATGACTAAGTTATACTTTGCACTCATTGTCACATCTAGTCCCCTAACCATGAAACATTTTATGCCTAGTCCTAACCCACCATTTAACTAACTATATGTCTCATACTTAGCAAAATAGGCACAAAACTTTTCCATCATTTGAGATTGTCACCAAAAAACATTGTGACGCAACGAATTTCAGAAAGCATGCAAGTACAAATTTTAAAAAATTTAAATTTTGTATCTCCCCCTCAACACTTGTTCGAAAATAATATTTGACATGTTAAAAAAATGAACAAAGTGTTGTAAAAAAGGGGTTTGTACTTGATTTTTTTTTCTTTTTTTTTTTTTTTTTTTTTTTTTTTTTTTTTTTTTAATTTCTAAAAGAGAATATTTACATAGATAGTTTAGAAGCTTGACTCATTTAATTGTTTTTAAGAAAATTTTCCAAATCATTCGGAGTCAAACATCTCATACCAATCCGGTGAACCAGATCCACAAATCTTGCATGAGGCAAGGCTTTTGTGAACAGATCCGCCAATTGGTGTTCAGTACCCACAAAATACAGTTCAACGGCACCCTTCTCCACGTGCTCCTTGATGAAATGGTATCGGAGATCAATATGCTTGGACTTGGAATGCTGCACGGAGTTGCATGAAATGGCAATGGCACTCTTGGAGTCGCAATACATAGGAATCTTGTTGAGTACGTATCCGTAGTCCATCAGTTGTGATCGCATCCAAATGACTTGAGCACAGCAGGCAGACATGGCTACATATTTAGATTCTGTTGACGACAGTGATGTGCAATCTTGTTTCTTTGACTGCCAAGAGACGAGCTTGTCACCCAAAAACTGTACTCCTCCAAATGTACTTTTTCTCGTGTCTAAACACCCTGCATGGTCAGCGTCTGAAAAAGCTACAAGTTCAAAGCCAGAATCCTTTGGATACCAGATCCCCAAATTAATGGTTCCCTTTATGTATCTAAGGATTCTTTTAACGGCTGACAAATGCCGCTCAGTTGGTCTTGACTGATATCGGGAGCATAGATACGTGGCAAATACAACATCCGGTCTGCTAGCTGTGAGATACATGATTGACCCAATGATACTACGATATTTTGTACGATCAATAGGTGCCCCATTTATGTCAGCATCTAGCTTCGGGGATGAGGAGTACATAGGTGTATTATAGGTGTCACAGCTGGTCATACCATGCTTTTTCAGGATTTCCTGAGCATACTTGGACTGACTAAGGAATATACCACGGGGTGATTGATGAACTTGCATTCCTAAGAAGAACTTCAGTTCACCCATCATGGACATCTCAAAGTTATTTTTCATCAATTTTGCAAAAGCATTTGAATATTTTTTATGTGTTGATCCAAAAATTATATCATCGAAATAAATTTGTACGATGAGAATGTCCTCCCCGTGTTTTTGTATAAACAAAGTCGGGTCTACAGTTCCTTTAGTAAAATGGTTTGCAAGTAAGAAAGCAGATAACTTTTCGTACCATGCCCTTGGGGCTTGTTTAAGGCCGTAAAGGGCTTTCTTTAGCCGATATACGTGATTCGGATGTTCTTGGTCCACGAAGCCTTCTGGTTGAGAAACGTACACCTCTTCCCGAAGTTGGCCGTTGAGAAATGCAGTCTTCACATCCATTTGGTAGACAGTAATGTTCTTGTGAGCCGCGTAAGCCAGGAACATGCGAACAACCTCAAGCCTTGCGACTGGAGCAAACGATTCTTCGAAGTCGATACCCTCTTGTTGACTGAATCCTTTGGCGACCAGGCGGGACTTGTTACGAATCACAGTACCATCTGCATCTAACTTGTTTTTCCAGATCCACTTTAATCCAACGACATAAACCCCATCTGGTCTCTCTACCAGTTCCCAAACTTCTAACCGCTTGAATTGTTCCAACTCCTCTTGCATGGATTCAGTCCAGTTGTCATAAGTGAGGGCTTCCTTGATGTTTTTGGGTTCAGCTTGACAAACGGTGAGTGCATAAATGCAGGTTTCACCGTCTGTGTGGATTCTTTGTCTTGTCATGACTGGTTTTTCTGGATTACCAATGATGTTTACTAAGGGATGATCCTTTGTCCATTTATGAGTGGATGGATAGTGTTGATAACTGTGGTGCAGGTTTGACGGTTCCAAGTTATGTGTAGAAGATTCTGCAATATCAGGAATGGTTGGTGCAGGTGCAAATGGATTAAAGAATGCATCTTCGTCATAACCTGATGGTGTGGGTACTTCAGCAGAGTGTTGGGGGGAATCTTCAGCTGTAGGTGTAGAAGTTGAAGGTGTTTGATCTACTAACGATGATGGTTCTGGTTGAGGTGCATCGTCAGCAACTATTGTGGAAGTGGTTGCAGGTGTATCAGGTTCTTGATTGTTTATGGTTTGAGCAGCGGAATTGGTGGATACAGCAGAGGCACGATTAACTAGAGAGTCATCGAACAGAGGAGCAAACAAGTCTTCTATATCCTTTCTGTTGAACGGTAATGGTTCAGCTAAAGATTCAGGAAAATTTAGACGGTTGTGTGCGGTTTCTAAGCTGTTTTGCTCAGAAGCCATTTCTGTGAGCTCATCAAAATTAGCATGGATTGTCTCTTGAATTTCTCGTGTACGGCGATTCCAAATTCTGAATCCTTTCGAATTCTCACAATAGCTAACAAATACTCCTATGTCTGCTTTGGCTTTCAGTTTACAAAGATCATCACGATCATTCTTTGGATAATAGAGAGCTCCAAAGACATGAAAGTAATTTATATTTGGTTTTCGACCATGAATAATCTCATATGGTGTTTTGTCATGGCATTTGGTGATCATGCATCGGTTCTGGGTATAACAAGCAGTTGAGACAGCTTCAGCCCATAGGTAGTCTGGTAATTGGGCATTAATCAACATAGTTCTTGCTGCCTCCACTAACGTACGGTTGCGTCTTTCGACTACTCCATTTTGTTCAAGGGTGCGAGCAATTGACGTTTGATGAACAATACCATTTTTCTCAGTGAACTCCCGAAGAGTTTGATTCTTGAATTCAGTACCATTGTCTGTTCTGATGATTCTGACGGTGTTTCGAACCTGAACTTGAATCTTCGTGAGAAAAGTAATGATCATCGAAGGGGCTTGGTCTTTGGTACGAAGAAAGTAGACCCAAGTCCACCTCGAGTAATCATCCACTATTACCAAGATGTACCATTTCCCGTTGATGGTTTGAACACGCATAGGACCACACAAATCCATATGAAGCAGTTGTAATACATGATATGTGCTGTGATATGCTTTTGGAGGAAAGTGGGCATGATGACTCTTTCCTTGTTCGCAAGCAGGACACAAGTGATCTTTGGCATATCTGAATTTGGGAAGACCGTCGACTAACTTTTTTCTAGCAAGATCGGTCATCGTCTTGAAGTTCAAATGAGACATTCGTTTGTGCCATAGCCAGGCCTTTGTGGGATGTGCCTTTGAAAGTAAGCATATAGGAGAGGAAGCTGTCATAACTTCAAAAGAAATGGTATACAGACTGGTGCCACATTTTTCTTTCATCAGATCATTTCCTTGAAGATCCCGAATAAAACAAGTTTTCTCTCTGCATGCTACCTCCAAATCACCATCACAAAATTGTCCTACTGAGAAGAGATTGTGACCTAGGCCTTCAACGTAATAAACCCTGCTAATTTCAATGTTCCCATTTACATAGTCTCCATAACCCATAATAGCAGCGAAGTGATCATTCTCGAATCTGACCGTTCCAATGAATTTTGCAACAAAGTTTACAAGAAGCTTGAGATTGCCGGTCATATGTCGGGAACAGCCGCTATCAATAATCCAGAGAATAATTTGGATCACTTGCATCACCAGAAGTTGATACAGAGGCAATTTTGGTAACGGTGGAATCCGTTTGGTTAGTAACACATGAGGTAATTATTTTTGGTACCCATTTAAAGCTATGTGTTTTGTGTAACCAACGCTGCCACGTCCAACTTGTCTCAGCCATTCTCCTAATAAATGCACTTGGTGATTTGTTTGTCCTGGATGCAGCTATGGGTTTGTCAACTGATTCTTCAGAAACAACTAGTGGTGGTTTTCCTAATATGGACTTGGCAGCAGTAGTGGGCCTAGAGGAAATGCCACTAGATAGTTTCTTTTTGCGATTCAACAGAGTTTTAGCAACACATTTCTCATGATTTCCAGATAATATACTAGCATGACAAAATACACAACTAGCATCAACCATAATATCATTCATAACATTCAACGATTTAGCATTCATTACATCATCTATAGAACTAGACTTAGACAAGTTTGATTCTACTTCTGACATATCATGCTTTTTATTCAAACTGCTAACATTAACTACTACTTCTTTAGTCTTAGATAGTCCACTCTTAGGGCACCAGATTCTAAACTTCCTTGGTCTCTTGGTGTTTCTTGATCTGCTAGCCTTAGAGGTGTTTCCTAGTCCTGTGGAAGTGGAAGTATTCACATTAGTGGTTTGATCTGATGCTTGCTTAGTTGGCTTGTCTACTGAGTACATTCCTGGGGCAATCACAGCTTTTCCTTTTTCTAAAACTCTGAGTTTCTTTTTCAAATCAACAATGATGTGTTGGAGTTCTTGATTTTTTGAATCCAAAAGTCTGTTTAACCGGACAGTGTCATTTCTGTTTTGAGAAACTTCATCTATGTCTTTCTCATATTCAAACAGTTTATGTCGCAAGACATCAATTTCATTTTTATTCTGACTCTCTGAAGTATGACTGTTTTGGAATGACAAGGATTCTTTTAGATTTTTGTATTTTAACTCAAATTCAATACTTTGATTTTGACACCATTCCAGTCTTTTGTGAAGTTTGAAAATTTCTTTTTCACATTTGTTTTCCACATCAAAGTTGATCTGTCTAAGACTCTCATTCTCTTTTACCAAATTATCAATCTCAATTTGCAACATTTCAACATTCACAACATGATCATCCACAAGCAATGCATGACAAGATTCAAAAATAGAATTCATAATCACAGAAATCACATCATCACACAAAACACGTTCCAAGAGTCGATCAACCTCTTTTTCTAAAGCTTTCTTTTGACACTTTTGTTTTGCAATTTTGTCATCTTTAGCTTTAAAAATACTCATCATTGATCCAACTTCAGTCTGTAGTTCCTGTTCCCACATTGTTGCACAAAGTCTCAGGTGTTTAACATGTGGTAAAAATTGTTTCTGAAAAATTTCTCTCTTTTCTTTCTTAGCGGGAGAAAATAAAGAAGAGATTTTGATTTCAGAATTAAATTCTATCACTTGTTCCAAAAGTTTAATGTCATCTATAAATGTCTTAAAATATCAAAGAATCCGACATTGTTGAGGCATTTGTGGATCTACAGTATCGTTTGGACCATTGATTTGTGTAACAGGAGTGGTAACAGTAGCAACTTCAGAAGAGGGATGTTTTTCAGTTAAAGACAGTATTTGTTCTGGTTTGTCCATTGGAGGAACAAAAGATTTACTGATGTGAGGTCTTGCTGAATAATCATATGGAACTCTTGAAAATTTGTTTTCTGACTTTGATCGACTCTCAATCTTATTTTCAAGATATTCAGTTTCTTCATCATTACTATACACAACAGTACGTTGAAAAGTATCATCAAACAGAAATTCTGCATTGTATAACTTAGGATTATCTTTGAGTGCTTTGTGTAAAAAACGTGGTTGGTCACTTCCAAGTGCAAAACCAAATCCTTTAGGAATCGGTTTCACAGTTAGTCTTTGAATTTGTGTCACTGAATTACCCGTTTTATATACAACATTCTGAAATTCTTTGAGCTTGGATTCCAAGTCCACAATCTCCTCAAGATATGAGTCAACTCGTTTCCTAGTGGCTTGCTTTTCATCAAGAAGATCCTTCTAAGATGTTGAAAACTCAGATTGAGCTTTTAACAACTCAGAATTTAATGTATCAATTTGTTTTTTAAATTCAAATTGCTCCTTTTCTTTTTGAGAAAGCAAATCAGCTTTGGAAACTGTTAGCTCACGAACTTGATGCTCTAAATCCTTGACCTGAACGTATGTCTTTTGGAATGCAACCTCAAAGCCTTTCTCACGTTGTGCTTGTTTTTCATAACTTGAAAGTTGTGTTTTATAGCACTCATTGTCCTTTGTTAACAATGCAATTTTAGCTTTTAAGTTCTGGTTAATCTCATTGCATTTGTCAATCTGTGACTTTTGTGCATTCAATTGTGATTGGGTGGTCAGCAATAAGGTCATAAGCTCTGGATCTTGATCAGGAATAAGATCATCTTGTTCAAGGTAATCATGATTATCATCATCAATAGGATCATCAAATGAGACATTGGTGTTATCATCATCGAATGAAACAACAGTGTTTATTTGATCATCTTCTTGAGACGAGAATGATGAACCATTTTGAACAAGATTTTCTTGTGAAGATGAAGATGCAGATGGTGAAGCAATCTCATGTATAAGGCATTCTGATTCAAGTACCTGAGATAAGCCATCGGTATCATATACCGGGCATGTCTCGTTGACATTAATTTCCTGCATGTTGGCCATGAGCATCACTGCAGCATTTGCTTCCAAATCTTCCATCTCATCATCGGAATAAGCGTTAGCCATAAAGCTTTGCTCGTTCTGAGTCAACATTCCTGCAGCCTTTTCATCTTTGAGAGCCATTAGAAGAGCTTCTTTCTGAAATGCACTACCCTGAGTCCTAGGCTTGGGGCAAGCATTTGCCATATGACCACTGCCTCCACAGTTGTAACAAGTGATTGACGTATTTGCAATTCCTCTTCTTTCAGTACCAACATTCTGAATTCCCCTCTGTGCATTCCCCATATTGTTTTTACTTCCCCCAGCTGTGCTAAACCTCTGACCCCCTGAGTTAAACCTTGTACCATAATTTCCCATGTTTCCAGACCCAAATCTACCAGAAGACCGATTCTGAATCTCAACTCGACCATCATTTACGACTGCTTGGTTCCTGGTGTTTGATGAAGAACGAAGACGGTTATTTGACTTGTTAGAGAACTTGTTGAATGCTCTTGCAATTAATGCAAATCCTTCATTGAGAGAGTTAAACACATCATCTTCTTCATCATAATCAGCATTGGAATAGAACATGGAGTCGGTATTGTTGTATGGGACCAGTTGGTGATCAGAACTTTGAGATGGTGCTTCATAACGAACAATCTGATTGTTTGGTTGTGGTTGGAAACTTGGTTGAGATGGTGTTGGAACAAATTCTTGATTTGAGGGTGAAAAGTGTGACTGAGCTATCAGAGCAAGAGAGTTTGGAGTTGGTGCTGGTGAGTAACCTCCTCTTGCTGCAATGTCCTTGTCTACCTCAGTTTGATGTTGCTTGAGATAATCATACAAAAGCCCATATGAAACTTGATTAATCTTTTTGGCTTGCCTCACGAATGCCACATACTTCTGCCAGTCTGGTCCAAGACATCCTAAAAATTTGGAGTTGATAGCAATCTTTGGTAGAGGTATGTTATGACGTTCCATATCATTGACAACATTGGTGAAGCGGTGATAGTATGATTCTAAGGATTCCCCTGGTTCCATCATGAAGTTATTGTATTCCATGTAAAGTTTGGATTCCAAATCCTCTTGGTTCAATTCTGTGCCTTCCATAAGAAGATGTACATGCTCCCACATGTCCTTGGCTGTTTTCTGAGCATCAATACTCCTGAAGATTGGGTTAGGAATTCCCTGGAGTATGTAAGCCATGGCCATCTCATTGGCTTCTTGCTGAAGAGTTTGTTCAGTGGAATATTGAGACACTGGAATGGGAGTTGTAGTGTCATCCCGTGGAGGTATAGCAGTTGGATCACCCGGAACCAATGTTGAAGGAAGTGGATAAGGTCCTTCCATTATGACCTTTTTGAGATATTGACCATGAGGTTTCCTTAGTTCAACAAATCGAAGAAACCGGCTAGACCATTGCACATAGTTTCCAGGAGTCAGCATTGGTGGAGTTTCAAACGATCCTGCTTCATGCCTTGATTGCTGACTACTGATAGCTTCACACATTTTTGTAAACCAATGAGGTTCTCTTGATGAAGGTTGTAATTTTGCATCTGCATTTGAGTTTGTGGAAGGATTTGTTGCTGAGGTACTGATTGTTGAGGGAAAAACTGATGTTGTTGCACAAAAGCATGTTGTTGTGGATATTGAGGATGAAATTGTTGTTGTTGCTGATGATATTGCTGCTGTGGATATTGTTGTAGCTGGTAGTAGTAATTGAAGTGTGGTGGTTGAGACCTGTTTGGATCTTGAAGATAATTAAGATTTGTGTTATGAGTTATGTAAAGTTGGTTTTGGTTAACTGAAGATTTTGTCCAATTGCGATAACTACTGTTCACCCAATTGCGATAAGTATTGTTCACCCAATTGCGATAACCACTGTTTACCAATTTGCGATAAAAATGGAAATTGCGATAAAACTTAAAATTGCGATAAAAAATGACAATTTCAATAAGTTATCTTAAATTGCAATAGAAAAATCAATTTTCGATAATTTATCAGAATTGCGATAGATATGGCAACTTCGATAATTTTATCTAAATTTCAATTTCAATAATTTCTCAACTCTTGTACAAGAGATGAGAATAAGCAACCAAGTCGAAGTATTTTCACTTTCTTATACAAGGAAGTAAAATACTGAGTCCCAATTTCGATAATTCCAAGATCTGCCAATTGCGATAAACCCTAACTTGTCGGAATTCACCCAGAAGCAAAATACTCACTTTTCATCAACTTTCCCAATACGCTAATTATGCGGATTTCACTAAAACAACTAGAAAAACAATGGAAACCGATTGTTTTTTTATTTCTAACGATTAGTAACCACAAAATATGAAGAAATTTAAGAGAGATAACGTACAAAATGAAGAATTGATGAGAGTTTTGAGTTTTTCACGAGATAAAGCTACCAACAACCGAGTATATCGATCAAACTTTAGAACAATAAAAACCGTACTTAACTTAAAACCAATCCTAGATAACGATTAAAACTACTCAAAAACACGATCCTAACTACCTTTTTGGCGATTGATACCACTTGTAGGTCCTCTTTAACTTGAACACACACACGTAATAAAGCTAATAAACAATGACTACTACTTAACAATAAGCTACGAAATGTAAACAACAATAAATAAATGATATACGAGAGATTAGAGATAAATAGAGAAGAGATTAAGAGAAGAAGAGTCGGATGATTATCATTCACTTAAGACTTTGACATAGCTTCGGTACAAGAAATGAATAACCAACAAATAAAATGAGCTCCCTAACCTTCTATTTATAGGCGAAGATTAGGGCAACTCTTACATGAATGTTTCTAGAAGGAAAAATGATAAGAAGGCCGGCCCATGGACTTCTAATGGATCGGACCTTAATGCTAACTTAAAGTCCGTAACGTGCAACATATTAAACCATATGATCAAGACTTGTATTGTTAATAAAACGTGTTCCTAACATTAAGTCTCGGCTTACATAGATTACTAATATAAGTAGTGTTAGCATTTTACAAAAAATGTTTGCACAAGGGTTTTAAACTTAGTTGGGGAGTATAAAAAGAGGATGACGATTACAATTCCCCGAAATCACCCAATTTGTGTGATTCTTGTTCCATGATGCCATTTTTGAAAATCAAGCATGTTATTTACGTTTGTTCTCATTTAAATTACTTGCATTTTATAAATAAGTCAAAACGGGATATTTTTTGTAACCTTGATTTTCTTTTGATCCTTTCATTATTTTATATGATCGGATTGCTAGGGACTAGCAATTGATTAGTGTAGGGGGATGATGAGTGGCCTTTACTCATCATTTTATACCCGAAAAACCCCACAAAAATGACCAAAAACACCCAAATGGACCAAATATTGTTACAAATATCATTGGATTGTGTTTTATGTGTTTCAGGTACAAAAGGATTGAAAACGGGGCAAAAACGGACAAAACGAAGCTTGGAATGGAAAAGAGCACAAGAAGCCGAAGCCGGGAAATACATTTTTCATGTGGATTTAATTCGAGCTCAAAAATCCCAAAACGGCCCTTGGATAATTCTTACTTGACCACATTGGTCCCTAGTCTAACTTTGCAAAAGTGGCAGATTTAGTCCTTGAAATTTACAAGTTTATATTTTTGGTCCTTTACTAATCCATTAAACCTATCCTAAACTAATCCTATACACCACAACCGGATCTAAAAATAAAACCCATCCTAAAACTAAACCTACTATCCCTTTAGCCCACCACACAAAAGCCCAATCCCAACCTTAAACAAAACACGGGGTCAGAGAATAGTCAAACCAACCTAAATCACTATTTATCATCTCCTAAATCTTTCTTTCCCACCCATTAACCATAACCACCATCTCTGTTACTATCCTTCTTTCCACCTCACACCACAGTCCAAAAAACCCCACATGCCATTGTTTCCCCCTCCTCCTTGCCACGCTGGCAATCCCATGAACAAACAAACCCATCAACGGCTCAAAATGATGGGATTGGGGACCAAGAAAAATCCAAGGGTTGTGGAAGTAGCACAAGAAGCACAAAGGGACTCCCTCACAGAGAAAGCACAAAGAGATTTAGAGAAACCCTAATAGAAGTAGTATAAATAGTGGTAGTATAGCAGTTGTGTTTTTTTGAGGTAGACTTAGCTTATTTTTAAGGTACTTTTAACTTTGTTTAGCTTATTTTGCTTCCAGTATTGTAATTTAACTCTTGTTTTTAAATAATTTCAGTTCTTAGTTTAATTATTCAAAAAAATCCAAAAATTGCTTAATCTTGTTTGCTTATCTAGACTGCTTATTTAGGGGTAATTTATGCTTATTTAGTGCCCTCAAACTTAGTTAGCCTTCTGTCTTTTAGAATCATAGCTTAAAAAGTCCTTATTAGCTTTAAAAATCTCAAAGCAACCCATGAAAGGAGTGTTTGGATCAGTAGGTAAAATGGGTCAAAATGATGATGCACTGTTCACTTAGAACACTTTTGATCTTGCTTATCTTAGTCTAGATTAGGTGTTATTAGGAGCATTGGATATGTTTTTAAGTATTTTAGTGATTAGAGTGGGATAGTATATGTTAAAAGATAGATATTGATCATAGTAGCCCCTTATAAGCTACAGCTCATTAAGCCCTCACTTGTGGAATTTTTAAGCCTCTTCTAATGCACAAAGTTGATTTTCATTAGTTGGTATTATTTCAATTGACTGTGAATCACCTTGGTCCAAGGTCTGCTCAATAGCAGACTGCATACTTTTTGAATTTCCCCTTTTGCAGCCCCTTTTGTAGATTTTTCATTTGTTCAAATTAAGTTGTTATAAGCTATAAATTGGTACAAATAGAGTTGGGTTGGTAAACTAGTCATTCCCATTTTTTTTGTATTTTTAGAATTAGCTTATATCAGCTTTTGAAGGGCTTGAAAAAGCCAAATTCTGCCCTGCACCAAAGTGCATCAGCAGTCTCTTTCTTATTTTTTTAGTTAAGTGCTTATTTGCTGCTTTTGTTGTTTTTTAGTTTAACTTATTGAGATTTTAGCTTATTGACAGTACTTAGCTTATTTCTAGTCCCATTTTAGCTTATTAGAGCTTATTAGTCCTAAGGCTTGACTGCCCTTTAGCTTTGTTCCTTTATATGCCCACTGTTTGAACCTCAGCTTCTGTTTAGCTTATTTCTGAGTTTTTAAAAATTATTCCTTTTCAAAAGCTGTTAGTTTTTAGCTTATTTCTAAGTTTTAAAAAGAAAATACCAAAAAAAAAATAGAAGAGCAAAAAGTGCAAAGGCTGGGATTCGAACCCACCCAGCTCACCACACACACTTCTTACCACTCTGCCCTTGGGTCTTTTCCATTCACTTCTTGCAACATTAATCTCTTAACCCATTTTTCCATTTTGCTTAATCCGAACCATTTTGCTTATTCCCAGCTTATTTAAATAAGCTGGGACCTTTTTACTATTTTTCCTAGCTTCAGTTCATCTTAAAGTTATTTCACAAAAAATTTCAGATTTTTCTAATCAGTTTTAGTATTTTTAATAATTTAATTAGTTTAAAATAGTTTTTAAATCATATTAAATTAAATATTAATCAAAAAAATATAATTCTTTTTTTCTAAAATTTTCTTTTTACATTTAGGACTTAGGAAAATTAATTTGGCATTCCTAGGATTCGTATTTCATAGATTTCACGTTTTAAAGCTCGGGATTTCCCGGTTTTTATTCGTGACTAGTTTTTCTTTACGTTTTTGGCCTTAAGTACTTTAGATTTATCTTTGCCTTAGTTAATTAATTGTTTTTAGTTAATATTTCAATATTTTTAGTTTAAATCTCATATCTCACTTTTATTCACCATTCACAACACGTTTCACGAACACAAATCACTAATTCCATTCACACCTTCGTCGGGATAACGAACCGGGGTTTTTTGCATAATCCTTGTGTAAATCCCTTTGGATAAAATTGTTAAATCAATCATCCTCACGAGTTGCTTAAGATCCCTGGGTGACCCAAAGTAGGATATGACAATGCGGCAAGCCCCTTTTCTGGAATTCCACTGTGTACAACACTGTGACAATAGATTACATTAGTAACAGACTACATTCATGTTACAACAGTGTTGATATTAATAATGCCTAAACACGTTATTAATATTTTTCGATATCTTTACGTTTTGATAATCACAAAATGTAAAATCATTAATCGGAAAATTATGACGTAAACAAGTATTTAGTTGTAAATATCTATTTCTACAACTCAAATCACTTAAGGTATGAATGAACTAATGCTTAATGCATTATATGATCAAAGGAACATTTTCTTAATAACTAGATTTTTTATAAAACATCAAAAACATTTTTATATTTTTGAAAAACATTTTTGGTATTAAATAAAAATGTTTAATCCTTTATAAAAATATGAATTCAAATTTTTAACCAAAATCAGTTAAAATGTTCCAGAAAAACCTTCCCCACAAAAGGACAAAATTGGCCAACGTTCAGTAGGGGCGGCCCCCTTAATTTTGCTAGGCGGCCCCCTTAAAATTAAGGGGACCGCCCCCTATTTAAGGGGACCTTCCCCGCTCCAGTAGGCCTCCAGCTGTCCAGTTTTTCTCCTATAAATACCAGCCTTCTCCTGGATTTTTACTTAAATTTTGCACACTAAAACTTTCTGTTTTAAATCCTTTCTAAACATTGTAAATCCTTTGATCATATTTTCTTAAGCATTGGTTTCTAAGTGATCCAAGCTTCCACCACCAAAAGTGCAAAAGAAGAACTCTACTTCAAGTAGTGAAGAAGTGTTATTACTTACCTCATTCAATTGTGTTGTGTGTAAAGTGTTGTATAGTTGTGATAAGTAGATCCTAGTGTAAGTAACTAGTTATGTTGTAAAGAAGTTGTGTAGAAGTAGTTGTGAAGTAGTTGTGAAGTAGTCGTGGAAAAGAATTTGTGAAGAAGTCGTGAAGAAGTCGTGAAGCCGTCGTGAAGTCGTCGTGAAGAAGTCGTGTAGAAGTTGTGTACTAGTTGTGAGATTGGTTCTAGCTACGATTAGAACTCGACATCTAGCTTTGTGTCGTTAATCCGGTGTAAGCTAAAGTTGTGTAAGGTTTCTCCGCCATAAAGGAGTTTGTTGACATAGTGAAGAAAACTCTCGAGTAGGTGACTCGAGGAGTGGAGTAGGGCAAGGAAGGTTTCCTTGTAGCCGAACCACTATAAATCTCCGTGTTGTGGTTTGATCTTTCCATCTCTCTCTTTCATTTCATTATATTTACCTTACTTGCATTACTTATTTATATTTGTGTATATATGTTCATATTGATCAAGAGTTGAATTCACATAAGATAGAATCGAAGTTTTAAAAAGTAAACAAAAGTTTTCATAAATTTAAAAGGACGTAAAACTATTCAACCCCCCTTCTAGTTTTCCACAATTAGTATCAAGAGCCACGTCAAACAAGATTTTTAAAATAAACTGTATTTTAAAACTTGAAACGATCTATGGAATCTGAAAAATATTTAGAAGGGCAATCTATGCAAATACCACCACTATTTGAAAGTGATGGATTTTTATATTGGAAAAATCGATTCGAAACTTATGTGAAATCAAAAGATCTAGATCTTTGGCATGTTATTACTAATGGTGATTTTTTACCTATTCAACATAATCTTGAAACTAAAAAGGATGAAATTGTACCTTTTGAAAAACAAAGTGATGATTTAAAAAGAAAACTTTCTAAAAATAATGAGGCTAAAATGGTTATTTATAATGCGTTACCACGTAAAGAATACGAAAGAATCTTTATGTGCGAAACCGCAAAAGAAATTTGGAATTCTTTACTAATAACTCACCAAGGTAATAGTCAAGTCAAAGATAATAAAATAGATCTTCTTGTTCAACAATATGAACAATTCATGATTCCGGAAGAGGAATAAATTGATAATGCGTTTGCTAGGTTTAACACAATCATCACAAGTTTAAAGGCACTTGATGAGAGTTTTTCTAGTAAGAATTTTGTCAGGAAATTTCTTAGGGCTCTTCATCCAAAATGGCGAGCTAAAGTTACGGCGATTGAAGAATCGAAGAACTTGTCAACTCTTCAACTTGACGAGTTGATTGGCAACTTGAAAGTCTACGAAGCAATAATCAAGAAAGACTTCGAGATGGTCAAAGGAAAGAAAGAGCAAAGCAAGTCAATCGCATTGAAAGCTAGGAAAGCATCAAGTGACGAGGATAGCTCAACCTCCGAAAGTGATGATGAAGAATATGTCATGGCCGTAAGAGACTTCAAGAAGTTTTTCAAAAGACGAGGAAGATTCGTTAGACAACCACATGACGAAAGGAAAACACTCCAAAGAAACAAAGACGACAAAGGTAGCAAGAGCGAGAGGAAGTGTTTCAAATGTGGTGATCCAAATCATCTCATTGGAAGATGTCCTATGATGTCAAAGGAGCAAAACCAAAAGGCGTTCATTGGAGGAGCATGGAGTGACAGTGAAGAAGACGAGAAAGAAACCACAAAAGAGGAGAAGTGTCTTATGGCTAAGACATCAAGTGAGGTACGTTCCGAAACCGAATACTTTAGTGATGAAAATTTATCATTAGATGAAAAAGACCTAGATAACGAATATAATAGGTTATGTATATTAGGTCAAAAAGTAATGACTAAAAATAAATCACTAAAACACATAAATAACCAATTAGAAAAAGAAATACTAGAATTAAAAATTAAACTACATAACTTAGAAAAAGGCAAAGAAGTCTTTGAATGTAAAACATGTCAAGAAACTAAAAATGAAAACGAAATACTTAAGGAAGAAATTTGTAGACTTAACAAATTTGAAAATAGTAGTAATTCACTTAGGGATATAATAAGCATTCAAAGAATATCAGGAGATAAAACCGGATTAGGATTTAACTCAACTAAGGCTACAACTAGTGAAACTAAAAATGTAAAGTTTGAAAGTGAAACTAGTAATCAAAAATTATTAGAGTCAAAGCCTAAATATATACTTATAAAAGATAGAAAAATACCCATAGCCAATAATGAGGAAATAAAAGCTTTCTACAAACCATCTTTAAAAACCAAAGTAGAAAACTCTAAACCAAAGCTTAGGTCAACAACACCTCCTCCTAGAAGACCACCTAGTCCTCACCCTCGGCCTAAAACACCTCAACCTAAAAGAAACCAAAATAGACCAAACCGTCATAATAATAGTTACCCAATGTGGAATTACCCGAATCCACCAAGCTTCAATCCTTGGGGAATACTTCCACCATACATGCATCCTAGTCAACTACAACCCATTTTTGGTTCAAACAACTTGGATCAATGAGACAATGGGGACCAAGTGGCTAAGTTGCTATCTAATTGGATTATTGGCATTTCTTCCTTGAATGACTTCTACAAGTCAAACATAAACGCTTTGAAGCGCTTGAAGACCACATGTTGAAGACTAAAAGGTACGCTCCTCTTTCATGCTCATCATTATGTGCGTAGAGTAATGAACTAGCCAATTGCATGCCCCCATAAGTTTTTTGATGCCTAGTTTAGTTAGTACTTGTATGGTAGTTAGTAGATAATCACTTATACATATACATATATATACTATATACATATATTAATATATCCGCACATAACCTAGATACGTCATTTGTTGACTATCTAGAACTAAAAGAAATTGTTCGTCCTCGAACCTTTTCTTCCCCCTTTGCCTCTTTTGAACTTTAACGTTCAACACGAAAATCTTCCGTGTCCACTATTACATAACTCATGGTGATGAAGAGAAGTGAGTTAAGTGGATTAACGTAGAAGTAGCACTTCGACCGTCGTGTCAAGAAAACTATGGATGAAACAAACTCCCGTCGCTGTCAGCACCTATCTCCGTCATTACCTCATCATTTCTCGACTCCATTCAACATCCCACGTTTACACACAATATAAATATATAAATATGCACATTTACTCTCACTCCCTAAAACCTTTGTCGACTTGACATCTTGATCATTTTATCCAAAATTTTCAAGAAATGTTTTCTTAACGAAATGTTAATAAAATGTCAAGTATTCCTTCCTCGTGCCATTAAAACCCAACGTATTTTTGATATATAATAAATCTATATATATATATATATATACATAAAATTATTTTGCTATCAGAAACTAAACCCGAACTAATTCCAAGTTTGGTAGGCGGCCCCCTTAATGTTTAAGGGGACCGGCTAGTAAACGGGGGCGGTCCCCTTAATAATTAAGGGGACCGGCCTACTGTAGCTTCCAAAAACGTTTTTCTTCCAAAAATCTTTACCAAACACCCCACTTTTCAAACACACTCTTCACTCCATCTGCTGTGAACGAACCACAACTCAAAAACCATTCACCAAATCACCATCTCCGACTAATTTCGCAAGGGGCAAACACTTGTATCTTGATTAGCAACATATTTTGTAAGTTTTCTAATTCACATTTCATCTAATTCCATTCAATTTTGAGTCTAATCATAATTAGGTCTTTTACTCAATTTTCTTTTAATCCAAATTTTGTTAAAATTAAGTCTAGAAATCTTATAACCAAATGCTCCCCATAGGATTAGAATGCTTAATCAACCTAGAAACTAAGTAATTAAAAAACCATTATGTCAAACTAATCACTCCTTTTCAAAACTAATCACATTGTTGAATTATGCCATAAACACTTGTTAAAACTAATCACATTGGTTTATTACAACTTACAAATCCTAAAAATATATTTTTCGAATCATAAAAAATGATTTTGTTAAATATAAGAGAGTGTTTGGATTAGGAGCTAGAATCATCAAAACTTGATCAAAATTAAGTTCATAACTACTTGTCAAGTTTATAAACACGCAATTAGTTGTTTTAAGTCATCAAGATACATAATTCATATGTATATTGAAATTTTACTAGTTATTTTCATATTTAAAGGAGCGTTTGGCACAACATTTTGAAAGAAATTTTTGAGTCAAAATCTAAGTTACTTAACATAAACACTCATAAGAAATAGCTAGATATACAATCCAATGTTTGTCTAGCCACATTTCAGAGTAGCTTATGACGTATAAAAGAACGTTCGGATATTTTTGATTTCTTATCATAATATCCCTATAACTATTCTTTAACATCATAAAATACATTTTAAGCGAGTTAAAAATTAAAACTAAGGAACATTGTAAACTACTTCTTAGGATTTAAGTTTTAGAGTCGAAGTATGTTTACGTTCCACATAAGTAGCATATATAATATATGCATGTCATTTTCTTATTTTTCATTGTTTGTTGCTTTCTTGTATAGGTGAAAATGCCCAAAACTACAGTCGATGATGTCTCAAAAACAAAAGAATACATTCCAAAAGTCTCTGCCACTCCAGGCATTTCTCCCGCTATTGCTTGTATCTATCGTCCCATTGAAGATAGAAACATTCATGAAAGTAGAGTTGTCTATCCATCGTTCTATGAATTCGACTATATCGAACGAATGTTCTCCAACGTTAGTCTTGATTGTCTCTACAAAATCAGTGAGCTTATCATTCCCCGCTTTGTTCTTGATTTCTATAGCCAAGTGACGGTGCAAACCGATCCCAATGGTTGTATCCTCATATCCTTTATGATTCAACACGAATTCATTACTCTTACTCTTGCTCAATTCGGTCAAATTCTAGGAATCCCCTACTCCGGTCAAGCCGTCTTCTCTAATGAGTGGGATCTCTCATCTCTTGAGCAATATCGACCTCAACAGGGTCCTTACTACTCTGAAATTCCATCCTCTGAAGAAATTCGTCAATATCTTGGGCTAGATCGTGGTACGACTAGCCGAAGGATCAAGTCAAAAGATGTTGACATCCATGCTAACTAAATCCTCCTCAAGGAGTTACGCCCCAACATGAAGCGTTGGGAAGAACTCATTCGTGAGAATGCGTTCGGTACCGGTGGTCACCGTGATCATGTCACGGCGAGCATAGCTCACATGTTGTATTGTATTGTCGCTGAACAGCCGTACAATTTGGCATATCTCTTTGTCTTCCGCATCATGTCCGCCAAAAACACTCATAATGCAAATCTTCCGTATGGCATGTTTCTCACTCGCCTCTACAATCATGTCATGATGCATTATCCACATCTTCAGAGTCCAATTTATGAGTCTGTTCAACCGGTCCTTAATCCACTTGCTCGTGTCCGTGAACGTCGCCCCTGAAGCGACAAGGGAAAATCTCGTAAATTTGTCTCACTTCCACCTCGTGGTTCCACGTCACATCATGGAGATGATGATGATGATGAGGAGGAGGAGGGCACAACACGTGCTAGTACCCCATCACCTAGGACCTTCGTTGAAAATCTTCCGGATCTTGATTACACCGAGTATCAAGTTCCTTCTCGTTCCGAACGAACAGACAAACTACTGTTTGAAAGACAAACCGAACTACTCAACACCACACAGCAGATGCACCAAGAAGTACGAGGCGGTTTCAAGTCTATTGGAAAGACACTTGGAAGGATGTTTGGAAAGAAGAAGAAATAGATATGTTTGATGAGTGTTTAGTTGATTATTATTGATGTTATGATTAGACATTTATATGTAGTATTATTATCTTAACATTTGTTTGCTATGACTTTTATTATGTTAGATAATAAACTTATTAGAACTAAGCTACTAGTTTACTTGATATAATATGCCTATGCTTCTAATATGATTTTTCTAGTCTTAAAAATGTATATTAATTGTTTAATATGCTATTGATAATATTTAATCATTCTTGATGTACATGACTCAAATGGAACTTGCTGCAAATACACCCTAAAAATGACCTTTTTCTGGAAATTTTTCAACTTTGGTCGCCTGGGAAAACACCAGATGGGCGGCCCCCTTAATTCCCTAGGCGGTCCCCTTAATTTTAAGGGGGCTGGCCAGCAATTAAGGGGACCGGCCATCTGGACAGTAAAATTTACTGTTTTCTTTTGAATCTTGTGACCACTTTTACCTAGCCCCAGCTACCATTTCTCCTTATGGACGAACTGGTATTGGAATCTTTCTACAAAACCTCAAAAATCAACCTAAACCAACCCCTTTTTCATACTATAAATTCCCTCCATACAATCACCTCTCATTCCATCATCCTTCATCATCCAAAACCACCATGTTATCACCAAAATCCTCCATCTCTAAGACTCCAAGGAAGCAAAGACTTGTTATCATACCACCTAAACAACCTTTCATAGACCTAACCCAAGATGATATCAAAACTCCATCACCACCACCTCAAAATTCATCCCCAAGTGCACCTAATGCACCATCAAAAACACCCTCTACCCATTGAGCTTCATCTTCCTCCATTCCATCCACTTCATCCATCAATGACTACATCCACACTCACCTAACATCATCACCAAGAGCATCATCACCACCATCCACTCAAGAACCTTCATACACCCAAATTGCCATTTCCTTATCACCCATCACACCTCTTGATGCTCACTTCTCACCATCACCAACCCCACAACCATTCTTTCCTATACCTTGGGCATTGCTTGAAGCCCATGGTGATAATTGTCTTTGTTGCATCCATAACCGGACCATAATCTTTGGTCTTAGAGATGAGATACACTACATGTTTTCATCTCTTGAACACATGATTACCAACCAACCACCACCACCACCTCCACCACCTTCACCCAATACACCACCACTACCTCCTTTTTCACCCAATTAAGCATATGCAATGCTTATAAATAATTTTTAAACCCTTTTTGTATGCAAGCTCCACGGAAGACCATGTACTCTTAGGACGATTATGTAGTATCACTAGTTATTTTTTTGTTTTGTTTGAATTCTTCCATGCATTATGTTGTAATCTTCTTGGTTATGTATTTATACACAACAATTTTATTAAATGAATGTTCTTATTCTATATGCTTGCTTATTGTTGTTAGATATACTTGTGCTTCTAACATTTTTTCTTGCAAGCATTCCATAGCTCGTTTCCTTGGTGCCCCCAAACGAGGGGGAGTAACCATCAAGGGGGAGTTCTCGTCCCGACAAACTTAGATTCTAAAACTTGTCGGCATAACCTTTTTGATTCTACAAAAAGGGGGAGAAATAGATGAAAACTCACTAAATACCTGTCTAAAAACTAATTTTTAGATTTAATGAGTTTATATTTTGTAATCATCAAAAAGGGGGAGATTGTTGATATAAATAATGCCTAAACACGTTATTAATATTTTTCGATATCTCTACGTTTTGATAATCACAAAATGTAAAATCATTAATCGGAAAATTATGACGTAAACAAGTATTTAGTTGTAAATATCTATTTCTACAACTCAAATCACTTAAGGTATGAATGAACTAATGCTTAATGCATTATATGATCAAAGGAACATTTTCTTAATAACTAGATTTTTTATAAAACATCAAAAACATTTTTATATTTTTGAAAAACATTTTTGGTATTAAATAAAAATGTTTAATCCTTTATAAAAATATGAATTCAGATTTTTAACCAAAATCAGTTAAAATGTTCCAGAAAAACCTTCCCCACAAAAGGACAAAATTGGCCAACGTTCAGTAGGGGCGGCCCCCTTAATTTTGCTAGGCGGCCCCCTTAAAATTAAGGGGACCGCCCCCTATTTAAGGGGACCTTCCCCGCTCCAGTAGGCCTCCAGCTGTCCAGTTTTTCTCCTATAAATACCAGCCTTCTCCTGGATTTTTACTTACATTTTGCACACTAAAACTTTCTGTTTTAAATCCTTTCTAAACATTGTAAATCCTTTGATCATATTTTCTTAAGCATTGGTTTCTAAGTGATCCAAGCTTCCACCACCAAAAGTGCAAAAGAAGAACTCTACTTCAACTAGTGAAGAAGTGTTATTACTTACCTCATTCAATTGTGTTGTTGTGTAAAGTGTTGTATAGTTGTGATAAGTAGATCCTAGTGTAAGTAACTAGTTGTGTTGTAAAGAAGTTGTGTAGAAGTAGTTGTGAAGTAGTCGTGGAAAAGAAGTTGTGAAGAAGTCGTGAAGAAGTCGTGAAGTCGTCGTGAAGAAGTCGTGATTAAGTCGTGTAGAAGTTGTGTACTAGTTGTGAGATTGGTTCTAGCTACGATTAGAACTCGACATCTAGCTTTGTGTCGTTAAGCCGGTGTAAGCTAAAGTTGTGTAAGGTTTCTCCGCCATAAGGGAGTTTGTTGACAAAGTGAAGAAAACTCTCGAGTAGGTGACTCGAGGAGTGGAGTAGGTGAAGGAAGGTGTCTTTGTAGCCGAACCACTATAAATCTCCGTGTTGTGGTTTGATCTTTCCATCTCTCTCTTTCATTTCATTATATTTACCTTACTTGCATTACTTATTTATATTTGTGTATATATGTTCATATTGATCAAGAGTTGAATTCACATAAGATAGAATCGAAGTTTTAAAAAGTAAACAAAAGTTTTCATAAATTTAAAAGGACGTAAAACTATTCAACCCCCTTCTAGTTTTCCATAATTGGTATCAAGAGCCACGTCAAACAAGATTTTTAAAATAAACTGTATTTTAAAACTTGAAACGATCTATGGAATCTGAAAAAATATTTAGAAGGGCAATCTATGCAAAGACCACCACTATTTGAAAGTGATGGATTTTTATATTGGAAAAATCGATTCGAAACTTATGTGAAATCAAAAGATCTAGATCTTTGGCATGTTATTACTAATGGTGATTTTTTACCTATTCAACATAATCTTGAAACTAAAAAGGATGAAATTGTACCTTTTGAAAAACAAAGTGATGATTTAAAAAGAAAACTTTCTAAAAATAATGAGGCTAAAATGGTTATTTATAATGCGTTACCACGTAAAGAATACGAAAGAATCTTTATGTACGAAACCGCAAAAGAAATTTGGAATTCTTTACTAATAACTCACCAAGGTAATAGTCAAGTCAAAGATAATAAAATAGATCTTCTTGTTCAACAATATGAACAATTCACGATTCCGGAAGAGGAATCAATTGATAATGCGTTTGCTAGGTTTAACACAATCATCACAAGTTTAAAGGCACTTGATGAGAGTTTTTCTAGTAAGAATTTTGTCAGGAAATTTCTTAGGGCTCTTCATCCAAAATGGCGAGCTAAAGTTACGGCGATTGAAGAATCGAAGAACTTGTCAACTCTTCAACTTGACGAGTTGATTGGCAACTTGAAAGTCTACGAAGCAATAATCAAGAAATACTTCGAGATGGTCAAAGGAAAGAAAGAGCAAAGCAAGTCAATCGCGTTGAAAGCTAGGAAAGCATCAAGTGACGAGGATAGCTCAACCTCCGAAAGTGATGATGAAGAATATGCCATGGCCGTAAGAGACTTCAAGAAGTTTTTCAAAAGACGAGGAAGATTCGTTAGACAACCACATGACGAAAGGAAAACACTCCAAAGAAACAAAGACGACAAAGGTAGCAAGAGCGAGAGGAAGTGTTTCAAATGCGGTGATCCAAATCATCTCATTGGAAGATGTCCTATGATGTCAAAGGAGCAAAACCAAAAGGCGTTCATTGGAGGAGCATGGAGTGACAGTGAAGAAGACGAGAAAGAAACCACAAAAGAGGAGAAGTGTCTTATGGCTAAGACATCAAGTGAGGTACGTTCCGAAACCGAATACTTTAGTGATGAAAATTTATCATTAGATGAAAAAGACCTAGATAACGAATATAATAGGTTATGTATATTAGGTCAAAAAGTAATGACTAAAAATAAATCACTAAAACACATAAATAACCAATTAGAAAAAGAAATACTAGAATTAAAAATTAAACTACATAACTTAGAAAAAGGCAAAGAAGTCTTTGAATGTAAAACATGTCAAGAAACTAAAAATGAAAACGAAATACTTAAGGAAGAAATTTGTAGACTTAACAAATTTGAAAATAGTAGTAATTCACTTAGGGATATAATAAGCATTCAAAGAATATCAGGAGATAAAACCGGATTAGGATTTAACTCAACTAAGGCTACAACTAGTGAAACTAAAAATGTAAAGTTTGAAAGTGAAACTAGTAATCAAAAATTATTAGAGTCAAAGCCTAAATATATACTTATAAAAGATAGAAAAATACCCATAGCCAATAATGAGGAAATAAAAGCTTTCTACAAACCATCTTTAAAAACCAAAGTAGAAAACTCTAAACCAAAGCTTAGGTCAACAACACCTCCTCCTAGAAGACCACCTAGTCCTCACCCTCGGCCTAAAACACCTCAACCTAAAAGAAACCAAAATAGACCAAACCGTCATAATAATAGTTACCCAATGTGGAATTACCCGAATCCACCAAGCTTCAATCCTTGGGGAATACTTCCACCATACATGCATCCTAGTCAACTACAACCCATTTTTGGTTCAAACAACTTGGATCAATGAGACAATGGGGACCAAGTGGCTAAGTTGCTATCTAATTGGATTATTGGCATTTCTTCCTTGAATGACTTCTACAAGTCAAACATAAACGCTTTGAAGCGCTTGAAGACCACATGTTGAAGACTAAAAGGTACGCTCCTCTTTCATGCTCATCATTATGTGCGTAGAGTAATGAACTAGCCAATTGCATGCCCCCATAAGTTTTTTGATGCCTAGTTTAGTTAGTACTTGTATGGTAGTTAGTAGATAATCACTTATACATATACATATATATACTATATACATATATTAATATATCCGCACATAACCTAGATACGTCATTTGTTGACTATCTAGAACTAAAAGAAATTGTTCGTCCTCGAACCTTTTCTTCCCCCTTTGCCTCTTTTGAACTTTAACGTTCAACACGAAAATCTTCCGTGTCCACTATTACATAACTCATGGTGATGAAGAGAAGTGAGTTAAGTGGATTAACGTAGAAGTAGCACTTCGACCGTCGTGTCAAGAAAACTATGGATGAAACAAACTCCCGTCGCTGTCAGCACCTATCTCCGTCATTACCTCATCATTTCTCGACTCCATTCAACATCCCACGTTTACACACAATATAAATATATAAATATGCACATTTACTCTCACTCCCTAAAACCTTTGTCGACTTGACATCTTGATCATTTTATCCCAAATTTTCAAGAAATGTTTTCTTAACGAAATGTTAATAAAATGTCAAGTATTCCTTCCTCGTGCCATTAAAACCCAACGTATTTTTGATATATAATAAATCTATATATATATATATATATACATAAAATTATTTTGCTATCAGAAACTAAACCCGAACTAATTCCAAGTTTGGTAGGCGGCCCCCTTAATGTTTAAGGGGACCGGCTAGTAAACGGGGGCGGTCCCCTTAATAATTAAGGGGACCGGCCTACTGTAGCTTCCAAAAACGTTTTTCTTCCAAAAATCTTTACCAAACACCCCACTTTTCAAACACACTCTTCACTCCATCTGCTGTGAACGAACCACAACTCAAAAACCATTCACCAAATCACCATCTCCGACTAATTTCGCAAGGGGCAAACACTTGTATCTTGATTAGCAACACATTTTGTAAGTTTTCTAATTCACATTTCATCTAATTCCATTCAATTTTGAGTCTAATCATAATTAGGTCTTTTACTCAATTTTCTTTTAATCCAAATTTTGTTAAAATTAAGTCTAGAAATCTTATAACCAAATGCTCCCCATAGGATTAGAATGCTTAATCAACCTAGAAACTAAGTAATTAAAAAACCATTATGTCAAACTAATCACTCCTTTTCAAAACTAATCACATTGTTGAATTATGCCATAAACACTTGTTAAAACTAATCACATTGGTTTATTACAACTTACAAATCCTAAAAATATATTTTTCGAATCATAAAAAATGATTTTGTTAAATATAAGAGAGTGTTTGGATTAGGAGCTAGAATCATCAAAACTTGATCAAAATTAAGTTCATAACTACTTGTCAAGTTTATAAACACGCAATTAGTTGTTTTAAGTCATCAAGATACATAATTCATATGTATATTGAAATTTTACTAGTTATTTCATATTTAAAGGAGCGTTTGGCACAACATTTTGAAAGAAATTTTTGAGTCAAAATCTAAGTTACTTAACATAAACACTCATAAGAAATAGCTAGATATACAATCCAATGTTTGTCTAGCCACATTTCAGAGTAGCTTATGACGTATAAAAGAACGTTCGGATATTTTTGATTTCTTATCATAATGTCCCTATAACTATTCTTTAACATCATAAAATACATTTTAAGCGAGTTAAAAATTAAAACTAAGGAACATTGTAAACTACTTCTTAGGATTTAAGTTTTAGAGTCGAAGTATATTTACGTTCCACATAAGTAGCATATATAATATATGCATGTCATTTTCTTATTTTTCATTGTTTGTTGCTTTCTTGTATAGGTGAAAATGCCCAAAACTACAGTCGATGATGTCTCAAAAACAAAAGAATACATTCCAAAAGTCTCTGCCACTCCAGGCATTTCTCCCGCTATTGCTTGTTTCTATCGTCCCATTGAAGATAGAAACATTCATGAAGGGAGAGTTGTCTATCCATCGTTCTATGAATCCGACTATATCGAACGAATGTTCTCCAACGTTAGTCTTGATTGTCTCTACAAAATCAGTGAGCTTATCATTCCCCGCTTTGTTCTTGATTTCTATAGCCAAGTGACGGTGCAAACCGATCCCAATGGTTGTATCCTCATATCCTTTATGATTCAACACGAATTCATTACTCTTACTCTTGCTCAATTCGGTCAAATTCTAGGAATCCCCTACTCCGGTCAAGCCGTCTTCTCTAATGAGTGGGATCTCTCATCTCTTGAGCAATATCGACCTCAACAGGGTCCTTACTACTCTGAAATTCCATCCTCTGAAGAAATTCGTCAATATCTTGGGCTAGATCGTGGTACGACTAGCCGAAGGATCAAGTCAAAAGATGTTGACATCCATGCTAACTAAATCCTCCTCAAGGAGTTACGCCCCAACATGAAGCGTTGGGAAGAACTCATTCGTGAGAATGCGTTCGGTACCGGTGGTCACCGTGATCATGTCACGGCGAGCATAGCTCACATGTTGTATTGTATTGTCGCTGAACAGCCGTATAATTTGGCATATCTCTTTGTCTTCCGCATCATGTCCGCCAAAAACACTCATAATGCAAATCTTCCGTATGGCATGTTTCTCACTCGCCTCTACAATCATGTCATGATGCATTATCCACATCTTCGGAGTCCAATTTATGAGTCTGTTCAACCGGTCCTTAATCCACTTGCTCGTGTCCGTGAACGTCGCCCCCGAAGCGACAAGGGAAAATCTCGTAAATCTGTCTCACTTCCACCTCGTGGTTCCACGTCACATCAAGGAGATGATGATGATGATGAGGAGGAGGAGGGCACAACACGTGCTAGTACCCCATCACCTAGGACCTTCGTTGAAAATCTTCCGGATCTTGATTACATCGAGTATCAAGTTCCTTCTCGTTCCGAACGAATAGACGAACTACTGTTTGAAAGACAAACCGAACTACTCAACACCACACAGCAGATGCACCAAGAAGTACGAGGCGGTTTCAAGTCTATTGGAAAGACACTTGGAAGGATGTTTGGAAAGAAGAAGAAATAGATATGTTTGATGAGTGTTTAGTTGATTATTATTGATGTTATAATTAGACATTTATATGTAGTATTATTATCTTAACATTTGTTTGCTATGACTTTTATTATGTTAGATAATAAACTTATTAGAACTAAGCTACTAGTTTACTTGATATAATATGCCTATGCTTCTAATATGATTTTTCTAGTCTTAAAAATGTATATTATTTGTTTAATATGCTATTGATAATATTTAATCATTCTTGATGTACATGACTCAAATGGAACTTGCTGCAAATACACCCTAAAAATGACCTTTTTCTAGAAATTTTTCAACTTTGGTCGCCTGGGAAAACACCAGATGGGCGGCCCCCTTAATTTCCTAGGCGGTCCCCTTAATTTTAAGGGGGCCGGCCAGCAATTAAGGGGACCGGCCATCTGGACAGTAAAATTTACTGTTTTCTTTTGCATCTTGTGACCACTTTTACCTAGCCCCAGCTACCATTTCTCCTTATGGACGAACTGGTATTGGAATCTTTCTACAAAACCTCAAAAATCAACCTAAACCAACCACTTTTTCATACTATAAATTCCCTCCATACAATCACCTCTCATTCCATCATCCTTCATCATCCAAAACCACCATGTTATCACCAAAATCCTCCATCTCTAAGACTCCAAGGAAGCAAAGAATTGTTATCATACCACCTAAACAACCTTTCATAGACCTAACCCAAGATGACATCAAAACTCCATCACCACCACCTCAAAATTCATCCCCAAGTGCACCTAATGCACCATCAAAAACACCCTCTATCCATGGAGCTTCATCTTCCTCCATTCCATCCACTTCATCCATCAATGACTACATCCACACTCACCTAACATCATCACCAAGAGCATCATCACCACCATCCACTCAAGAACCTTCATACACCCAACTTGCCATTTCCTTATCACCCATCACACCTCTTGATGCTCACTTCTCACCATCACCAACCCCACAACCATTCTTTCCTATACCTTGGGCATTGCTTGAAGCCCATGGTGATAATTGTCTTTGTTGCATCCATAACCGGACCATAATCTTTGGTCTTAGAGATGAGATACACTACATGTTTTCATCTCTTGAACACATGATTACCAACCAACCACCACCACCACCTCCACCACCTTCACCCACTACACCACCACCACCTCCTTTTTCACCCAATTAAGCATATGCAATGCTTATAAATAATTTTTAAACCCTTTTTGTATGCAAGCTCCACGGAAGACCATGTACTCTTAGGACGATTATGTAGTATCACTAGTTATTTTTTTTGTTTTGTTTGAATTCTTCCATGCCTTATGTTGTAATCTTCTTGGTTGTGTATTTATACACAACAATTTTATTAAATGAATGTTCTTATTCTATATGCTTGCTTATTGTTGTTAGATATACTTGTGCTTCTAACATTTTTTCTTGCAAGCATTCCATAGCTCGTTTCCTTGGTGCCCCCAAACGAGGGGGAGTAACCATCAAGGGGGAGTTCTCGTCCCGACAAACTTAGATTCTAAAACTTGTCGGCATAACCTTCTTGATTCTACAAAAAGGGGGAGAAATAGATGAAAACTCACTAAATACTTGTCTAAAAACTAATTTTTAGATTTAATGAGTTTATATTTTGTAATCATCAAAAAGGGGGAGATTGTTGATATAAATAATGCCTAAACACGTTATTAATATTTTTCGATATCTCTACGTTTTGATAATCACAAAATGTAAAATCATTAATCGGAAAATTATGACGTAAACAAGTATTTAGTTGTAAATATCTATTTCTACAACTCAAATCACTTAAGGTATGAATGAACTAATGCTTAATGCATTATATGATCAAAGGAACATTTTCTTAATAACTAGATTTTTTATAAAACATCAAAAACATTTTTATATTTTTGAAAAACATTTTTGGTATTAAATAAAAATGTTTAATCCTTTATAAAAATATGAATTCAAATTTTTAACCAAAATCAGTTAAAATGTTCCAGAAAAACCTTCCCCACAAAAGGACAAAATTGGCCAACGTTCAGTAGGGGCGGCCCCCATAATTTTGCTAGGCGGCCCCCTTAAAATTAAGGGGACCGCCCCCTATTTAAGGGGACCTTCCCCGCTCCAGTAGGCCTCCAGCTGTCCAGTTTTTCTCCTATAAATACCAGCCTTCTCCTGGATTTTTACTTACATTTTGCACACTAAAACTTTCTGTTTTAAATCCTTTCTAAACATTGTAAATCCTTTGATCATATTTTCTTAAGCATTGGTTTCTAAGTGATCCAAGCTTCCACCACCAAAAGTGCAAAAGAAGAACTCTACTTCAAGTAGTGAAGAAGTGTTATTACTTACCTCATTCAATTGTGTTGTTGTGTAAAGTGTTGTATAGTTGTGATAAGTAGATCCTAGTGTAAGTAACTAGTTGTGTTGTAAAGAAGTTGTGTAGAAGTAGTTGTGAAGTAGTCGTGGAAAAGAAGTTGTGAAGAAGTCATGAAGAAGTCGTGAAGCCGTCGTGAAGTCGTCGTGAAGAAGTCGTGATTAAGTCGTGTAGAAGTTGTGTACTAGTTGTGAGATTGGTTCTAGCTACGATTAGAACTCGACATCTAGCTTTGTGTCGTTAAGCCGGTATAAGCTAAAGTTGTGTAAGGTTTCTCCGCCATAAGGGAGTTTGTTGACATAGTGAAGAAAACTCTCGAGTAGGTGACTCGAGGAGTGGAGTAGGTGAAGGAAGGTGTCTTTGTAGCCGAACCACTATAAATCTCCGTGTTGTGGTTTGATCTTTCCATCTCTCTCTTTCATTTCATTATATTTACCTTACTTGCATTACTTATTTATATTTGTGTATATATGTTCATATTGATCAAGAGTTGAATTCACGTAAGATAGAATCGAAGTTTTAAAAAGTAAACAAAAGTTTTCATAAATTTAAAAGGACGTAAAACTATTCAACCCCCCTTCTAGTTTTCCACAATTGGTATCAAGAGCCACGTCAAACAAGATTTTTAAAATAAACTGTATTTTAAAACTTGAAACGATCTATGGAATCTGAAAAATATTTAGAAGGGCAATCTATGCAAAGACCACCACTATTTGAAAGTGATGGATTTTTATATTGGAAAAATCGATTCGAAACTTATGTGAAATCAAAAGATCTAGATCTTTGGCATGTTATTACTAATGGTGATTTTTTACCTATTCAACATAATCTTGAAACTAAAAAGGATGAAATTGTACCTTTTGAAAAACAAAGTGATGATTTAAAAAGAAAACTTTCTAAAAATAATGAGGCTAAAATGGTTATTTATAATGCGTTACCACGTAAAGAATACGAAAGAATCTTTATGTACGAAACCGCAAAAGAAATTTTGAATTCTTTACTAATAACTCACCAAGGTAATAGTCAAGTCAAAGATAATAAAATAGATCTTCTTGTTCAACAATATGAACAATTCACGATTCCGGAAGAGGAATCAATTGATAATGCGTTTGCTAGGTTTAACACAATCATCACAAGTTTAAAGGCACTTGATGAGAGTTTTTCTAGTAAGAATTTTGTCAGGAAATTTCTTAGGGCTCTTCATCCAAAATGGCGAGCTAAAGTTACGGCGATTGAAGAATCGAAGAACTTGTCAACTCTTCAACTTGACGAGTTGATTGGCAACCTGAAAGTCTACGAAGCAATAATCAAGAAATACTTCGAGATGGTCAAAGGAAAGAAAGAGCAAAGCAAGTCAATCGCGTTGAAAGCTAGGAAAGCATCAAGTGACGAGGATAGCTCAACCTCCGAAAGTGATGATGAAGAATATGCCATGGCCGTAAGAGACTTCAAGAAGTTTTTCAAAAGACGAGGAAGATTCGTTAGACAACCACATGACGAAAGGAAAACACTCCAAAGAAACAAAGACGACAAAGGTAGCAAGAGCGAGAGGAAGTGTTTCAAATGCGGTGATCCAAATCATCTCATTGGAAGATGTCCTATGATGTCAAAGGAGCAAAACCAAAAGGCGTTCATTGGAGGAGCATGGAGTGACAGTGAAGAAGACGAGAAAGAAACCACAAAAGAGGAGAAGTGTCTTATGGCTAAGACATCAAGTGAGGTACGTTCCGAAACCGAATACTTTAGTGATGAAAATTTATCATTAGATGAAAAAGACCTAGATAACGAATATAATAGGTTATGTATATTAGGTCAAAAAGTAATGACTAAAAATAAATCACTAAAACACATAAATAACCAATTAGAAAAAGAAATACTAGAATTAAAAATTAAACTACATAACTTAGAAAAAGGCAAAGAAGTCTTTGAATGTAAAACATGTCAAGAAACTAAAAATGAAAACGAAATACTTAAGGAAGAAATTTGTAGACTTAACAAATTTGAAAATAGTAGTAATTCACTTAGGGATATAATAAGCATTCAAAGAATATCAGGAGATAAAACCGGATTAGGATTTAACTCAACTAAGGCTACAACTAGTGAAACTAAAAATGTAAAGTTTGAAAGTGAAACTAGTAATCAAAAATTATTAGAGTCAAAGCCTAAATATATACTTATAAAAGATAGAAAAATACCCATAGCCAATAATGAGGAAATAAAAGCTTTCTACAAACCATCTTTAAAAACCAAAGTAGAAAACTCTAAACCAAAGCTTAGGTCAACAACACCTCCTCCTAGAAGACCACCTAGTCCTCACCCTCGGCCTAAAACACCTCAACCTAAAAGAAACCAAAATAGACCAAACCGTCATAATAATAGTTACCCAATGTGGAATTACCCGAATCCACCAAGCTTCAATCCTTGGGGAATACTTCCACCATACATGCATCCTAGTCAACTACAACCCATTTTTGGTTCAAACAACTTTGGATCAATGAGACAATGGGGACCAAGTGGCTAAGTTGCTATCTCATTGGATTATTGGCATTTCTTCCTTGAATGACTTCTACAAGTCAAACATAAACGCTTTGAAGCGCTTGAAGACCACATGTTGAAGACTAAAAGGTACGCTCCTCTTTCATGCTCATCATTATGTGCGTAGAGTAATGAACTAGCCAATTGCATGCCCCCATAAGTTTTTGATGCCTAGTTTAGTTAGTACTTGTATGGTAGTTAGTAGATAATCACTTATACATATACATATATATACTATATACATATATTAATATATCCGCACATAACCTAGATACGTCATTTGTTGACTATCTAGAACTAAAAGAAATTGTTCGTCCTCGAACCTTTTCTTCCCCCTTTGCCTCTTTTGAACTTTAACGTTCAACACGAAAATCTTCCGTGTCCACTATCACATAACTCATGGTGATGAAGAGAAGTGAGTTAAGTGGATTAACGTAGAAGTAGCACTTCGACCGTCGTGTCAAGAAAACTATGGATGAAACAAACTCCCGTCGCTGTCAGCACCTATCTCCGTCATTACCTCATCATTTCTCGACTCCATTCAACATCCCACGTTTACACACAATATAAATATATAAATATGCACATTTACTCTCACTCCCTAAAACCTTTGTCGACTTGACATCTTGATCATTTTATCCAAAATTCTCAAGAAATGTTTTCTTAACGAAATGTTAATAAAATGTCAAGTATTCCTTCCTCGTGCCATTAAAACCCAACGTATTTTTGATATATAATAAATCTATCTATATATATATATATATATACATAAAATTATTTTGCTATCAGAAACTAAACCCGAACTAATTCCAAGTTTGGTAGGCGGCCCCCTTAATGTTTAAGGGGACCGGCTAGTAAACGGGGGCGGTCCCCTTAATAATTAAGGGGACCGGCCTACTGTAGCTTCCAAAAATGTTTTTCTTCCAAAAATCTTTACCAAACACCCCACTTTTCAAACACACTCTTCACTCCATCTACTGTGAACGAACCACAACTCAAAAACCATTCACCAAATCACCATCTCCGACTAATTTCGCAAGGGGCAAACACTTGTATCTTGATTAGCAACACATTTTGTAAGTTTTCTAATTCACATTTCATCTAATTCCATTCAATTTTGAGTCTAATCATAATTAGGTCTTTTACTCAACTTTCTTTTAATCCAAATTTTGTTAAAATTAAGTCTAGAAATCTTATAACCAAATGCTCCCCATAGGATTAGAATGCTTAATCAACCTAGAAACTAAGTAATTAAAAAACCATTATGTCAAACTAATCACTCCTTTTCAAAACTAATCACATTGTTGAATTATGCCATAAACACTTGTTAAAACTAATCACATTAGTTTATTACAACTTACAAATCCTAAAAATATATTTTTTGAATCATAAAAAATGCTTTTGTTAAATATAAGAGAGTGTTTGGATTAGGAGCTAGAATCATCAAAACTTGATCAAAATTAAGTTCATAACTACTTGTCAAGTTTATAAACACGCAATTAGTTATTTTAAGTCATCAAGATACATAATTCATATGTATATTGAAATTTTACTAGTTATTTTCATATTTAAAGGAGCGTTTGGCATAACATTTTGAAAGAAATTTTTGAGTCAAAATCTAAGTTACTTAACATAAACACTCGTAAGAAATAGCTAGATATACAATCCAATGTTTGTCTAGCCACATTTCAGAGTAGCTTATGACGTATAAAAGAACGTTCGGATATTTTTGATTTCTTATCATAATGTCCCTATAACTATTCTTTAACATCATAAAATACATTTTAAGCGAGTTAAAAATTAAAACTAAGGAACATTGTAAACTACTTCTTAGGATTTAAGTTTTAGAGTCGATGTATGTTTACGTTCCACATAAGTAGCATATATAATATATGCATGTCATTTTCTTAGTTTTCATTGTTTGTTGCTTTCTTGTATAAGTGAAAATTCCCAAAACTACAGTCGATGATGTCTCAAAAACAAAAGAATACATTCCAAAAGTCTCTGCCACTCCAGGCATTTCTCCCGCTATTGCTTGTTTCTATCGTCCCATTAAAGATAGAAACATTCATGAAGGGAGAGTTGTCTATCCATCGTTCTATGTATCCGACTATATCGAATGAATGTTCTCCAACGTTAGTCTTGATTGTCTCTACAAAATCAATGAGTTTATCATTCTCCGCTTTGTTCTTGATTTCTATAGCCAAGTGACGGTGCAAACCGATCCCAATGGTTGTATCCTTGATGAGTGGCCTTTTACTCATCATTTTAGACCCGAAAAACCCCACAAAAACGACCAAAAACACCCTAATGGACCATGTATTGTTACAAATATCCTTGGATTGTGTTTTATGTGTTGCAGGTACAAAAGGATTGAAAACGGGGCAAATATGGACAAAACCGAGCTTGGAATGGAAAAGAACCGGAAATCGAAGACGGAAAAGACATTTTTCACGTGGATTTTATTCGAGCTCAAAAATTCCTAAAAAGGCCCTTGGATTATTACTTGTTGGCAAAATTGGACCCTTGAAGAAATTTGAAGAACTGGCAGTGTTGGTCCTTGAGGTTTCATAAATTACAACATTAGTCCCTTGATCCTATTCTAATCCTACAAATAGCCGGATCCACAAAACTATTAAACCCACCTTATCCATTTAACCCCAACTAGCCCATCAAACCAAAATACACCCCACAGCCCACTTAAACCACCCCGAAGCCCAATCCCAACTAAACTAGACCCGACCCACTCGAATAAGCTAATACCGGATGAAGTAAATAAAGGGGTCAAATCCCCAAATGCCAGTCAACATTTCAATTAAACCAAAATCCCAACCCTAACTCACTATTGCACCTCCTTCTTCATCCCTAATTTCCCTCTAAATTACCGCCGCTAATCACCCCCATCCCACCTCACACAACCAGCCAAAACAATCACATGGGTGTGTCCATGGTCCCCTCCCCTCCACCTCATCAATCCGAGGCACCAAAGGAGATCAACGTTCGAGATTTAATGTTGTGGTGACCACGTTAACATCCAAGGGTCAAGATTGATGCAAAAAAGCACAAGAAGGGATACTCTCACACAGAAAACACAAAGAGAACTAGGGTTTTCGTATGTTTTAGTATAAATAGATAAAGATGAGCCGAGTAGTTCTTTTTTCTTGAGGTTTATTTTAGCGTTTTTTTTAAGGTAATTTGTATTTTATTTTTAAGTTGTAATTTACTCTTGTTTTAATTTAATTTAAGTCGAGTTTTTTTTGTGTTTTAATTGCTGCTTATATTTACTTCGCTGCTTTTTAATTTATGCGTATTAAGATTAATATGTTGTGTTCTAAGTTTATCATTTTAAGTTATGTTTTGGATTATTACTTTAGTTTAAGATTTGCATGAAGTTTGGATGAATTGTGGTTTTAGTTTGGATAAATTGTAGTTTTGTGTAATGGATTTTAGTTCGTATGTGTATGATTTAGCTTGTGGATGATTCGAACTCTCGACTGATTCTTGTTTTGTGTGTTTAAGTTTGCTAAAGATTGGTTAAAATTTGTTAAAGTTGCATCTGCTCCTGTTTTTTTTATTTTGGATTTGGTAGTCAAATTTTGATCGTTGTGGCTGAGTCTTCTATAAGCAGATTCTTGTTTGAGTTCGTGTTAGCTTAAAACTTAGTTGTTTGTGTTTATTGTTTATCGTCTGTGTTTGTGTTTGTGTTAGTTTCAAAATTAGTTGTTTGTGTTAGCTTCAAAATCAGTTGTTTGTGTTTAAGTCTGTTTTAGTTGTGTTCAAAAAAAAGTTTAGCCAAATATTGTTGTGAGTGGGATTCAAACCCAGGATCTCAAGTATAGGGTGTTTTTGCTTAAACAGATAAGCTATAGCTTATCTGTTTTATAGTTAAAGTATCAAAGTTGCTAGTTGGATTCTTTTTTTTAAAAAAAAAAAAAGAAAGTTCAAGAAAAAAAAATATATATATATATATATATTGCAAAAATAGTTTGTTAAGTTTAAAAAGTTTTCTTTTAGTATTGTTTGTTTAAAGTAAAAAAAAAAAAAAAAAAAAAAAAAAAAAAAAGAAAAAAAAAAAAAAATTATTAGTTTTTAAATTAGTTTAAATATTTTTAATCATTTATTTTCTTAAAATTAGTTTTTAAATTATAAAAAATTATTTAAAAGTCAAAAAAATATTTTTCTTTTTTCCAAAATTTTCTTTTGCCATTTAGAGTTTATAAAAATTATTTTGATATACATAGGATTAGTTTTTCAAATATTTTACGTTTTTACTCGTTTGTAGTTTAAAGTTTACGTTATTTACTTTTCGTTTTAATAGATTTTAGTAACAAAACAAAATCTCGTCTTTTCAAGCACTTTAATTACGAACCGAAAACGATATCCTCAATTTCACGCCTCGCAGGGAGAACGACCCGGGTACACGCTTATCCGGTTATTACAATTGGTTGTTTTTGCGTTAACGGTTTCAAGTTGACTTTTCTTCGTGAGAAGTTTGACTTGTGATTACTTTGACCCAATTCGACCGATATCAAATTGGCGCCGCTGCCGGGGAGGTGTGTTGCGACAATATCGTCACGGTTTGACGATTAGTGACTTGAAGAACCTTCCTCGTGAAGTTTCGTAAATATCTTGTAAATATTTTTTATCCAAAAACTCTAATGTTCTTGGTGCATGCGCACACGTTCTTCTTCGTCATCGAGTCCCTTTCTTGAACTCGTCGCAATTCCGCGAAGACGTAATCGTAGACGTGCTGCCTCATTAGTCGAACCCGAGATTCGTACTAATCCCGATCCTCCCATTGACATAATGGCGGAGAATCGCACCATGCTTGAGCTTCTCCAAGCACCCACCGAGGGTTATGGAGATGCTATTGTTGTTCCCCCGATCGTTGCCGATAATTTCGAACTTAAACCGGCATTACTATCCTTAGTAACGTCGAATCAATTTTACGGTTTCGAGAGGGATGACCCTCATTCCCACATTCGATGGTTTAACAAAATTTCATCTACCGTCAAATGTAGGAATGTTCCTCAAGAAGCAATTAAATTGCTTCTCTTTCCTTTCTCTCTCGAGGGGGCAGCCCGGACTTGGCTTGAAAAACAACCCCCTCGTTCTATCTTAACTTGGGAAGATTTGGTGTCGAAATTTGTGAACGAATTCTTTCCACCTTCAAAAACCACAAGTTTAAAAAATGAAATTACCAAATTTACTCAAAAATTTGATGAATCTTTTAGTGAAGCGTGGGACCGTTTTAAAGAATTACTTCGCAAATGTCCTCACCACGGTTTTTCCGAGTTACATCAAATTGATACGTTTTACAATGGATTGAACCAAACTGACCAAGATTCTCTAAATGCCGCCTCCGGTGGTTATATATTGAATCGAACTACGCGTGATGCTTTGTCCATCATCGAGAACAAGTCAAAGGTTCGCACTTCACGAAGTAAGCCGGTTGTTTCTCAAGTGAGTGTTTCACCTTCTACTTCACATTCGATGAGTACTTCTAGCACGGATGCTAAAATTGACAAGCTCACGGATGCAATTCAAGCTTTGGTTTTCTCTAATCAGAAAAATCCTTCTACTTCTTCTACCATTTCTTCTACCCCACAAGCTTCTCTACCCGCTCAAATCAAAGCGGTGGAAGAAAGTTGTGTTACTTGTGGTGGTCCTCATGCTTATTACAATTGTACCGCCACCGATGGCCGTCCTTTTGAAATCAATGCCGTAGCCGGGTCTTACAACCAAGGAGGTACTCAATACCGTCCTCAAGTTGACTCGAGCTATCGTGCTAGCTATCAAGCAGGACCACCCGGTTTTCCTCAAAACAATCAAAACCAAAGTAGGGGGCAAAATGTTCCATATCAAGCCCCTACTAACCAATACCCGACCCAAGGGGTCAATTACAATCAAGGGTATCAAGCTCAAAATTACCCAGCCTCGATTGCTCCCTCTAATGATCTTTCAAATTACATGATGACAAATGAGGTGAAAATGAGGGCTATGCAAAATCAAATCACAAATTTGAAAAATGAATTTGAAAATTCAATGATTAAGCAGGGTAATGAGCTCAAAAACAAAATTGATCAATCTCAAACAAAGATTGAAAGTATGTTTGATACCCTTATCAACCAATTTCACCAAGCTTCATCCTCGGGAACTCTCCCGGGTAATACAATTCCTAACCCAAAGGGTGAATTGAAAGCCATTACCACCCGAAGTGGTAAAGCTTATGAGGGACCCACGGTTCCAACTACTACTTCTTCTTCTTCTACGAAAGTAGTTGACCGTGAGACCGAGGTGACAAAGGACAAGGTGCATTCCACAAGCCCACAAAGTACCGCACACGTCCAACCTTCGGTAGTCCAAACCCCAATTCCGGAACCCGATGTTCCGAAGTCTCAACCTAAACCTTCTATCCCATACCCATCTAGACTTAATGACCAAAAGCTCCGCGAAAAAGCTAGTATTCAAATGGAAAAATTCTTCCAAATCTTTCAAGAATTGCATTTCGATATAAGCTTCGCGGATGCTTTACTTCTGATGCCTAAGTTTGTTTCCACCATGAAGAGTTTATTGAGCAACAAGGAAAAATTAATTGAATTAGCAAAAACTCCGTTAAATGAACACTGCTCAGCGGTTCTCCTAAAAAAGCTTCCGGAAAAGCTTGGAGATCCCGAAAAATTCCTCATTCCATGTGAATTTCCGGGGATGGTTGAATGCTACGCCTTGGCCGATCTTGGTGCAAGCATCAACCTAATGCCGCTCTCTGTTTGGAAAAAACTTTCTCTGCCCGAATATACCCCCACTTGCATGACCCTCGAGATTGCGGACCGGACCATAACCCGTCCACTTGGAATAGCCGAGGATGTCTTTGTCAAGGTTGGGAAATTCCATTTTCCCGCCGATTTTGTGGTGGTTGATTTTGATGCTGACCCCCGGGTTCCTCTAATTCTCGGAAGATCATTTTTGAGGACCGGGCGGGCTTTGATTGACGTGTACGGAGAAGAAATAACTCTAAGAGTTGATGATGACAAAGTCACGTTTCAAATCAATCAAAACTCTAAACCGCTAACCACCAAAAGCAACGTTGCTGTGGTTAATCAAAAATCTGATCCAGTAATTGCTTCCAAAAGAAGTGATTCGATTCTCTCAAGATTTGCGGTTAAGAGTATGTCAGAAAAACGTGCTGAGCTAAAAGCTATGAAAATTACACCCGGTTCAAGCAAATGGTTTGCAAGTTGTTCCGCGGATGTTAAGAGTATTCTTGATGATGATGAATCTGATTCGGAGATCACAACGGAAGTGGTGGAAATTGCTAGCTCTAAGAGCACACCACTTGTCCCACCTCCGGAATCGATTTATAGAATTGAGATTGTTGAACCAAACCTTTCCGACTCTTCCCATCCTTCTCCTCCGATTGAGGAAAGTGATCTCTCGAGGGAAGAGCTCGATGTGTTCTTTGATGATGCTCCAATTTCGCCGAAAATTGTTGAGACCGATAGTGATCCCGGGGAAGATGTCTCGTTATTACAAATGAAATTTGATGAACCATTATTTTTCCTTCCCCCGGAAGATGTTAAAGAAGAAAAGCTTCCTAAATCCGTTCAAGTTGTTGATTCTAAATCAGAAGAGCAAAGTAGTGGCAGTACCACTTCTAGTATTGATTCTCTTCTTGAGGAGTTCGCCGATGAACTCGCTCACATCGATCCAATCCCACCGGGGGACGAGGACGATGACTTTGATTTTGAATCTGATCTTAAAAAATTGGAATTTTTGCTGAACCGTGATCCATCTAGATGTGATTCTTATCCCGAGGAATTCGCCGATGAACTCGCTCACGACGATCCACTTCCATCAGAGAATGATGATGATCTTTTCGACTTTCATGCTGATTTTAAAGAAGTCGAAAAACTTTTATACCATTCTCCATCATCTGATTCTTACACTGAGCTTAATGATTTACAAGATGATGATGACCTCTTCGATTTTGGGGCCGATCAAACCGAATGGAGAAATCTTTTATATGGGAAACCTACTGATGAAAAAGGCCCTAAAATGGAAACCATAATTGAGGATGCTACAATTGTTTCTAATGACTTATCTCCTCATTCTCCCGAGGATGATTTCCTTTTCTCCATTGAGTCTCCCATCGAGTACCCTGCTGAGTTTTCTTGTGAAGACAAAGTGTTTAATCCAGGCATACTCGATGATGGTAAAATTCATCCTTTGATGAAATTGACTCTTGATAAGAATTTAAAGTTTCCCGCCTCATCTAAGGAACTTTTAATTCTGGAGAAAAATGATTCACCTCTACTTCTTTCCCCTCTACTTCTTTCTGGTCAAAAACTCCCGTTCTGCATGGAGTTGTCTCTGATTGAAACTTTACTATCGTTCCCAGCCGGAAACGAAGACAAAGTTTTTGACCCCGGCATCATCGCTTTTATCTTCTGAAGCCGTGGGTATCTCATCGGAGTGGAACTTTCATATGCTTCAATGTTTATCCAAACATCTTGAATGAAAGTCCGATTGAGATTATCTCTTCCACTTGCTCCCCCAAGGACAATTAAATATGGGGTCGAGTCAAGCTCATGTGACTCGGTTAACAAAAACAAGCGCTTCGTGGGTGGCAACCCATGCTTATCATTCTATCTTCTTTCTTATTTCTAACACTAAGTGTGGGGGAGTTCCTCTGCTTGTTGCTTTGTGGTTGTATGTTTGCCTTTGTTTTCAGGATTCCCGTAGATTGTGATGATTGACGCGCCTGTTTTCAATCCAGCCGCCCAATATCCTATCTTTGTGTTTATGATTATCTAGGGATATCTTAAAATCCTTTTTGTGAAAAACAAGATTTCGTTTCCACACTTAGGTAGTAGTCTTACCCTTTTACGTTCTATAGTGTCGGCTCAGGCCGGTACTTTGAATATTGAGGGCAATATTCATTTCTAAGTGTGGGGGGGGAATTCTCATTTGACAAATTTGACCAAATTTTAAAAAAATTTCACAATTTGTACCTTCTAGTCCCCTAGCACCCCCGTTTTGACCAAAAATTTTAAAATTTTTATCGTATTTTGCATCTAAAAGAAGTGCTTTGCACATTAAAAATAATTTGCTATACATTAATGCTTCGGTATTAATGAAAGTTTAGACTTGATTAGGCTAGAACAAGGGAATCCCGACTCTGCTAGAGTGTTGATCTAGCTGCTACCCTTAACGTTTAGGCTAAGTTTTTGCGAATTGTGCAAATGAAAATGCTAAGCGTGGAGTAGTTGGTTCTCTTTAGAGCTTATATAAGTAATCTATGGCTTTTCCTCCCAGAAGATCCTAATCTGACTAAAATAAGTGCTATTTTCAAACTTTTGAACGCAAAAACCGTTTTTGTTAAGCAAATAAATTTTTATGCAATCTTGATTTAGAATACTAGTTCAAAGTTTTATTTAAATTTTGGAACAAGCATACTTTCTTACAAACCCAATAAGAATGCAAAATGAAAGTGAGCAATTGCTTGAAAGTTGCAAAGTTAAAGTTTAAGTATGAATAAATAAGTGCTCTAAGCTACGGATTCGAGATCGGGCCTTGGATCCTTAATTCCGAAAGGCGTTTAGGTCTTGGCTACCCTCTTGCACCGGCCCTTGGACCCTTAATTCTGAAAGGCGTTAAGGTCTTGGAACTCTCCGTTGTAACGGCCCTTGGATCCTTTATTCCGAAAGGCGTTAAGGTCTTGGATCTAAACCGTGAAGGTCCGTCGTTTAGAGTACACAAGTAAAAAGTGAAAAAAAAAAAAAAAAAAAAAAAAAAAAAAAAAAAAAAAAAAAAAAAAAAAAGTGAAAAAAGTGATGAAAAATGAAAAAAAATGTTTATGTTTGTGTATGAATAAATGTGAGAAACTTGCTTCTTCTCAAATTTAAATCGAAAGTTGAACTAGTATTCGTCAATATTGTCTAAAAGTTGGACGGTGATTTAGAAATTGTTGACTTCAAAGATCCCGTGAGCTCCGATACTATTCTCGAGGGTGTAAAAACCTAGCCTCCTAAGTTTACTAAGGATAAGCTGAGAAGAAAGTCGCTACATGGAGTGATCTCACCTTTGAATCTTTAATTTCTAAATCATTGTCGGTTTTTAACCCTAATAAATGTCGATTTTTACGATCAAAACTTTGAAAACAAGCACACACACCTAACTTATGAATAATTGTGGGAGTGAAAAGTTAAGTCTCGGCTTACATAGGTTGCTAATATAAGTAGTGTTAGCATTTTACAAAAACGTTTGCACAAGGGTTTTTAGACTTAGTTGGGAAGTATAAAAAGAGGATGACGATTACAATTCCCCGGAGTCACCCATTTTGTGTGATTCCCGTTCCATGATGCCACTTTTGAAAATCAAGCATATTATTTACATTTTATCTCGTTTTAATTTACTTGCATTTTAAAATAAAATCAAAACGGGGTGGTATATTTTTGGTAACATTGATATTATTGATCCTTTCATTACTTTATATGATCGGATTGCTAGGGACTAGCAATTGCTTAGTGTGGGGGATTGATGAGTGGCCTTTTACTCATCATTTTAGACCCGAAAAACCCCACAAAAACGACCAAAAACACCCTAATGGACCATATATTGTTACAAATATCCTTGGATTGTGTTTTATGTGTTGCAGGTACAAAGGATTGAAAACGGGGCAAATATGGACAAAACCGAGCTTGGAATGGAAAAGAGCCGGAAATCGAAGACGGAAAAGACATTTTTCACGTGGATTTTATTCGAGCTCAAAAATTCCTAAAAAGGCCCTTGGATTATTACTTGTTGGCAAAATTGGACCCTTGAAGAAATTTGAAGAACTGGCAGTGTTGGTCCTTGAGGTTTCATAAATTACAACATTAGTCCCTTGATCCTATTCTAATCCTACAAATAGCCGGATCCACAAAACTATTAAACCCACCTTATCCATTTAACCCCAACTAGCCCATCAAACCAAAATACACCCCACAGCCCACTTAAACCACCCCGAAGCCCAATCCCAACTAAACTAGACCCGACCCACTCGAATAAGCTAATACCGGATGAAGTAAATAAAGGGGTCAAATCCCCAAATGCCAGTCAACATTTCAATTAAACCAAAATCCCAACCCTAACTCACTATTGCACCTCCTTCTTCATCCCTAATTTCCCTCTAAATTACCGCCGCTAATCACCCCCATCCCACCTCACACAACCAGCCAAAACAATCACATGGGTTTGTCCATGGTCCCCTCCCCTCCACCTCATCAATCCGAGGCACCAAAGGAGATCAAAGTTCGAGATTTAATGTTGTGGTGACCACGTTAACATCCAAGGGTCAAGATTGATGCAAAAAAGCACAAGAAGGGATACTCTCACACAGAAAACACAAAGAGAACTAGGGTTTTCGTATGTTTTAGTATAAATAGATAAAGATGAGCCGAGTAGTTCTTTTTTTCTTGAGGTTTATTTTAGCGTTTTTTTTTTAAGGTAATTTGTATTTTATTTTTAAGTTGTAATTTACTCTTGTTTTAATTTAATTTAAGTCGAGTTTTTTTTGTGTTTTAATTGCTGCTTATATTTACTTCGCTGCTTTTTAATTTATGCGTATTAAGATTAATATGTTGTGTTCTAAGTTTATCATTTTAAGTTATGTTTTGGATTATTACTTTAGTTTAAGATTTGCATGAAGTTTGGATGAATTGTGGTTTTAGTTTGGATAAATTGTAGTTTTGTGTAATGGATTTTAGTTCGTATGTGTATGATTTAGCTTGTGGATGATTCGAACTCTCGACTGATTCTTGTTTTGTGTGTTTAAGTTTGCTAAAGATTGGTTAAAATTTGTTAAAGTTGCATCTGCTCCTGTTTTTTTTATTTTGGATTTGGTAGTCAAATTTTGATCGTTGTGGCTGAGTCTTCTATAAGCAGATTCTTGTTTGAGTTCGTGTTAGCTTAAAACTTAGTTGTTTGTGTTTATTGTTTATCGTCTGTGTTTGTGTTTGTGTTAGTTTCAAAATTAGTTGTTTGTGTTAGCTTCAAAATCAGTTGTTTGTGTTTAAGTCTGTTTTAGTTGTGTTCAAAAAAAAGTTTAGCCAAATATTGTTGTGAGTGGGATTCAAACCCAGGATCTCAAGTATAGGGTGTTTTTGCTTAAACAGATAAGCTATAGCTTATCTGTTTTATAGTTAAAGTATCAAAGTTGCTAGTTGGATTCTTTTTTTTTTTTAAAAAAAAAGAAAGTTCAAGAAAAAAAATATATATATATATATATATATATTGCAAAAATAGTTTGTTAAGTTTAAAAAGTTTTCTTTTAGTATTGTTTGTTTAAAGTAAAAAAAAAAAAAAAAAAAAAAAAAAAAAAAAAAAAAAAAAAAAAAAAATTATTAGTTTTTAAATTAGTTTAAATATTTTTAATCATTTATTTTCTTAAAATTAGTTTTTAAATTATAAAAAATTATTTAAAAGTCAAAAAAATATTTTTCTTTTTTCCAAAATTTTCTTTTGCCATTTAGAGTTTATAAAAATTATTTTGATATACATAGGATTAGTTTTTCAAATATTTTACGTTTTTACTCGTTTGTAGTTTAAAGTTTACGTTATTTACTTTTCGTTTTAATAGATTTTAGTAACAAAACAAAATCTCGTCTTTTCAAGCACTTTAATTACGAACCGAAAACGATATCCTCAATTTCACGCCTCGCAGGGAGAACGACCCGGGTATTCGCTTATCCGGTTATTACAATTGGTTGTTTTTGCGTTAATGATTTCAAGTTGACTTTTCTTCGTGAGAAGGTTGACTTGTGATTACTTTGACCCAAATTCGACCGACACCAATCCTCATATCCTTTATGATTCAACACGAATTCATTACTCTTACTCTTGCTCAATTCGGTCAAATTCTAGGAATCCCCTACTCCGGTCAAGCCGTCTTCTCTAATGAGTGGGATCTCTCATCTCTTGAGCAATATCGACCTCAACAGGGTCCTTACTACTCTGAGATTCCATCATCTGAAGAAATTCGTCAATATCTTGGGCTAGATCATGGTACGACTAGCCGAAGGATCAAGTCAAAAGATGTTGACATCCATGCTAACCAAATCCTCCTCAAGGAGTTACGCCCCGACATGAAGCGTTGGGAAGAACTCATTCGTGAGAATGCGTTCGGTACCGGTGGTCACCGTGATCATGTCACGGCGAGCATAACTCACATGTTGTATTGTATTGTCGCTGAACAGCCGTACAATTTGGCATATCTCTTTGTCTTCCGCATCATGTCCGCCAAAAACACTCATAATGCAAATCTTCCGTATGGCATGTTTCTCACTCTCCTCTACAATCATGTCATGATGCATTATCCACATCTTCAGAGTCCAATTTATGTGTCTGTTCAACCGGTCCTTAATCCACTTGTTCGTGTCCGTGAACGTCGCCCCCGAAGCGACAAGGGAAAATCTCGTAAATCTGTCTCACTTCCACCTCGTGGTTCCACGTCACATCATGAAGATGATGATGATGATGATGATGATGATGATGAGGGCACAACACGTGCTAGTACCCCATCACCTAGGACCTTCGTTGAAAATCTTCCGGATCTTGATTACACCGAGTATCAAGTTCCTTCTCGTTCCGAACGAACAGACGAACTACTGTTTGAAAGACAAACCGAACTACTCAACACCACACAGCAGATGCACCAAGAAGTACGAGGCGGTTTCAAGTCTATTGGAAAGACACTTGGAAGGATGTTTGGAAAGAAGAAGAAATAGATATGTTTGATGAGTGTTTAGTTGATTATTATTGATGTTATGATTAGACATTTATATGTAGTATTATTATCTTAACATTTGTTTGCTATGACTTTTATTATGTTAGATAATAAATTTATTAGAACTATGCTACTAGTTTACTTGATATAATATGCCTATGCTTCTAATATGATTTTTCTAGTCTTAAAAATGTATATTATTTGTTTAATATGCTATTGATAATATTTAATCATTCTTGATGTACATGACTCAAATGGAACTTGCTGCAAATACACCTAAAAATGACCTTTTTCTGGAAATTTTTCAACTTTGGTCGCCTGGGAAAACACCAGATGGGCGGCCCCCTTAATTCCCTAGGCGGTCCCCTTAATTTTAAGGGGGCCGGCCAGCAATTAAGGGGACCGGCCATCTGGACAGTAAAATTTACTGTTTTCTTTTGCATCTTGTGACCACTTTTACCTAGCCCCAGCTACCATTTCTCCTTATGGACGAACTGGTATTGGAATCTTTCTACAAAACCTCAAAAATCAACCTAAACCAACCACTTTTTCATACTATAAATTCCCTCCATACAATCACCTCTCATTCCATCATCCTTCATCATCCAAAACCACCATGTTATCACCAAAATCCTCCATCTCTAAGACTCCAAGGAAGCAAAGACTTGTTATCATACCACCTAAACAACCTTTCATAGACCTAACCCAAGATGACATCAAAACTCCATCACCACCACCTCAAAATTCATCCCCAAGTGCACCTAATGCACCATCAAAAACACCCTCTATCCATGGAGCTTCATCTTCCTCCATTCCATCCACTTCATCCATCAATGACTACATCCACACTCACCTAACATCATCACCAAGAGCATCATCACCACCATCCACTCAAGAACCTTCATACACCCAACTTGCCATTTCCTTATCACCCATCACACCTCTTGATGCTCACTTCTCACCATCACCAACCCCACAACCATTCTTTCCTATACCTTGGGCATTGCTTGAAGCCCATGGTGATAATTGTCTTTGTTGCATCCATAACCGGACCATAATCTTTGGTCTTAGAGATGAGATACACTACATGTTTTCATCTCTTGAACACATGATTACCAACCAACCACCACCACCACCTCCACCACCTTCACCCACTACACCACCACCACCTCCTTTTTCACCCAATTAAGCATATGCAATGCTTATAAATAATTTTCAAACCCTTTTTGTATGCAAGCTCCATGGAAGACCATGTACTCTTAGGACGATTATGTAGTATCACTAGTTATTTTTTTGTTTTGTTTGAATGCTTCCATGCCTTATGTTGTAATCTTCTTGGTTGTGTATTTATACACAACAATTTTATTAAATGAATGTTCTTATTCTTTATGCTTGCTTATTGTTGTTAGATATACTTGTGCTTCTAACATTTTTTCTTGCAAGCATTCCATAGCTCGTTTCCTTGGTGCCCCCAAACGAGGGGGAGTAACCATCAAGGGGGAGTTCTCGTCCCGACAAACTTAGATTCTAAAACTTGTCGGCATAACCTTCTTGATTCTACAAAAAGGGGGATAAATAGATGAAAACTCACTAAATACTTGTCTAAAAACTAATTTTTAGATTTAATGAGTTTAGATTTTGTAATCATCAAAAAGGGGGAGATTGTTGATATAAATAATGCCTAAACACGTTATTAATATTTTTTGATATCTCTACATTTTGATAATCACAAAATGTAAAATCATTAATCGGAAAATTATGACGTAAACAAGTATTTAGTTGTAAATATCTATTTCTACAACTCAAATCACTTAAGGTATGAATGAACTAATGCTTAATGCATTATATGATCAAAGGAACATTTTCTTAATAACTAGATTTTTTATAAAACATCAAAAACATTTTTATATTTTTGAAAAACATTTTTGGTATTAAATAAAAATGTTTAATCCTTTATAAAAATATGAATTCAAATTGTGGAAAACTAGAAGGGGGGTTGAATAGTTTTTACCGTTTTAAAGATTTCTTTGCTTTGTTACTATATGTTAATTTCAAAGGAAACAATCACAAATAAATAATCACACAATATAAACAAAAGATAAAGAGAGGAAAGATCAAACCACACGACACTGTTGTTTATAGTGGTTCGGCTACAAGGACTCTCTTCCTTGCCCTACTCCACTCCCCGAGTTTCCTACTCGAGAGTTTATCTTTCACTAAGAAACAAACTCCTTTTCCAGGCGGAGAAAACCTTTACACGTCGCTTACTTCCTTTTTCGGTACTAAGCTAAACACCGGGTTCTTTTCACAAGGTAGAACCAACCTGACGTCGCCTACTTACTTTACCGACACTAAGCTAGATGTCGAGTTCTTTACACGGGTACAACTACTCCCTACACTCCTTGTGCTTTAAGGACTGATGAGGCGAAAAGTGTACCGCTTTTAAGGGGTCATTTAAGCCCGAAATCGTATTTATTTGATCAAATATTGCCCTAAATCGTTCCTTTTGTCATTTTAGGTACTTTTGAGGAGAAATCTGGAAAAGGAGGCATTTTGGACGTTTTTGGAGCATTAAAGTGAAGAAAACGGCAAAGTCTCAAGAATCGGCTGAAAGTTACTCTTGACGGCGTCAGACTTTACTCTGGACGGCGTCATGCCTTGGCAAGAAAAGTTGGATGTGAAATTTACTCATGACGGGCCAGTGAGTTAGCATGAGAATTCTGACGGCGTCACGCTTTAACTAAATCAAGGGCGTCACGGCTTAAATCATAAGGGGACGGCGTCACGTTCATGATCCGACGGCGTCAAGCCTTGATAGGCCAGAATGGATTTTTGAAGAGCTAAAGAGGGACGGCGTCAAGAAGGTCACCCGGGAACCCTAAAAGCGGCGAGGTGACGGCGTCACAATGCATAAGGTGACGCCGTCAGATACAAAAATCTATATATAGTTTTTAATTTTTTTGTCATTAAGGGAGAGCTTAGTGTGTGGAATTTTGGGATAAAACCCTAAGACGATTTTAGCTACTTTCTCAGGGCTTCTTGCCTTGAGATCTTCCATGTTTCATTGAAAGATAAGTTATCAATCAATCATTCAATATGTCTATGTGTTGTTTGATTCTATCTTATGCTTGTCTTTTGTTTAACATGTTAGGCTAATTTTATCTTGTGTTTGCTTAGATCTAATGAAACCTAGCTATTGATTATTGGTTGTTAGTGTGTTGTTAGTTGTATTGGATGATTGTTTATCTATGTTAGGCTTAAGAAAACTGGCTAACTTCCTATTCGGTAACTTGCTTGAACGTCTTAAGAAACATGAACCAAACGCGTACTAAAGGTTTTTATGGTTGTATTTAATGCACAAGCGAATTCTAGTGATCCCATGTTAGGAGCTTCCTAGCCGGCTCGAAATAGGAGTGAAGTAGGAGCTTGTAGAGTTGGGGAAGTAAGTACGCCACCCCACGAATGGTATTAAGGAATACACCCGTCATCCACGCGACTAATACACACTAATTAACCGGTAAAAGATAGTTAGGGAGTAAGGAAATCTAAGTAAACACATTTCTCTACACATAAGTTTCTCACCACATTTCATTTTTGTTATTTTATTTTATTTGCATTCGTAGTAAATTTTGGGTTAGTTGACTAGCAACTAATTCCGCCCACTCCTTCAAAACCGAGATTTTACTTGCTTTCATAAAAACTATAAAAACATAAAAAGAATCTTCCTCAACCCTTAGACCTAATTAGAGTAGCCTTTCATACCTAACGAACACTATTCCCTGTGGAGAACGATCAATCCCCCGTACTTACCACTACACTATACTACATCGGTCAGGTACACTGCCTGGTGGGGTTGTAAGCCTCTTGAGATCCCTCGAGAGGTAAAACCTGTTGTAAGGTTACAAAACCACGCAATCAAGTTTTTGGCGCCGCTGCCGGGGAATAGTTATTGTTTAGGTTGAAATTTTTATTTCTATTAGGTCTACTCACTAGATTCCTTTCTAGTGAGATTTTTATTTTATTTTTCTAGGTTTTCTTTAGTCTATCTATTTTCTTCGTGTCTTTGTTCGTAACCATTACCGTCCGACATCATGGAAGATGGTAATATCCTTAACCCACACAACCCACCACCACAACAACCACCACCACCTCCTAGAGCCCGTACTTTAGGAGAGTATTCCCGTCCTAGCCACCATGGCTATCGAAACACCATTGAGCTCACTCAAGGAGCCAATATCACACCCTTGCGATCCGACACCATCCGGTTGGTGCAAAGTGGATGCGCATTCCATGGACTTCGTTCTGAAGATCCTAATCAACATCTCAAGGACTTTCTTAAAATCGTTGATTCTATAGACCTTGATGTTGCCACTCGAGAGACGACCCGATTGCGTCTCTTCCAATTCTCTCTGCGGGACCAAGCTAGTCAGTGGCTAGAACGTCAACCCGCAGGATCCATTACCTCTTGGGATGATCTCACCACTCGTTTCCTTGCTCAGTTTTTCCCACCGGGAAGAACTACCAAGCTAAGGAATGATATCTTGATGTTCCAACAACGTCAAGGCGAAACTCTCTACGAGGCATGGACTCGATTCAAGGACTTACTCCAAAAAGTCCCTCACCATGGCATAGAACTTTGGCTCCAAGTCCAAATCTTCTATGACCATATCAATCTCTCCACGAGGCAAACCATTGACCAATCGGCCGGTGGCAAGCTACGTGATCTAAGTGCGGAACAATCATGGGCTCTCCTAGAGGATCTTGCTCTTTATGACAACGAAAGTTGGAGTGATCCCCGTGATTTGAATAAAACGGTCAAGGCAATATCTTTGCCTTCGAACAATTCAAGCACTTCTGACCGTAGGATCATAGAACTTGAAGACCAAGTCAAGTTTCTCATGAAATCCTACGAGGCTCCTAAACCTTCAAGCCAAGTGAACAAAATCACTTCTTCATGTAAATTATGTAGTGGTCCCCACGACACTCGTGATTGCATGGAACTCCCCGAACAAGCTTTTGTGGACTACGCATCCTCGCGTACCGACGGAGCGGGAGACAAGTGGTACACTTTCAAACCCGAGCCAAACCATTATGGTGATTCATACAACCCCTCATGGAAAAATCACCCGAACCTTAGGTGGAAACAAAACCAAAACTCTCAACAAACCAATTCTTCCAACCCACCTAATCGTTTCCAATCAAGCGGTTCCAACTCGAACCGTACTTTCAGCAACAATCCTTCCGGCAATGGTAGTACCAATAACTTTGAAGGATTGATGTCTCAATTTATGGCATCTCAAGAAGCTCGTTTAGCCAAGTTTGAAGCCGATTTCAAACAAAAACAAAGCGAGATGACCGATAAGATTGACACCTTGTTGAAAGCCCTCAATGACCGAGAAATGGGAGCACTCCCTAGCAACACGGTCAAGAACCCGAAACTAAATGTCAATGCTATTTCATCGGTTTCGTCCCCTAGTTCTTGTCCACAATATTATTCGGTCAATTCCATGAGCACGTGTTTCAAACAAACCCAAGTCGTTCCAAATGACCAAGAAGTTATGACATCCAAATTGGTCAACAACATAGTTGAAACACCTCCCACTCAAAACCTTGACGAAGAATTCAAGGAGCTCCACCTTGAAAGTCCGGTTGTTGATGTGTTGGATGAGAAGAAGCTCAAATTAGGCGAAAAAGGGACCGCCTTCGTTCAAAACAAACTACCTAAGAAGTTAGATGATCCGGGCTTATTTGTTCTACCTTGCAAGGTCGGTAATTCGGAGGCTTATGACACATTAGCCGATCTTGGATCAAGCCTTAACCTACTTCCGTTACCTCTCTACACCTCTCTAAAACTTGGAAAACTTGAAGAAACCGAGGTGATAATAGGCTTAGCGGATGGAAGTGTTGCTTACCCGGTTGGAGTAGTTAAGGACGTGTTAGTACACATTGGAAAACTAACCATTTTAGCCGATTTCCACGTCCTTGATATGGTTAGCGACCCTACATGCCCCTTGTTGATAGGTAGAGGATTTTTGGCGACCGCTAGTGCTATGATTGATTGTAAGGAATCTAAGATAGCGGTAGGAGAAGGAGATACTTGGTCAATCTATGATGTTAAGAAACACGCCTATGATACTAGTGAGGAACCGACACCCCATTGGTTAGAATTAAATAGGAGACCATCTAGATATGGACCTTGGATTGATAGAGACTTCATAGGACCCCAACGCCCATTTTACCTAGAAGAGGACTTTGTTAACCGAACACATACGGTAGAGCAACTCTTGGCTAGGGACACCGAATTGGATCCATTTGAAGACCCTCTAGTTTTTAGAAAGATGATTGATTTCCTAGGAGTTTTGCCAATTAACCTAGGAATGAATAAGTGGATTTGTGAGGAAGATGATCATAAGTGGAATTGGGATAAACCACCCAAAGATGGAGACGGGTCATGGCATATCAAGATGACATTGTATGACCCGGATGGAGAGAAGTTTGAAAAGACATATCGTACTAAGCGAACCAATAGGAAACTTCAATCCAAGCTTAACCCTAAAGACGTCCTTGATGACGAGCTCACTTACATAGGGTAGCGTGACTTTGAGTCTAGCTACAAGACTCGTTAATAAAGAAAAGCGCTTCTTGGGAGGCAACCCAAGCTTTATTTGTTTTATTTGCTTTGCGTGTTTATTTATTTGTTTGTTTGTTTTTATTTGTTTCCGTATGTGTGTTTAATTTTTATTATTATTGGTTCATGTTAAAAACTAATTTGTGAAAATGCTTTATTTTGTTTTTAACTTCGTCTTAACTACATATAAAGGTATTTTGCAAAAGATAAGTGTAAGGGAAATCTAAATCGGTTTATTAGAACACATATGAACATGAATCGTAATAATAATAAATTAGCATACATATTAGTGTTTGTTTGAGTCAAATGCTTGTATCGAGTCATAATGATGTTTTGCAGGATTTCCAGGAAGTAAGGTAAAGGTTTTTCCAGAAATTTTCCGGAAACTTAAAATGAAAATTTTTGTCAGGTCATTTCTGACGGCGTCAGGGGTTATAACCTGACGGCGTCAGATTTAATTTCCAGAAATTTTTGAAAGTTTTGTTTTCATAAAAAGTTTTTATTAAATCTCCAACTTATAATCTCCAGGAATCTGCAAAATTATCAGTCCACAAGCATTATATCCTTATATATAGATTTTATCCCGCCGATGTTATGCAGGTTTTCGTGTTTGTTTTCTCAGGTTAACAGGTTATTTTGGACAAGGAAATGTTTTTGGAATCAAGCTTATGGCGATGCATTAGTCATGGAGCTTCAACATTCTCTTTGGAGGAAGATTTAACCGTGTAATTTCACTATCCAACGAGCGAATCAGGGGAGTATTTGATTTCATTCTTTTACCTTATTTACTTTTACATCTTGTTATTTGAACATTGGGGACAATGTTCATCTTAAGTGTAAGGGGAGGGTAAAAGTACGATTTTAGAGAATACAATTGCGCTTGATTTTTGTTTGTTTAATAATAGATGTGTAATAAAACTGAGAGAAATACTTGATTAGGGTAATTTTAGTGCCAAATTTAAAATTTTTTACAACATATAGGAGTGAAACTTTGATCTTAATGAGCGTCTCACGGATAGGAGTTATATGACTAGCACAAAAAATCGTACCACTAAAAAAAATTTTCCACCCCCAAATATGTGAGGTTCGCCCCTAGAATTGGTAGGAAAATCATTTATGCTATGATGTGTGTACCGGTAGCACTTAGATTCTAGAACTTGCGTTAGGACCATTCCAAGGCCACAAGTGAGACTACATTCGTGTAGTTAGATTTACTACATGATAAGAGGCATTAGGATTAACCCATTGTTTTACACCTGTGTTTTTGTTATAATTACGTTGGCTACATTGGTCAAGTAATTCTCCCACACCCTTTGCGTTGTACTCATTTTTAGTACACGATACCCCTAGTACACCCCTCAGAGCCTATCTTTTCGTTTCGACCTTTAAGCATTTTACTTAAAGGAAGAATTTGTTACACCCCACTAAAATGTACACCCAAATCGCCTTAGCCTACCTTGTATGCACTCATCTTTAGTGCATTATTGTGTCAACATTTGTTTAAACCCAAGTTAATTATCTAATTGATTACATGGTTGCTAAGTCGAGTCATATCCTTGTACATATTGTTTTGGGACGATTGGGACTCATGGGTAAAGTACTAGTATAATGGAGTAATGGGGAAGAACATCATTTATTACCCCCATATGTGCTAAATGTTTTAAAAGTACTCCAAGTTTTTCAATTATCTTAATTCGAGTCATTAGATTAGTATTTGTAAAGTTATGTAAAAATTCAAGTGTAAGGGGAATGCAATGCCCCTATGATGTATTATTTTGGATGGTAGGGCAAGAGTGTATGCAAAAAAAAAAAAAAAAAAAAAAAAAAAAAAAAAAAAAAAATCAAGAAAAATAAAAAAAAATGAGAAAATGAAAAATAGAAAAAAACATACGGACTACCATCCCGTTTCATTTTATGTTTGCTTTATATTTTTGTTATTTTGTTATTTCGTTTTTAGCTTAAGATCGAGTCGAGTCTTGGCTTAGCAACATTGTATAGTACATGTAATTGATCAAGATCTTTAACTAGCCACCAGTAAAATATCCCGTATCCAACAAAACCGTGTTTTCCTTTTCCCTACACCTAACGTTATAACCCATTTAAAAGCCCTCTTTGATAGTTTATCTTAGGTGCTTACGCCTAGTGGAGGAGGTTTTCGATCCTTTCCCAAGCCTATGGTAATCTATTTGCTATGACAGGTAGTGAGAGATATTTTCCGTTTTCATTTATGAGATTTATTTTGATGACACTTGAGAGATGTGAGTATCTAAACACTACTTGTGAGGTGCTAGTATGTAATCTCCGTGCTTATTATGATTGAAGTGGAACGATTATTTCTTGTAATTACTTTTTGTTTGCATTAAATGACCCCTAACTTGTATTTTGATTAGAATAAAAGCGCATTTGCTTGAGGACAAGCAAATCTCAAGTGTAAGGGTATTTGATGAGGCGAAAAGTGTACCGCTTTTAAGGGGTCATTTAAGCCCGAAATCGTATTTATTTGATCAAATATTGCCCTAAATCGTTCCTTTTGTCATTTTAGGTACTTTTGAGGAGAAATCTGGAAAAGGAGGCATTTTGGACGTTTTTGGAGCATTAAAGTGAAGAAAACGGCAAAGTCTCAAGAATCGGCTGAAAGTTACTCTTGACGGCGTCAGACTTTACTCTGGACGGCGTCATGCCTTGGCAAGAAAAGTTGGATGTGAAATTTACTCATGACGGGCCAGTGAGTTAGCATGAGAATTCTGACGGCGTCACGCTTTAACTAAATCAAGGGCGTCACGGCTTAAATCATAAGGGGACGGCGTCACGTTCATGATCCGACGGTGATGAACTCAAATAAGTACATTTTATTACTATCATTTATCCTATTTATTTGACTTGTTTTACTATATTATGTATGAGGATTGATACTTAATTGTTTACTTTTGTAATTCTCAGGTAAAAACAAGCATTTGGTGAAACTTGGCGATTTTGGACTAATAATGGAGCAAAACGTACATAAAGTGGAAGTCTACTGACATGGACAAGATCAAGTCAATTCTGCTCCAGATGCGCCGCATCTCACTATCAACATGCGCCGCATCTCTATCAAGATATCACCAGATACGATCCAAGATACAAGAGGACATGCGCCGCATCTAATAAAGAGTTACGCCGCATCTTCTGGCGGTGTACGAATATTCCTGAATATTATAATCTTGGACCCCACGCGAAGTTAAGTACATGCGCCGCATCTACTTAAGTAGATGCGCCGCATCTTCCCTCAGATACAAACTATAAATACCCCTTAGACCAGACGCATTAAGAAGTTCGGAGATTCGGAAGTTCGAAAACCTAAAGACCGAACAGAAGAGAAGGACGAATTCAGTCAAGAAGGCAGCACAAGACACACCCAAATCGAAGATACAAGAGCTGTAAGAAGGTGCTGCATGTATTTAATTCATTAAGTAGTTTTGTTTTATTGTTTTAGCAAACTTTAATTCATCAGGATTGGTGGCTTGTGTAATGTGACAACGGAAAGATTGCACTCCCTTTAATACTTGCTTTCCCATCAATTAAAGTTTATATGTTGATGTCTTTGGTTACTACTTATTAGTGCATTGACCACCTCTGTGTTTATTAGTGGCTTGCGGGCACCCGACTGCGGGACAAGGTGTGGCTCCCACGGTTGTTTCTAAATTGATCACTTAGGAATAACTTTTAGACATAAGTCGTCATTAAGGGTTTACTCGCCGATGAGAATAGGACCAACGAGAAAGGGTTAATTACATACACTTCATATAAAGCTATCAATAAAACAAGTGACAATCTACTTAATCATAAGGACAGCCCTCTTATTGTCTCAAGTATCTATCTGTGTACGTGTGTGCTACTTGCTGATTCGTGCCTATATGTTTATTTTATTATTTAATTGCAAACAAAACTGTGCCAGTCTCTCAGGCTGAAACCCCCTTGCGTTAGGATATTAAAATACTGATTAGATTAACGAGATTATACGTTCCACTCTTAGTGATCGACACTCTACTTACCATTATCTTCATACTGACCGGGTACACTGCTCGTTAAGTGTGTGTGTTATTGATAAGTCGGCTAAATATAAATTTAAAACTTGAGTAGGCATTAAAACTGCTAAACCGCAACGACACATCACGCGCATCAAGTTTTTGGCGCCGTTGCCGGGGAGTGAATTGTTATTTTCTGTTAATTTGATTAGTATTTTAATTAGGTTATTTTTCTTTTTGTTAGATTAATTGCATCATTGTACTATTTTGCATATTTGTTGTATTGTGTGTTATTTGTTTGCTTTTGTTTTTATTTTTGTGTGTTTTATTTTTGTTTGTGTGTTTAATTTATGTTTTTATTTTTCGTATTTTTCTGTTCTGCTATCGTTGTACTGTGCTAAATCAAACGATACGGCGCATCTGATCTTTCAGATACGGCGTATTGCGTTTAATTTTTTTAATACAACGCGTTTAATTAATTCGATACGACGCATCTTTTCCCTAAGATACGGCGTATCTGTTTTTAATAAGAAAATTTTTCTAAGCGATAAAGTAATACGACGCATCTTCTTTTGAAGATACGGCGTATCTGATTTTGATAAAAAAAATTTTCTGAACGTTAAACGCCATACGACGCATCTTCTTCTGAAGATACGGCGTATCTATTACTTTAATTAAAAACAGTTTGCGAATTATTAAACAGATACGACGTATCGATCTCTATCGATACGGCGCATCTTACTGAATCAAAAATCTTTTATTTTTAAACGTAACGAAAATACGGCGCATTAACTTTCGTTAATACGACGAATATAATTTGATAAATATAGTTGATTTTTGATATTTACTTTGATCGGTCCGCTACTCTCGTGTGCAAGTTGTTTATTTTCAGGATAAATGATGACTCAAGCATCACCAAGAAGGATTACATTCTGAACCAAACCATGAGACGCTAGCTGAAGTGACCGAACATAAGACGGGAAGAGTGGAGGAAAACTCAGTACTGGTAACATTGAACTACTTTAATTCTTGAAGTAGAATCCCAGGTTAACTCTACGATAATTCAACTGCCCAAAGGAAAGTTCTCTACACTATGATCTCAGTTTTATTATCCTTATTATACGTCTGATTCAATTCGTAATCTTAATTTTGTATGCTCAAAAACGATATTTGTTCCTAACCTCGGAATAAATCCTTATCCACTAAACAATAAGATTACGACTATTAATGAAACGTTTATGCCTATTACTCTTATTTTGAATTCATCTATATGGTGTGCCGTTTTTACCCAAATTTGATGTATAAGGAACTGTGTTGCGGAGGCCAAGGTACGTTCTTCATTTAAATTTCGTTAACTAACATAGAGATACGGCGGATCTAAATATCCGAAGCGCCGTATCCCTGACCAACTAGGACTTATTGACTAGTCAACGGAATTAACTAGATACGGCGCATCCCAATTCTCTAATACGGCGCATCGTGTCGCCCTATAAATACGACGGGAATACGCCGCATGAATACACACAGTTAAGAACACGCACTAAAATTATACTCGAAATTCGATCATCTTTCCTTAATCCGCCTTTAATCCGAGCATTAAAACGTTCTCCTAATCACAAATACTAAGGTAATTGTTACATTTCGATTTAATTTTGATTAATACGAAAATTAGGGTTTATAGGATTGAATCGATTCGCGCTTAAACGATATAGGGATATGATTAGAACTTGGAATTAATTATTTCCCCTAAGTTAATTTTAGATTCGGACATCGAATTTGGCACTAATTGAATCGACCGAAAATTTAGATTTTGGGTTTGATTTTGAATATTTAGCGGGAAGGTGAATTAGCTGTGGTTGATTAAGATATTTGAACTGATATAAGGAGAATATTATACTGTGATATTTAGTGGAAGTTTACGTCACGGATACGGATTCTTGAAAAACGTGCCTAACCCTTTATTTTATGCTGATATGCTTTTAGATGCGGCGCATCTAGGTTGATTAATGCGGCGTAACGACCTATTTCAAAATTGCTAAAATTTTAGATGCGCCGTATTGATTAACCTGGATACGACGCATCTCAATACGCCGCATTCCTTTTATTACCCCGCATCCCTTATACTTATACAGATACGCCGCATTGATTTAATCCAATGCGCCGTATCTACCTTACTTGCAGACTGTTTACTGACTTTGGATGTTTATTTCAGATGACACTACCAGATATCGCACAAAGGCACCAATGGTTACGATTCGAGAACATGGGACTTACTGATGGCACTCTAGAGGATTATTTGCATAGGCTTGACTCAGTTTACTTCAAAAAGATATTCAGAGTCCAGGTTCTGAATTTTGACGATGTGGGATTGATCGGGGGTGGACATGCAGCTGCGAGCTTACAGCGTCGTATGGAGATGGTTGTTGTTGGAGGTGATGATGAGGTGGAGTTCAGGTCTAGTGCTTGGGAGCGACTGTTTAGGGTTGACGAGCCTCTGATTAGGGAGCTCATGCTGGAGTTCTTTAGCACTATTCATTACAGAGAGACGGATGTGGAGACTGATACAGCTGACACTCTGGTGTTCAGGTTAGGAGGTGTGCACAGGCAGATGTCGATGAGGCAGTTTATTTTAGCCTTGGGTCTACACACTGAGGAGGAGCTTGGATCTGCTGGGTTTGCCAGGTACTGGGCTGAGAGTTTACGGGTTGTCCCTGACAGAGGGGTATTCAGTGATTATTGGTTTAGGATTTCTTCGGGGGGCGACATCACTACTTCCACCCCCTCATATACTTTGATCAGGGAGCCGATGAGGAGGCTGTGTCACAGGCTGATTGCACTTACTATTGCTGGGAGGGGTCAGTCGCCTGAAAAGGTGACCACTCTGGACCTCTTCCTACTTAGGAGCATGGATGAGGGGATGCCGGTGAACATCCCCCACTTTTTGGCACACTACCTCCACCGATCAGCTGCTGGGAGAGATCGGAGGAGCCACATGACTGGCGGGCATTTTGTTTCGAGGCTGGCCCGCCATTTTGGAGTTATTGGAGCAGAGATTCCAGCGGGGCTGGAGGTTGTGGTGGCTCGTCTCCCAGTTATTGATAGGGACTATTTGGTTAGACTGGCGATCTGCCAGGTGGCTGCTGGAGGCCACTTTTGGGCAGCATTAGGGCCCGCCAGAGCTGCAGGGCCAGAGGCGGAGCAGGGAGGACCTCAGGATCCTCCGGCTGCTGCTCCTGCCGACGAGGAAGTGCCACAGGCACCAGTACCCCCACGCACCGTGATTCAGAGACTCGACGCAGTCGAGGGAGAGGTGATGGTACTGAGGAGAGACTTAGAGTGGGTGGTCAGGAGTGTGAGCAGACTATTAGAGCATCAGGGTATCACCCACACCCGTCCTGATGGTACTGAGGTTACGGGAGTAGCACGTACGTACGAGCGCAGAGTCCGCCAGAGGACTGATGGAGCCAGCACTTCTGGGACCCATCCGGACGACACCTCTCACCCATGATCTTACCCTTTTGTTTTACTGACATTGTTCCACACATTATTATTATTATTTTTTGTGGATTGTACTTATCGTTATTCTTACGCTTATGTTTAATGTTTCAGTTTATATTTCTTGTTATGTTTGATGAAGACTGGCATTAAGTTCAGCACGAGAGTACGAGAGGACGTATGAGATTAGACCGTGGAACAAGTCATTTTACAACAGACTGTTAACAGTCTGTTTGGTTACTACATGCGCCGTATCTGCTTAAATAGATGCGACGCATCCTATCCTTTATTTTGTTTTATTTTCAGTCCAGGCCGCACGAAGATACGGCGCATCTCAGTCCTGAGATGCGACGCATCCTCTGCAATGGTCATATCTTATTTTATTTTTTCTGCATTTTAATTTTCGACTTTAAAACTTTTTATCAGTTATTTTAATGCGGCGCATCCCTGGTTAAGGATGCGGCGCATCTTTATTCTGATCCGTATTAATTCCAGGCTCGATACGGCGTATCTTCTTCAATAGGATACGGCGCATCGACTGACCTGATGATTTTCAGTTTTAATTTTTAAGTTTTATTTTTACCTAACTACTAATGTATTATGCAAGTTGAACCTTTCTTATCTTAGGTGTGTTTTAAAGTGTTGGTGGTATTATAGTTTCCTGAATTTCCTGTGGATACATCAAGTATGAAGCTTTAACGTTCTAATCCACAAGAAAGATGATTTTTGCTCATATACTAATGGAGGATCATACCGAGCAAATCTCAGGGGAGTTTTTCTGTTCTAATTCTTTTTATTTTCCAGTTTTTAACCTTTTATACAAACAACGAGGACGTTGTTTAACTTAAGTGGGGGGATAGGAGAATTAGAACACTTAACAATTACTTGTCCTAAACTTTTTCAAAAATTATGCTTAAAATGTGCTTAATATATCAAACTTAAAAATTTTTAGCATGTTTTTGTTTAAGATCTAAGTTGCATAACTGCACACATGACGTTATTTTCAAAAATTGTGATTTTTCCAAAATTCACAAATCTATGAGTGTGCCGGTGACTTGTAAACTTTAGAACTTGGCTTGTATACTATTCGAGACCACCATAATAAGTATTATTTTATATAATTGGAATGACTTGCCTAACTTGGTAAAATTCTAGGATTACACCCAAAAAGCCTTTATATGTTATGTGTTATTAGCTAACTACACTGGTTAGTTAACCCCCGTATAAAACCTTTTGTTACTCTCACTTTTAGAGTAAGATACCCCTAGAAAAACACTCAGAGCCATTCCTTTCGTTTCTTACACCTATGTTTAAAATGTTTCGTTACACCTTAAACCTTAGCCTACCCTGTAGATTAGAATCCGTGGTTGGTTAATTGCTATAGGCAGAGTGTGTTTCCTTACATTACCTGTGTTCGCGTGCGTAATTCATTATCTATGGTTAGGTCGGGAAATTGCACAATGCAATTGGAGTGAAAGTAAATATTGTATATTTTGGAGTTTATTTTTCGTGTGTTTACTACTTTCACTATTTACCATTATTTCTGAAAGTATGAAAAGTATAGAAAAATTATCCGGAAAGAAAGTTGTAGTGATGTGGTGAAATTTTACACATCTATGTTTATGTTTAAAAAAAAAAAAAAAAAAAAAAAAAAAAAAAAAAAAAAAAAAAAATTCGAAAAAATGAGAAAAGAAAAGAAAAAGAAGAGTTGGATGTTTGTTTTTAAACCAACGATGTAAAGTTATGTAAGTGGTCGATATCACCACTAGTTGTTATATATTTATGGATTGAATGGGAATTGGCAGTTATGGGAATGCCAATTAAGGTTTATTCTTTGATTAAGATTTTGTTGAGTATAATTCGTGTCTACCTAAAGCGTGTGTTTCAAGTGTTAAAGCGTGAGTTATTCAATGATATGAGTCTTATTCATGGGATGGTTGGGATAGTGATTAACCACACTTAGGATTTTAATTTATTTGTTTTTGTTTATTTTTTATTTTTACACCAATTTATATCCCAAAAATTATCCATACCCTTTACTATTCTTTATCCAACCAAACCTTTGATTTATTGAGATTAGGGATTTGAGCAATCTTAAGTATCGTAGTCGTGGATTCGGCTATGTATTTATGATTTTGTCGCCCTTTTTGATATATTATTATTGGTGAAGTTTGGACCTATCTTTAGCCTATTCGAGTTAAGGATTTGAGCAATTGCAAGTATCGTGTTCGTGGATTCGATCATGTATTTGTGATTTTGTCGCCTTTTCTGGAATTTGAGATCGATAGTGTAAATAAGAATAATTAACCCTTAAGCCTAAAAACCCTTTTTACCGCTTTAGACTTGTTATTCCTTAGCTTTAGTGGTGGAGATGTGTATACTTGCCAAGCCTATGATAGAATATTCGTCGCGACTGGACAGTTAAACGATTAGATTTGCTTTTATCGACTTATTTTATTTTACTTCTAATTCGTTAAGTGTTTAGTTGTGTGATTATGAAATGAACGAATACATGCTTAAATATAAAAATAAATCCTAACATCTTTTAGGATACATTTTCATGAGATTTAATCTAAGGTTTACTTGGGGACAAGTAAAGTTCAAGTGGGGGGATATTTGATGAACTCAAATAAGTACATTTTATTACTATCATTTATCCTATTTATTTGACTTGTTTTACTATATTATGTATGAGGATTGATACTTAATTGTTTACTTTTGTAATTCTCAGGTAAAAACAAGCATTTGGTGAAACTTGGCGATTTTGGACTAATAATGGAGCAAAACGTACATAAAGTGGAAGTCTACTGACATGGACAAGATCAAGTCAATTCTGCTCCAGATGCGCCGCATCTCACTATCAACATGCGCCGCATCTCTATCAAGATATCACCAGATACGATCCAAGATACAAGAGGACATGCGCCGCATCTAATAAAGAGTTACGCCGCATCTTCTGGCGGTGTACGAATATTCCTGAATATTATAATCTTGGACCCCACGCGAAGTTAAGTACATGCGCCGCATCTACTTAAGTAGATGCGCCGCATCTTCCCTCAGATACAAACTATAAATACCCCTTAGACCAGACGCATTAAGAAGTTCGGAGATTCGGAAGTTCGAAAACCTAAAGACCGAACAGAAGAGAAGGACGAATTCAGTCAAGAAGGCAGCACAAGACACACCCAAATCGAAGATACAAGAGCTGTAAGAAGGTGCTGCATGTATTTAATTCATTAAGTAGTTTTGTTTTATTGTTTTAGCAAACTTTAATTCATCAGGATTGGTGGCTTGTGTAATGTGACAACGGAAAGATTGCACTCCCTTTAATACTTGCTTTCCCATCAATTAAAGTTTATATGTTGATGTCTTTGGTTACTACTTATTAGTGCATTGACCACCTCTGTGTTTATTAGTGGCTTGCGGGCACCCGACTGCGGGACAAGGTGTGGCTCCCACGGTTGTTTCTAAATTGATCACTTAGGAATAACTTTTAGACATAAGTCGTCATTAAGGGTTTACTCGCCGATGAGAATAGGACCAACGAGAAAGGGTTAATTACATACACTTCATATAAAGCTATCAATAAAACAAGTGACAATCTACTTAATCATAAGGACAGCCCTCTTATTGTCTCAAGTATCTATCTGTGTACGTGTGTGCTACTTGCTGATTCGTGCCTATCTGTTTATTTTATTATTTAATTGCAAACAAAACTGTGCCAGTCTCTCAGGCTGAAACCCCCTTGCGTTAGGATATTAAAATACTGATTAGATTAACGAGATTATACGTTCCACTCTTAGTGATCGACACTCTACTTACCATTATCTTCATACTGACCGGGTACACTGCTCGTTAAGTGTGTGTGTTATTGATAAGTCGGCTAAATATAAATTTAAAACTTGAGTAGGCATTAAAACTGCTAAACCGCAACGACACATCACGCGCATCAGACGGCGTCAAGCCTTGATAAGCCAGAACGGATTTTGGAGAGCTAAAGAGGGACGGCGTCAAGAAGGCCATCCGGGAACCCTAAAAGCGGCGAGATGACGGCGTCACACTCCATAAGGTGACGCCGTCAGATCCAAAAATCTATATATAGTTTTCTAATTTTTTTGTCATTAAGGGAGAGCTTAGTGTGTGGAATTTTGGGATAAAACCCTAAGACGATTTTAGCTACTTTTTCAGGGCTTTTTGCCTTGAGATCTTCCATGTTTCATTGAAAGATAAGTTATCAATCAATCATTCAATATGTCTATGTGTTGTTTGATTCTATCTTATGCTTGTCTTTTGTTTAACATGTTAGGCTAATTTTATCTTGTGTTTGCTTAGATCTAATGAAACCTAGCTATTGATTATTGGTTGTTAGTGTGTTGTTAGTTGTATTGGATGATTGTTTATCTATGTTAGGCTTAAGAAAACTGGCTAACTTCCTATTCGGTAACTTGCTTGAACGTCTTAAGAAACATGAACCAAACGCGTACTAAAGGTTTTTATGGTTGTATTTAATGCACAAGCGAATTCTAGTGATCCCATGTTAGGAGCTTCCTAGCCGGCTCGACATAGGAGTGAAGTAGGAGCTTGTAGAGTTGGGGAAGTAAGTACGCCACCCCACGAATGGTATTAAGGAATACACCCATCATCCACGCGACTAATACACACTAATTAACCGGTAAAAGATAGTTAGGGAGTAAGGAAATCTAAGTAAACACATTTCTCTACACATAAGTTTCTCACCACATTTCATTTTTGTTATTTTATTTTATTTGCATTCGTAGTAAATTTTGGGTTAGTTGACTAGCAACTAATTCCGCCCACTCCTTCAAAACCGAGATTTTACTTGCTTTCATAAAAACTATAAAAACATAAAAAGAATCTTCCTCAACCCTTAGACCTAATTAGAGTAGCCTTTCATACCTAACGAACACTATTCCCTGTGGAGAACGATCAATCCCCCGTACTTACCACTACACTATACTACATCGGTCAGGTACACTGCCTGGTGGGGTTGTAAGCCTCTTGAGATCCCTCGAGAGGTAAAACCTGTTGTAAGGTTACAAAACCACGCAATCCTTGTGCTTTAAGGACTAAAGCACTAACCACACTCACTGATTACAAATGATAGATATGATGTGTGAAACAAACTACAATATCACACAGTAATGCAACTAAAGGATTACGGTTCTGTAGATCCTTGAATGCTTGATCTCCTTTCTACAAAATGAAAGATCAAAGTGAAATGCAACTATGAATGATGTTAGTAAGATATGTACTGAATGAATATGTGTGTTAAAGCTATGTGAGTGATGAGAGAGCCAAATGATCAGCTTCCTATTTATAGGCAAGCTGATCTTCAGCTCACGGATCCCTCAAAAGGGATCCGTCCCTTATGTGATTTGGATCCGTGGGTCATGACAGCTAAGGTATAGTTGTCTCTTACCATATGATGAGTGTGTAAATACTCATCATTTCTTTCACATTTGAGCTACAGAAACAGTCAAAAACACTTTAAAAAGTCTAAAAATGTATAAAAATATCATCTGACTGTGTTTTTATAAGTTTCAGGGAAAAACAAACAATAAATGGCATAATTTGCATTTTAGTCCCTGAACTTTCAGAATTTGGCAAATCTAGTCCCTAGAATCTAAAAAAGTGAAATTTATCATTCAAGGTCCCTAAAATAATCTTAATTGTCAAATTTGGTCCTTGAATGATTGTTTGAGCAAAAATTACAAAAAGGTCCCTCAATTTTGAAAAGTGTCAAAAATGGTCCCTGGGTTATTTTAAAAATAGAAAATAAATAATTATAACCCTTGTACTATTTATCTATGGCAAATATGGTCCTTGTGTTAACATTGAAATTGTTACAGGTTCAGCCCCTCTACTTTGCAGAAATTACATAATTGGTCCTTGTGCTTATTTTCTATAAACCAAATCCGGACCCTAGCTGCTTATCTAAACCCAATACCCTATTAAACTAAACCCAACCCAAAATAAAAATACCCCTAGCCCACTAAACCTTAACCCGGCCCAACCCTTAAATAAATAAAAATACCAGGTCAAACCAGGGTCAAACCAACCCTGGTATTCCTTCTTCCTCACTAAACCCCGCCAAAACCAAACCACCTTCACTGTTTCAAACCACCATCCACCTCACCCTTCCACTTGCACCCCTAGTCACTAATCTCTCCCCTCCACCTCCACAAACACCCAAATTTCTTTAATTGAAGAAACCTGCTCTTGATCTTTTTCCCGCCAAAATGCCACTTGGACGGATATGATGAATTACAAGCAATCAAAGGTCAAGAATTGGTGGGAATCACTCAGAGATGTCGACAAGAAGATTAGAGACTATAAAGAGCAGAGGAGAGAGTATGTAAGAGATCATCTAGTGTAATTTTAGTTATTTAGTGTCGACTTAGTTAAATTTAAATTCTCTGTGTAATTTTAATCTTTCAAGTGTTGAATTTAGTTGTTCCAGTGTAATATAAATCTTTTCCAATAATTAATTTCAAGTTTTAGTTGCTATCTCAGTTTATGCCATTTCCACTTTTATCTCAAAAAATCTAAATTAAGCTGTATTATTGTTGTTGTTTGTTTATATTGACTCATAAGTACATGTAAGCTCCCATATAGCTTATATAAGCTATTAGCACTCATTAAAACAAGTTTAGTAAGAAAAAATCAAAAATTCATAATCAGTCAACAAAAGTCAACACAACAGGTTCATGGTGTTCATGGCTGGAGCAGGGTAAATATTGGATTGCCCTGGGTTAGTGAACCTGAGGAGGTTCTATAGGAGTGTTTCATTGGTCCTTGTTCTTGGTTTTTAGCTGGAAGCACCTTGTAAGCTCAATTCTCTTTAATATTGCATATTACTGTGTAAACTAGTTTGGTGGTTTAATCTTTGTGTTTTCCAATCTTTGTGGTATTATTCAGTCATAATATAGCTTAAAATAAGTTGCTTGTTCATTAAATTTGCCTTTTGCTTAAATCTAATTTTAACAGTCATAGTAGCATAATTGTTGTTCTGTGTTTTTTGGTGTTATTGTTGTTACTTATGTGTTCATGTAAGATCATTGTATCATATTATGTCAGCTTGAATCAGTATCATGGTCTAAATCATTAAGTTCCTTTGAAAATTGCAAAATCATAGTTGTTAAGGGGTGTTTGGATCTGCTGATCTCTGTGGCATGCAGGTTGTATTGTTGTTGTTTGTTGTTTAAGATATGTCATACTAGGATCATTTATCTCAGTCAAACAATAAAATCTAAGACTTGTTTGATAAAAAGTCAAATTGGCCCTTTAATTTCCATTTCAGTCTAGCTGTTAGGATTTTGGAGTTGCATAATCATCAAATCAGTTCAATTGTTGTTAAAGTTGCTTAGTGTAGTCTTTTCATAGCTTATTATACCATTATCAATCACTAGGAATCATTCAAATTTCACCAAAGTCAAAACTTCTATTTTTCTGCAAAAGTCAACACCACAGCAGACCCATGGTTCTGAGTTGCTGATCTAGGCATCAATTGGACCTCAATTGGTCAAATTGTGATAGGGCTTTTGGTGTTTTTGCATACCCAGTAGTTCTATCTTACTTTTGCCCCCATAATTTGGAACCTCAGTAGCTTATTTATCTGCTTAATCTTGCCTGCAAGTTGGTCACTTTTCTGAGTTTCTGACTTATAATTTCCATAGCAGTCAAGTGCTTAATCTGTTTAATCTCTTGTTGTTATTTGTGTTTTTTAGTTGATTTGTGGTTATCTCATCATATTACCTTGTTCCTGAACTTTTGGCAACTTTATTTGCTTTTTAGCTTATTTTGTGCTTATAAGCCAACTGCTTATTAGCCCAAATCAACTCTCTGGGCTTATTAAATTTGTAATTTTAATTTTCCTAGCCTTTTAATATTAATCTAGACTTAACTTAAATTTTTCAGATTTTTCCTAAGTTATTTTATATTTTTAATCATTTTAATTAGTTTTTAATAGTAATTAAATCATAAAAAATAGAAAAATAATCAGAAAAATATAAATCCAATTTTCATAATTTTCTTTTGTCATTTGTAATCTAGGAAAAATATAAAAATATTTTTAGGACTTAAGAAAACCAAAAATAGAAATAAAGTGATAGCTTCTATTTAATAGAATTTATCTTTTTAAATTTTAATTAAGTAATTTTCATTTTTATAATTTTCTTATCTTTTTATTACTTTAGAGTATTTATATAAAAATTTTCAGATTTTTATTTGATCTTTTAGTATTTATTAGAATTTTAATTAGTTTAAATCATTATTAAATAGTTTTTAATTAATAATAATTAATTAATAAGTTAAATAAATAATTTTCTTTTTCCAATAATTTTCTTTTATTATTAGGGTTGTAAAAATATAAATTTCATATCCGTAGGCTTTTTATTTCTTAAAACTCAATTTTTATTTCGTACGTTTACGTTTATTTAAATTTAAACGTACATCTTTTAGTTTTAAACGTTTTTAAGTAATTTGGTTTCCAGTTCTTGTTTATATAGCTTGGTTAAAGCTATTTTCTTATCTCATTAGTGTAATTAAAATCATAATCCCTTTTCTGTTCAATAACACTTGATCACGATCCGTTTTTAAGCACAATTTCGCATCTCGCTGGGACTTAAACGACCCGGGGATAAAACTATACTCCTTGGATAATTGCATTGTGTTCTTGATTGGTTTGACTTTATTTGACCACATCCGTGGTTGATTTAAGTTGACTGTTTCAGAGCCAATCAAATTTTGGCGCCGCTGCCGGGGAGGTGTGCTGCGTGTTAAACGTTTTGCAGTATCGTGTCTTTGAACCCCAATCTGTGAATATCTTCTCTCTCTTGTATATTTATCATATATAAAGCAAAACGCTTGTGAAGTTAACTCATTTAACGGATCAAGCACCAAAAATATCGTATTCCTATTCCCCATAAAACCATATAAAAAACAAAAATATTTTCTTTTCTTTTCTATATATAATATCATATAAAAAAATAATAAAAACATCAAAAATATTTTCCATTTTATCTGTTAAATAATAAACAATAAATAAAAATTAACCATCGAGAACCAAGACTGAGCACTACCTAACTGGGGGTGCGGCCATAATAAGTTCCCAAACCTAAGATAAAAACTTGCCTTTGTATCACTTGCGAATATCGGCTCACCTTTAATTGATAAACAAACTCTAACGGAGGTTCTAGGATAGTCTGACATTAAATTGTCGGACTGAAAGAAGCGGGTTTTTAAGGAGCGTAACTGCCCACCTTTGCTTCTCCGCCACTCTGTGCGTTTGTCAGTTAGAGAGTTACCGTACGCCTGTTGATTATTGGTTTAAGTTCACTTGTGTTTTTTTCTCGATCTTGATTTTTAATAGAAAAATTTTGTTCAAATAAAAATCCAAAAAGAATCTTCTTACCCTTTTCTGAGTTTCCTCCACTATAAAGGATTCTCAGACTCGTCTTAGTGCATGCGCACTCGTTCTTCTAGGTCATCAAGCCCTCTCCGTGAGCTTGGAAACATACCTCGAAGGCGTCGTAGACGTTCTGCCCCATCAGTCGTATCTGAGGAACGTACTGATCCTGTCGTCATGGCAGATTTGCCAATGAATGAGCTTCTCCAGGCACCCATCGAGGGTTATGGAGATGCCATTGTTGTTCCAGCTATTGTAGCTGAGAGTTTTGAGCTCAAAACCGGGTTACTGAATCTTGTAACCTCTAGCCAATTCTACGGTTTTGACAGGGATGATCCTCATGCTCACATTCGATGGTTTAACAAGATTACATCTACCATCAAATACAAAAACATCCCGTCTAGCTCAATCAAACTTCTTCTATTCCCATTTTCTCTCGAGGGACAAGCCCGGATATGGCTTGAAAAACAACCCCCTCGTTCAATTGAGACATGGGAGGACTTAGTTACAAAGTTTGTGAACGAATTTTTTCCACCGTCTAGAACGACAAGTCTTAAAAATGAAATCATCAAATTTACACAAAGATTTGATGAATCGTTTAGTGATGCGTGGGATCGTTTCAAAGAATTGCTTCGTAAATGTCCTCATCATGGTTTTACCGAGTTGATGCAAATCGACACTTTCTATAATGGAGTGAGCCAATCTGACCAAGATTCTCTCAATGCCTCCTCAGGAGGTAACTTTTTGAGCAGGACTGTCAAAGAAGCTTTAGCAATTATTGAAAATAAGTCTAAGGTCCGTACTGCACGAACAAAGCCATATCATTCTCAGGCTAGTGCCGGTCCTTCTACTTCATCTCCCGTGAGTACTTCTAGCACCGATGCTAAGATTGACAAACTCACGGATGCTATTCAAGCTTTGGTTCTCTCCAGCCAAAAGAAAGTCACTTTCACACAAACTCCTTCACATGCTGAAGTGAAGAAAGTGGAAGTCTGTGTTACTTGTGGTGGCCCTCACACATACTACGACTGTACTGCCACCGATGGTAGTCCTTTTGAAGTTAATGCTATAGCCGGTACTTCAAATCAGGGAGGTAATCAATACCGTCCTCAAATGGAACCATACCGAACTAGCACCTACCAAGGACCACCCGGTTTTAATCAGAACCAGAATTTGCAAAACCGGAACCAAAATCAACCTCGAATGAACCAAGGTTATCAAAACCAAGGGAATTTCAATTCTGGACAAAATCAAGGTTTCCAACACCAAGGAAACTTTAACCGAAACAATTCCAATCAGGGAAATCATTTTCAGGGAAATGGTAATCCAAATCAAGGGAATTTTCAACATCAAGGTTATAATCAAAATAACCGAATGCAAAATTTCCCTAATCAACATCAAGCCATTCCAGCCCAACATCCATCATCTGATGAGTTGTTGAGGCAGTTCATGAAAGCTCAAGAGGACACAAACAGGTTGTTGGTCAGCCAGATCTCTGAGATTAAAAAATCTTTAAATGATCAACCTTCGGGCTCAGGAAAACTTCCGAGCAACACGATCGCTAACCCGAAGGGCGATGCTAAGGCGATCACAACCCGAAGTGGTGTTTCATATGAGGGACCCACTATTTCCACTACCACTTCTTCTTCTTTCCCCAAAGTAGTGGGAAGTGAGCCTGAGGTGACTAAGGACCAGGTATTTCCTACCAATAACGGAAGTACCAACAACGTCCAACCTCAAATTGTCCCGAAACCCAAGACTAAACCTCAAGTTGTATTTGAACATCCTGAAACCCCGGTTGAAAACCCTAAATCCAAACCTTCTATTCCCTACCCATCACGTTTAAATGAGCAAAAGCTCCGCGAAAAAGCTAGTCAACAAATGGATAAATTCTTCAAGATTTTTCAAGAATTACACTTTGACATAAGCTTTGCGGATGCTATCATTTTAATGCCCAAGTTTGCATCCACAATCAAACACTTGTTAAGTAACAAGGAAAAACTGTTTGAAATGGCAAAGACTCCATTAAATGAGAACTGCTCAGCAGTTATCTTGAAAAAGCTTCCCGAGAAGCTTGGAGATCCTGGAAGGTTTCTACTACCTTGTGTCTTTCCAGGAATGGTTGAATGCTATGCCTTGGCCGATCTTGGTGCAAGCATCAACCTGATGCCTAAATCAGTATGGAAGAAACTTTCTCTTCCTTAACTTACTCCTACCTGCATGACTCTTGAGCTTGCAGATCGTTCAATATCTCGTCCGCTTGGCATTGCTGAGGACGTATTTGTGAAAGTAGGAAAGTTCCATTTTCCAGCTGACTTTGTGGTTGTTGATTTCGATGCTGATCCCAGAGTTCCTCTCATTCTTGGAAGAGGATTCCTGAGAACGGGCCGTGCTCTCATAGATGTATTTGAGCATGAAATCACATTACGTGTGGGTCATGAAGCTGTTACCTTTAACCTCGATCAAACTTCGAGGTACTCCTCAAATTATGATTCTGAATCGGTTAATCGAATCGATGTCATTGATATTGTTTCAGAGGAGTATTCTCAAGAGTTTCTTGGTTATTCTCATAATTCTGTGAGTGGGGATACCACCACATCTTCTTTACCTGGCATTTCCGACTCTTCCCCTTCTCTCACTCCGTTTGAGGGAAGTGATTTCAATTTGGAAGAGATCGATGATTTTCTCAAGTGTGATTCATTCCTAGAGGGGATTGATGACGCTGAGATTGATCTGGAGGGAGATATTCTTCTTCTTGAGACATTGTTAAATCAGGACAATTCTCCTCCACTCCCTCCCGTTGAACTTCATAATGAGGAAGTCAAATCAGTTGAGAAAACTGATGAATTTCCTGAGGTCGAACTCAAAGACTTACCGCCTCATCTTGAGTACGCATTTTTGGAGGGTGATGATAAATTACCCGTCATTATTGCTAAAGATTTAAGTGATGAGGAAAAGACTGCTTTAATAAAGGTCTTAAAGTCACACAAGCAAGCCATTGCTTGGAAACTCTCCGACATAAAGGGTATTGACCCTGAATTTTGTACTCACAAGATTTTAATGGAGGATGACTTTAAACCAGCAGTCCAACATCAAAGAAGGGTGAATCCTAAAATCCACGATGTTATCAAACAAGAGGTTCTCAAACTTCTTGATGCAGGATTGATTTATCCCATCTCTGATAGTCCTTGGGTTAGTCCCATTCACTGTGTTCCAAAAAAGGGTGGCATGACTGTTGTCACGAATGATGAAAATGAGTTGATTCCAACTCGATTGGTTACGGGGTGGCGTGTTTGCATTGACTATCGTAAGTTAAATGATGCCACCCGTAAAGACCATTTTCCTCTGCCCTTTATGGATCAGATGCTTGAGAGATTAGCAGGGAACGAGTACTATTGTTTCCTTGATGGTTTCTCGGGTTACTTTCAAATTCCCATTGATCCACAAGATCAAGAAAAGACTACCTTCACATGCCCTTATGGAACCTTTGCTTATAAACGTATGCCTTTCGGCTTATGTAATGCTCCAGGCACGTTCCAGAGGTGTATGATGGCTATATTTACCGACATGATCGGTAAAACAATGGAGGTCTTTATGGATGACTTCTCGGTCATTGGGGATTCGTTCCAAGCATGTCTCTCCAATTTAGAAAACATGTTGAAAAGGTGTAAAGACACCAATCTTTGTCTAAATTGGGAGAAGAGTCATTTTATGGTCAGAGAGGGCATTGTCCTCGGCCATAAGATATCAAAGAACGGGATTGAGGTTGACAGAGCTAAAGTTGATGTCATTGGTAAATTACCTCATCCCACTACCGTCAAAGGTATTAGGAGTTTTCTGGGTCATGCCGGTTTCTATCGTAGATTCATACAAGATTTTTCTAAAATCGCCCGGCCTATGACTCATCTCCTTGAAAAGGATGCTCCTTTTATCTTCTCACCCGAGTGCATCAAAGCTTTTGACATATTAAAGAAAAAGCTTACTGAGGCACCCATTCTAGTTGCCCCCGACTGGGATTTTCCCTTTGAGCTCATGTGCGATGCAAGTGATTTTGCAATCGGTGCAGTCCTGGGGCAACGAAAAGCCAAACATTTTCAGCCTATCCACTACGCAAGTAAAACCATGACTGAAGCTCAAACTCATTACACCACTACAGAAAAAGAATTATTGGCTGTGGTGTATGCCTTTGAGAAGTTTCGGCCATAATTGATCTTGACAAAATGTGTAGTGTATACGGATCACTCGGCTCTCAAATATCTCTTTGCAAAACAAGATGCAAAGCCGAGATTACTCCGTTGGGTTCTCCTCCTGCAAGAATTTGATATCATTATACGTGATAAAAAAGGAGCTAAGAACCTAGCTGCTGATCATTTATCCCGATTAGAGAACCCACACCAAGATGTTTTCGAGAAAAAGGAAATAAATGAAACATTTCCTCTCGAGACACTCAATGCGGTTACTTTTCGAGGAGATTCTACTACCCCATGGTTTGCTGACTTCGCAAATTACCATGCGGGTAACTTCATAGTGAAAGGGATGTCGACCCAGCAGAAGAATAAATTCTTCAAAGATGTGAAACATTACTTCTGGGACGACCCCTACTTATTCAAAATCTGTGCGGATCAAGTCATCCGACGGTGTGTTTACGGACAGGAAGCTATTGACATTCTCAAAGCTTGCCATGCTGGACCCACGGGGGGCCATCATAGTCCAAACTACACCGCCAAAAAGGTGTTTGATTCCGGGTTTTATTGGCCCACAATCTATAAGGATGCTCAAGATCTCATCAAAACTTGTGAAGCTTGTCAGCGTCACGGAAATATTTCACAACGAAATGAAATGCCACAAAATGCAATTCAAGTCTGTGAAATCTTTGATGTCTGGGGCATCGACTTTATGGGGCCATTTCCATCATCTCGAGGAAACAAATACATTCTCGTGGCTGTTGACTATTTGTCAAAATGGGTTGAAGCAAAAGCTTTACCCACCAATGATGCCCGAGTTGTTGTAAAATTTTTGAAAGCTCTTTTTGCCCGTTTTGGAACTCCACGTGCTATAATCAGTGATCGTGGTACGCATTTCTGCAATGACAAATTTGACAAAGTCATGCAAAAGTATGGTGTAACTCACCGTCTTTCTACTGCGTATCACCCACAAACAAGTGGGCAAGTTGAAGTTTCAAATCGGGGGATTAAAAGAATCTTAGAAAGGACTGTAGGAGAAAATCGTGCATCCTGGTCGGATAAATTGGATGATGCACTATGGGCCTTTCGTACAGCTTACAAAACACCCATCGGGTGTACACCTTACAAACTTGTGTACGGAAAGGCATGTCATCTTCCGATCGAATTAGAGCACAAAGCCTACTGGGCCTTGAAACATGCTAACTTTGACCTTCAAACTGCGGGTGATCACCGTAAAGTTCAAATGAATAAATTAAATGAACTGCGTGATCAATCTTACGAGAACTCTTTGATCTACAAAGAAAAGACAAAGAAGATTCATGACTCAAAAATCAAGAACCGCGTTTTCAACGTTGGTGATCGAGTCCTTCTTTTCAATTCAAGATTGAAGATTTTCTCGGGAAAACTCAAATCCCGTTGGTCTGGTCCATTCACTGTTACAAAAGTTTATCCATATGGTACCGTTGAGTTATCTCAAAATGACGGACCAAATTTCAAAGTGAATGGTCATCGATTAAAACACTACTTTGGAGAGGACATACCATTTATGGTTGTCCCGGATCTTCAAACTTTCCCCATGAACCAATGAATGCGGGGATCGAGTCAAGCTAGTGACTCGGTGATCAAAAACATTAGCAAAACATGGGTTCTCACCCGTGTCTCTGTTTTCTTTCTCATTTCTACCACCTAGTGTGGGGGAGATGGTCTCTTCCACTTACTTCCCCGTAGACTTTTAAATTGCTTTTTCTCCCGGGCTGTTCAGGAGCACTTTATTACAGTTGGCCGTTCACAAGCGGTTAGCTTGCGTGATAAACCTGATTGTTCGGGAGGAATCAACTTAAATTCGGGGTCGAGTCAAGCTAGTGACTCGGTGAACAAAAACATTAGCCCGCACCGTATGGGTTTTCACCCATATTTCTGACTTCTTTCTATTTTCTACCACCCTAAGTGTGGGGGAGATGCCCCACAGGTTGTATATATGTATATAAGTTCTCAAGTTAAAAAAAAAAAAAAAAAAAAAAAAAAAAAAAAAAAAAAAAAGGGGAATTTGCATGCCTTAACGGCTTAAATGCAAATTAAATAAAAATAAAATAAATATGTATATAAAAATAATGGCTATTCAGTATTTCCCTTTTACGTTCTAAGTGTTGGTTTAACAGCCGGTTCTTTGAATATTGAGGGCAATATTCAGTTCTAAGTGTGGGGGGGAAATTCTAGCGAATTTTATCAAATGTATCATCTAGCACCCCCATTTTAGCTAAAATTTTAAAAAAAAAAATTTTCTCACTTAGAACTCAGAAAATGGTTATCAGTCCGCCATGTCTAACCCACATAAGGATTGGCTAATCCCGGAGCAAACGGCTTCTGGGTAAAGATATATCAAATCCGTTTATGGCTTGCAATTTGCCAAAAATTGTATGGTTCTCGACTCACCATATCTTTAATTAGTGAAGAGTTGGCTAGCCCGCAAGGTTATGGCTTGTGGTAAAGGCTTTGGAATACCATAATTGGTAATCAGCTCACCAAAGATAATAGTTGTAATTTATCTAAGAGCTGGCTAGTCCAGAAGCAAACGGCTTCTGGTAAAGACAAATCAAACCCGTTGAAAGCTGATGGTTTGCTCAAAATCATTTGGTTATCATTGTGCCAAAGTATCACATACTAAAACAATGGCTAGTCCAGAAGCAAACGGCTTCTGGTAAAGACAAATCAAAACCGTTTACAGCTGGTGATTTGCTCAAAATCACATGGTTATCAGTGTACCATAGTTCTTACTTGAACTGAAACATTTGGCTACTCCAGAGGTGATGGCTTCTGGTAAAGAGATACATCCATTAAAACTTCATAAAAGATTGCTAGGGACTAGCAATAGTTTAGTGTGGGGGATTGATGAGTGTGTAAATACTCATCATTTCTTTCACATTTGAGCTACAGAAACAGTCAAAAACACTTTAAAAAGTCTAAAAATGTATAAAAATATCATCTGACTGTGTTTTTATAAGTTTCAGGGAAAAACAAACAATAAATGGCATAATTTGCATTTTAGTCCCTGAACTTTCAGAATTTGGCAAATCTAGTCCCTAGAATCTAAAAAAGTGAAATTTATCATTCAAGGTCCCTAAAATAATCTTAATTGTCAAATTTGGTCCTTGAATGATTGTTTGAGCAAAAATTACAAAAAGGTCCCTCAATTTTGAAAAGTGTCAAAAATGGTCCCTGGGTTATTTTAAAAATAGAAAATAAATAATTATAACCCTTGTACTATTTATCTATGGCAAATATGGTCCTTGTGTTAACATTGAAATTGTTACAGGTTCAGCCCCTCTACTTTGCAGAAATTACATAATTGGTCCTTGTGCTTATTTTCTATAAACCAAATCCGGACCCTAGCTGCTTATCTAAACCCAATACCCTATTAAACTAAACCCAACCCAAAATAAAAATACCCCTAGCCCACTAAACCTTAACCCGGCCCAACCCTTAAATAAATAAAAATACCAGGTCAAACCAGGGTCAAACCAACCCTGGTATTCCTTCTTCCTCACTAAACCCCGCCAAAACCAAACCACCTTCACTGTTTCAAACCACCATCCACCTCACCCTTCCACTTGCACCCCTAGTCACTAATCTCTCCCCTCCACCTCCACAAACACCCAAATTTCTTTAATTGAAGAAACCTGCTCTTGATCTTTTTCCCGCCAAAATGCCACTTGGACGGATATGATGAATTACAAGCAATCAAAGGTCAAGAATTGGTGGGAATCACTCAGAGATGTCGACAAGAAGATTAGAGACTATAAAGAGCAGAGGAGAGAGTATGTAAGAGATCATCTAGTGTAATTTTAGTTATTTAGTGTCGACTTAGTTAAATTTAAATTCTCTGTGTAATTTTAATCTTTCAAGTGTTGAATTTAGTTGTTCCAGTGTAATATAAATCTTTTCCAATAATTAATTTCAAGTTTTAGTTGCTATCTCAGTTTATGCCATTTCCACTTTTATCTCAAAAAATCTAAATTAAGCTGTATTATTGTTGTTGTTTGTTTATATTGACTCATAAGTACATGTAAGCTCCCATATAGCTTATATAAGCTATTAGCACTCATTAAAACAAGTTTAGTAAGAAAAAATCAAAAATTCATAATCAGTCAACAAAAGTCAACACAACAGGTTCATGGTGTTCATGGCTGGAGCAGGGTAAATATTGGATTGCCCTGGGTTAGTGAACCTGAGGAGGTTCTATAGGAGTGTTTCATTGGTCCTTGTTCTTGGTTTTTAGCTGGAAGCACCTTGTAAGCTCAATTCTCTTTAATATTGCATATTACTGTGTAAACTAGTTTGGTGGTTTAATCTTTGTGTTTTCCAATCTTTGTGGTATTATTCAGTCATAATATAGCTTAAAATAAGTTGCTTGTTCATTAAATTTGCCTTTTGCTTAAATCTAATTTTAACAGTCATAGTAGCATAATTGTTGTTCTGTGTTTTTTGGTGTTATTGTTGTTACTTATGTGTTCATGTAAGATCATTGTATCATATTATGTCAGCTTGAATTAGTATCATGGTCTAAATCATTAAGTTCCTTTGAAAATTGCAAAATCATAGTTGTTAAGGGGTGTTTGGATCTGCTGATCTCTGTGGCATGCAGGTTGTATTGTTGTTGTTTGTTGTTTAAGATATGTCATACTAGGATCATTTATCTCAGTCAAACAATAAAATCTAAGACTTGTTTGATAAAAAGTCAAATTGGCCCTTTAATTTCCATTTCAGTCTAGCTGTTAGGATTTTGGAGTTGCATAATCATCAAATCAGTTCAATTGTTGTTAAAGTTGCTTAGTGTAGTCTTTTCATAGCTTATTATACCATTATCAATCACTAGGAATTATTCAAATTTCACCAAAGTCAAAACTTCTATTTTTCTGCAAAAGTCAACACCACAGCAGACCCATGGTTCTGAGTTGCTGATCTAGGCATCAATTGGACCTCAATTGGTCAAATTGTGATAGGGCTTTTGGTGTTTTTGCATACCCAGTAGTTCTATCTTACTTTTGCCCCCATAATTTGGAACCTCAGTAGCTTATTTATCTGCTTAATCTTGCCTGCAAGTTGGTCACTTTTCTGAGTTTCTGACTTATAATTTCCATAGCAGTCAAGTGCTTAATCTGTTTAATCTCTTGTTGTTATTTGTGTTTTTTAGTTGATTTGTGGTTATCTCATCATATTACCTTGTTCCTGAACTTTTGGCAACTTTATTTGCTTTTTAGCTTATTTTGTGCTTATAAGCCAACTGCTTATTAGCCCAAATCAACTCTCTGGGCTTATTAAATTTGTAATTTTAATTTTCCTAGCCTTTTAATATTAATCTAGACTTAACTTAAATTTTTCAGATTTTTCCTAAGTTATTTTATATTTTTAATCATTTTAATTAGTTTTTAATAGTAATTAAATCATAAAAAATAGAAAAATAATCAGAAAAATATAAATCCAATTTTCACAATTTTCTTTTGTCATTTGTAATCTAGGAAAAATATAAAAATATTTTTAGGACTTAAGAAAACCAAAAATAGAAATAAAGTGATAGCTTCTATTTAATAGAATTTATCTTTTTAAATTTTAATTAAGTAATTTTCATTTTTATAATTTTCTTATCTTTTTATTACTTTAGAGTATTTATATAAAAATTTTCAGATTTTTATTTGATCTTTTAGTATTTATTAGAATTTTAATTAGTTTAAATCATTATTAAATAGTTTTTAATTAATAATAATTAATTAATAAGTTAAATAAATAATTTTCTTTTTCCAATAATTTTCTTTTATTATTAGGGTTGTAAAAATATAAATTTCATATCCGTAGGCTTTTTATTTCTTAAAACTCACTTTTTATTTCGTACGTTTACGTTTATTTAAATTTAAACGTACATCTTTTAGTTTTAAACGTTTTTAAGTAATTTGGTTTCCAGTTCTTGTTTATATAGCTTGGTTAAAGCTATTTTCTTATCTCATTAGTGTAATTAAAATCATAATCCCTTTTCTGTTCAATAACACTTGATCACGATCCGTTTTTAAGCACAATTTCGCATCTCGCTGGGACTTAAACGACGCGGGGATAAAACTATACTCCTTGGATAATTGCATTGTGTTCTTGATTGGTTTGACTTTATTTGACCACATCCGTGGTTGATTTAAGTTGACTGTTTCAGAGCCAATCACCATATCTTAGTTGTATCTTACCAAATCATCCAAGATCTTCAAATGTCAACTATGTATCTTGCAAATCTAACCAAGATATATCAAAGATCTTCTATGTGATGCATGCAATGATGTCATGGAATGGTTCTAGAATTAAAGTTTCCTTTTAAGGAAACAAGTTACTAAACTTGTAATTCTTAGTTAGTATGTGAAGTGTAAAATGTGTACTTAAGAGACTTAAGCTAGTATTTATTATTTGCTAAAATATATTCCTTATATTTGTCATTAACAAAACTAATGAAAGATCAAAGAATATAAATAACGTTTTTGAGACGCTATTTGTATTAACAATCTCCCCCTTTTTGTTGATGACAAAACATAAGGTATATTTTTGAGCAAGAGAATAAATATAGCATGAGTTCTTAAAAATATATTAAGTTTGTTTATTAAAGAAAAGTTTTGTAAAAAATGTATGTACTGTGATGAATCACAGTTGATGCAAACTTAGTTCCTTTCTCCCCCTTTTTGTCGAAACAAAAAGAGTAGCGTAGCGGAATGCGATTTTGAGAACTTTAAAGCTCCCCCTTGTTTTATACTCCCCCTAGATGGAGTAATCAAGGAAATAATGCATGAATCTACAAAACAAATGGTTAGTATATGAAATGTTTATGAGATGCTCACCCTTGATGTATACTCCTCACTTCTGGAGTACCAACGTATACTATGAAGGGTATGATATGCTGCAAATGAAGTGTTAGGAATGAATGACTTCAATTAAGAAGTAGAATGCTTGTGAAGTATGCTCCCAAACAAGCCTTTCAATAAGTTTTGACTTTTAAAAGTCAAAGTAAGTGTCTGATCATTATTTGTACCTAGGGTAATCATAATCAAGGTATAATATATGCTATATAAGAATGTTAGTTCACAATGATAATGATAATATGCAATATGTTGATCACTCATAAGCATAAAAACATCACATTCATTAATTGAAAATTATGTGACAAAAGTCACAAATATGATATGATGGTACATTACAAAATAAATCCTAAATAAAGACAACTACAACATCATCCTAGAAGGTTCCTAACAACACTTTTATTGAGGCGGATGAGAGATTGCGTTTAAACGTTCAAGAACATGGTTCAAGATGAACCTCATCTCATTTTGAAGCTCATGGACCAAGATGTTGGTCCTTTGGGCCAAGTGAGCCGTTCTCTCACAATGTGCGCAATCATGACTTGAGAAGCCGGGAGCAAGATTAGGCTCCAAGTTATGCGGTGGTGATGGTGGTGGTGGTTGGTTGTTGTTGTTGTTTGATGGTTGTTGTGGTGTTTGGAGGGAGTTCATAAGGATGTTTTGAATGTCCATTGCTTCATGAAGGCGATGGTCAACCATACCCGAGAGAGTGTAGAGACGGTTGAGCTCTTCACTAATCTCTTCTTGGGTTTGAGGCACATTCATCCACATTGCCTCGTTAATGGCAACTAGAGTGGATGTGGGTGATAGAGGTTGTTGTTGAGGTTGGGATGATTGTGCATCATGGTATAAAGGGCCATGGATATCCGGGTAAACCGGGTGAAAAAGCATGGGTTGTTGACCTTCAAAGGTCATGGGTGGAAGATTGGGTAATTTTGGTGAAAGTTCTTCTAAGTCATCAAGATGTGGTGATGTAGGAGGAGTCCTAAATAATTCCAATGGTTGGAGTTTGGGTGAGTTTGGTGGTGATGGTGATCTAACAGGCTGTGATGGAGCCGGTGGTGGAGTAGAGGCTATTGGAGTAATGGTTGGTGGTGGTGTTTGTATAACAACATTTGATGGTGTTGGGGTGGAGAGTGTAAGGAAATTTTCACTAGCAATGGGTGATGATATATTGAGAGGAGAATTTTCCTCAGATGAGGAGTTTGCTAAGTTGATAAAACAACAGGGTTTAACACTAATGCGGGCTGTTCGTCTTGAAGTTCTAGATGTGGAAGAGTTGTGTGACTTGGTCATGGTGAAGTATGATATCTAAGGTGTACAGGAGAGGAAATGGTTGTTGTGTGAAGGGATGATCCTAAAGTGCTAATTTATAGACAGAAGGTTTGTGAGTCTGTGTGTTTGGATTTGATGTGAATCCAATAGAGGATGTTGGTTACTAATGATTTGGAACAAAAATTTGTGCAGGTCATATCAAGGAAGTCAATCAATTGAGCTTTGGTTGAGTAATATGTTGTGGATTTGCAGTTATTACAAGAAGATAGTGGAAAGCATGATGATTTGATATTTCCACGGATTTGACGGATCCCTAAAAAGGGTTCCTTCTTTGTATCTGTTTGGTAACTCACACCTATATTTCAAAATTTTAAATTTTGGTGGGAAATTTTGTTCCTAAGTTTCTAAGAATTCCTAAATTATTCTAAGAGGAATTGTGATCAGTGAATGAATCCTAAGTGATACTAAACATTTAAGAATCGGGATAAGTCGAAAAAGTTTTCTAATTTTACTGGGAAACCTGCGGATCCAAATGGTTGCAAATGCGGAACTATTTTTAACGATCCGCCGAATCCGCAAGATGGCGGATGACAGATCCAACGATAAGCCTTGGCGGAACCCTTTTTTGGGATCCACCGGATCCGTATGCCTAAAACTTAAAAACTAAACAGAACATATGTCATATTTTTCGTTTTTCGACGAAAACCCAAAAATTCACTTAGACCTTATTTAGCATCTAATATGTATAGCAAAACAACTAAATATGATTACATTAACACATGATTGCACATAGTTTAATCCTTACTTAGAGACTTACCGTTTTAGGTGTTATGCCAAACACTGGCTATAACCCGGAAAATTGATAACCATTATGGTTATCCACCTGCAAGTGTTAGTTATTACACATACACAACAAGTATCATCAGATAAATTCTAGACACATAGAAGTTTAACAACACAATATCCAACATTGTTTAAAACCAAACACTCCATCAACTCAGCTTCTTCTTCAACTTCTTCATCCCTTTGTGTAATTTCATCATCCAACGACCCAGATTCTTCACCATTCCTTTGATGTTTCTATACTCAGCGGATTCATGTTGGATTGGAGGAAGATGGCTCAAGTACTCGGGTGGAGGAATCCTAGAATTTGGCATACCATCATCTTCACTCATTGAAGATGATGAGGATGATGTTGGAACACGAGGACGTTTGCCCTTATCAACACTAACTCTAAAGTCACTCAAAGGAACGAAGGTATGTTCAATTTCATTGTAATCCGGAACAAAGCCTAGATGGTTTGGACGAGTGGGTGCAAAGGCTCTATAAAGTCGGGTTAAGAGCATACCATAAGGCATTGCAATCTTGCTTTGAACCGGAATGTCACACATTCTTTTGGCAACATAATAAGCAAGATTGAAAGGTTGACGAGTAGAGATGTTGTACATCATGTGGCATAAACAAGCATTGATATGATCACGGTTTCCTATGGTGCACATCACATTTGCCCTTAATACATCCTCCATCTTCTTGAATTCGGGTCTTAGTTCATTAAGTTCCATTGCAAATGGATCTCTAGCAACTTCACGACCACGATACATTCTTGTGGGGTTGTTCTTAGGAATGAAGAGATGTTCCCTAATCACTTCTTTTGATTGAAGAGGAGTGGCATATGGTGCCGTCCTATCGAGATTGGAGTCTAAGATTGTTAAGGACCATTTGTCCGAGTAAATACATGTTCCTTGACTTGGAATTCCTAAGACCTCACCAAATTGATCAAGAGGGATGTTGACAAGATTTCCATTTAGAGTAAAATGAAGACTTAAGTAACCTTCATCACTCGAGCTAAGACCTACACTAGCATAGAACTCAAGTATGAACCTAGGAATGATTGGTTCATCTATGTCTAAAAGAGAATCAAATCGAATTGCGGCTAATTGTTCCCTAAGTTGAGTTCCTTCATAGAATGATGAATCTACGGCTCTACCCTCATGGACATACTTATTCTCTAAGGCTTTGAAAATTTCGATTTGGGCATTGGTTAGACCTTTGGTTTTGTGGACTTTGAGTAAGTAGTTAACGGTTTTCTTGTGATCGTAGTTGGTTGCGGGAGGCATGATTTTCCTAAGTACAAAAAGTTACATAGTTTTAGTTAAAATGATCAAAGGAAGTGTAAAATTCCTAGTGTGTGCCTACATGGGGACAATGTGGAGGTGCGGTTATCTCGACTCCTTTTGATGCAAGAAAAATTAGTTTATGCAAGTTTTGTTTACAAACGAGAGATAACCCAAACACTCCTATTTCAATGTAACTACGGTTGAATGTACCCGAAAATACATATTAGTTATGTATTCCCTTTAGCATTCAAGAGACATTATGCAAGTGAAGTCTAAAAGATAACGTTTTTGCATTTGTATGAACAATGTAAGAAAAAATCATTTTACCTAGTTGTTAGAAGATTTTAGTGAAATATTTTCATGGGGTTTTTGTTAAATTAAGACAATGTGCTATGAGATGCAATTCCTAACTAAGAAAAACATGTTTTTAAGTATAATGCAATAAATATGCTTCATGATTTTTCAAGAATTATGCATATACCCCAAGTTTTGGTTTTGTGCATGAAATGGAAATCCTAGACGCAGATCAGGAGTATAAATATGATAAGAATACTTACAGTGATGTTAGAAGCACAAATTTGTGGAAGAAAATGGTCTAAAATGTGATGGAAATTAAGTGTGTGTCGGATGTAGTAAGGTGATATGTTTTGGAGTGAGGAATGAATAGTAGCTGTTCTTGTTTATTTAATAATATACTGAACATATCATGCGACGGATCCGGCGGATCCCAAACAAAGGATCCGTCATTGTTGTCGATTGGATCCGCGGATCAGAACACATGTTTTGGTTTGGTGTCGTGTGTGGCTAAACTAAAGTTTACACTAATGTTTCTCCTAATCACTAGGTTCCATTAGTCCTAATCCAAGTCTAAGATAATTGAAAGGTTCTCGTTTAAGTGGTTTAGTGAGAATATCGGCAATGTTGTCCTCTGAGGAAACTTTCTCAATTGAGATGATTCCCTTCTGTACATTGTCGCGAAGGAAGTGATGGCGTATTTCAATATGTTTAGTTCTAGCGTGTTGGACTGGATTTTTTCTTAGATCGATAGCACCTTTGTTGTCGCAAAGAATGGGAATGTTGTTGAGTTCAATTCCATAGTCGACGAGAGCTTGTTTCATCCATAGTGCTTGTTGACACGCCTTTCCTGCAGACACATACTCTGCCTCTGTTGTTGAGATTGCGAGGGCAGTTTGTTTCTTAGCGAACCATGATGTTAGACAATATCCTACAAAAGTACAAATACCACTAGTACTTTTCCTATCAACATAATCACCTGCGTGATCTGAGTCAGTATACACTATGGTTTCTACACCCGTTCCTTTGGGATACCATAATCCTAAGTGTGTAGTACCTTTAATATACCTAAAGATTCTTTTAACAGCTTCAAGATGGGAAGTTTTTGGATCTTCTTGAAAACGTGCACATAGACAAACACTAAACATAATGTCAGGCCTACTAGCCGTAAGATAGAGTAAACTACCAATCATTCCTCTATATTTAGTGCTATCTACGGATTCATTTTCTTCATCCTTAGTAAGTTTGGTTTCGGAGGACATGGGTGTTCTCATGGGTTTTGAGTCTTCAAGACCAAACTTCTTAAGCATATCTTTGATATACTTTGATTGGTTGAAGAATATCCCATCTTCTAATTGTTTAATTTGGAGACCTAAGAAAAAGTTTAGTTCCCCCATCATACTCATTTCAAACTCGTCATGCATGATTTTTGAGAAATCGTCGCATAACTCTTGACAAGTTGAACCTAATATAATGTCATCCACATATATTTGGACTATAATAATATGTGATCCCTTTTTCTTGGTGAAGAGAGTATTGTCTACTAGGCCCATGGTATACTTATGGTCAACTAGGAAAGTCTTAAGTCGATCATACCAAGCCTTTGGTGCTTGCTTAAGTCCGTACAAAGCTTTCTTAAGTTTAAAAACATAATTTGGTTTTTCAAAGTCGGCAAAGCCGGGAGGTTGTGCAACATATACTTCTTCATTAATAAGACCATTTAAGAAAGCACTTTTGACATCCATTTGAAATAACTTAAAATCATGTGCACATGCATATGCAAGTAATATCCTAATAGACTCAAGTCTAGCTACTGGTGCAAAGGTTTCATCGTAATCTATACCTTCTTGTTGATTGTAACCTTAAGCTACTAGCCTAGCTTTGTTTATAGATATAATACCCTTTTCATCCATTTTATTTCTAAAGACCCATTTGGTGCCTATTATGGTTTGGTTTTTAGGTGGAGGTACCAAAGTCCAAACATCATTTCTAATAAATTGATTAAGTTCTTCTTGCATAGCAATTACCCAAGATTCATCTTTTATTGCTTCGTCTATATTTTTAGGTTCAATGGTTGAAATAAAGCAAAAATAATTACTTTCATTTTGATCTTTGGATCTTAATGTTCTTTCATTAAGTTTTCCTATGACGTTTTCTAATGGATGACTTTTAGTTTCTTTAATATTGACTATTTCTCCTTTTACGGGTTCATTGTCATTTTCAATGTTTTCTATATCATTAACCATTTGACTTTCAACTAAGTCATCATCTACCAAAGGTGATGTCTATCAGGGAGGTGGACTTTCATTGAATGTTACGTTCAACGATTCCTCGACTCTTGATGTTTCCTTATTTAATACAATGTATGCTTTACTGTTTTGCGAGTACCTAAGGAATACACCTTCATACGACTTTGGGTCGAACTTAGTGAGATAGTCCTTTGTGTTTAAAATGAAGCACTTGCTTCCAAAAACTCTAAAATATCCTAATGTAGGCTTTTTGCCTCGATAAATTTCATAAGGAGTTTTATTTAAAAATTGTCTAATTAAAACTCTATTTAGGATATATGTAGAAGTATCTACAGCGTGACACCAAAACTTTTGTGGTATGTTTTGTTCATTTAACATAGTTCTACTCATTTCTTGAATTGTTCTATTTTTACGTTCTACTACACCATTAGATTGAGGTGTACGAGGAGCCGAGAAATTATGAGTTATTCCATTATTATCACAAAAATTTCCAAATTGAATTTCATTGTCAAATTCTCGACCATGGTCAGTTCTAATAGATACTATATTACTTCCTATTTGATTTTGAATTTTCTTGCTTAGAATTTCAAATTTGTCGAATGCCTCATTTTTAGTTTTCAAAAACCTTGTCCATGTATATCTAGAGTAATCATCTACTATAACTAAAGTGTAAAAATTTCCTCCATAACTTTGTATAGCCGACGGGCCAAACAAATCCATATGTAATAATTCTAGGCATCTAGATGTAGATACCATGTTTTTAGCCTTATGGCTACTATGTACTTGTTTTCCAATTTTGCAAGCATCACAAAAGTGTTGGTCATATTTCAACTTGGGTAGGTTCCTAACGAGTTCTTTGGATGACAAAGATTGAATAAGCCTCATATTAGCATGACCTAAACGTCGATGCCATAGAGTTGAGTTTTCGTCCAAGGAGGTAAGACATAACTTATCTTTAGGTGTTTTATCTAATTTCATAACATAGACATTATTCTTTAAAACACCTTTTCCTACGGTTATGCCATCTTTAAGTATTTTACTTCCATTTTCACTGAAAAGGACGTTATACTTTTTGCGGCATAATTGACTTATACTGTTAGGAATATAAATATTCATATGAAGGTTCGGTCACCCCAAGTATCTAATTAGCATTTATATAGCTCGTAGGCTTATATATATTCGTTTAGTAGTATTAGTATTATCAGTATTATTAGTGTAGTAATATATATTCGTGGAGTGGGTCGGGGCTTTCCCCACTGTCAGCTCACTCCACAGCCCACTAGGGGCACAAATATTAGGACTATATATATAACCCTTCCCACACAAGGGAAGGGTGGAACTCTTGTCACATTGAATCTAACATATTCAGTTTTCTCTCAAAGAGTCTCCCTCTCTCTCTCTCTAACATCTCACTAACTCACAATGGGTTTCTTGATCTTTCAAGATCCAAGACCACCCGAATAGATCCACACAATCAAGATGGTTAATTCCTTCAATTGGTATCAAGAGCCATGGTTTCATCTTGGTCAGATCTGTGGTCAATGGTTTGATTTGTTTTTTATTGTGTGTCGTACACTGCTTCTGTGGTCAATGGTTTGATTTGTTTTTGATTGTGTGTTGCACACTGCTTCACGTGAGTTTTTAAATGTCAAACACTTGTGTCTATTTAATTCTGCGAATCACATGTTGCTAAACAAATCTCATTCATCAATTGTGACTGTCTTGCGTCTCTTACTTTTGTTTTGGGCTTTAATAGGTGGGCTTTAATTGTCCACTAATACCATAGTATGTCCGGTGGTATACATCTGTGGTTATCTTAATGATTTCAACGGTAAGAATTATTTTTGAATGATGAATGGTTTGGGGCACTTTCTAAACTTTTGTTGTTATACACCATTAGTTTTAAAGTCTTGCACATCTTTGTTTCGTTTGGGCCTTAGGTGCTCATTGAATTTAATATGCGATTGTGGTCACACTTTGGTGTTCAAAATCATTGATTCAAAGTGAGACGCTTGTTGAGTGATATAAGATCTGTCACCCATGAAGTAACATCATGTGTTGTTGGTCTTGTTCGTGTATCCTACTGTTTTATAGCATGTAACAGTTGGTGATTTGTGGTGATATTTGGTGGTTGTTGCTTCTGGGAGCAGCAGATATGATTGTTCTTGGAATAATGGTCATTGTTGCTGCTGGTGTCCAAAGAGTGAAAATTGTTCTTGAAGGCGGTTTGTCTGTTTGACTGGTCAAAGAGAAAAACACAGATCCGGATTTTAAGGAAAGTACGAAAGTGACAGGTTTGACTGGTCAAAGACTCGGTTTGTCTGTTTAACCCTGGACTCGGTTTGTCCATACAGTCAAGAACTCGGTTTGTCTATTGGCTAACAGACTCGGTTTGTCTGGTTAACCCTGGACTCGGTTTGTCCATACAATCCCGAACTCGGTTTGTGTTTTGCACAGATGCGGTTTGTCTACCATGTTATCGACTCGGTTTGTCTGATTACTCGGTCAAATGGTTATACTATCTACTTTGGTCATATGCGGTTTGTCTACAATTGCTACTAGGTCAAATGTGGTCAATGAAATATCAAAATGAAAGAAGCAGTTAAGCAAACACAAACCAAACAAACAACACTTACATATAACCCAACTGAAAAGAACTACATTCCTCAAACAATCCACGATTCGATACATATTCTAAAGACACAACAACAACGAACTCACAGTCAACATCAACAAATCCTTACATTTACAAACAACAACTAATGCGTCATCACTACTCCTTCTATTGGCTCAAATAAACTATAACGACTCACAAATCCAAACCTTCATCTCCAATCGAACGATACTAAGACTCGAAACATTAACGATTAATAACAATGATCTCAGTTTGTTCAAATTCCCTCTCAAAGATCTTTCAATAAACTCATAAGATTGAACATTATCATCATAGATCAAATTTTTGAAGCTAATCACTTCAATAAACTATCCGAATCTAAAGATAAGAAAGCTAACAAGTATGTTATCTCCTTATCTTCGGCTCGTTGAAAACAATGAACATAAATGTAAATCAACAGTCGAACCTACCGTGACCCCACTTAGGACGGTGAAGCCTCTTAAACGCCTTCTCGATTTGAATACGAGCAACAACTGAAAGAAACAAAGGTTAAGGGGCTTGTGGATTCGGATTGATGACATTGATGAGTTTTGATGTTGAATGTTGATAATGAGATGAGACGAGTTTTTGTTTAAATTTGATGGGAGGTAAGATGCATTTGGAGCATAATGAAGGTAAAGGGGGCGGATTTGATTATGATTAAGATTAGGGTTTGTGGATGAGAGTCGGTTAGAAGTGATGAAGGGGCGGATGTGTTGTTATTAGGGTTTGGGTGTGAGGTTGTTAAGAGGAGAGGGGGCGGATTATAGTAATTAAGGGATTAGGGTTTGACTAGTGTGTTATGTGGGAGTTATATACCGGAGTATTAGGGTTAAGTGAGAAATGGACATGGGCCAAGAATATTGATATGTTTATTGGACCAGAGATTTGAATGGGCCGCTTACTTGTATTTTAAGCGGACTGATGCATTTGGGTTAGATGTAATGTCCTATTCGATTACACTAATTTGAATGCAAAGTTGAGTTGCATTGCTAATAATGAACTACAATGGATAGTTTTGTCTATTCAATTGATAAAAGAGTGTAATTGAGCTCACGAGTATACACATATCACGGCTAGTATTTGGGTTTATGAATGTCAAACGGGATTATAGAGTTGTGGATTTAGAAGCATAGTCCTATTGATGCCTACGATTTAAGTGAGTCGGCAATTTGATGTTTACGATTTGAGTTACAGGTGACAAATTGCAATGTGATTAATTGTGATTTGTCAAGTTGCGTGTTTGTTTTATTGCGACTTGTCGGATTGCTATTTGACCAATTACGATATGATGTTGCGAGTTAACGCTTGCGATTCGACTTATTGTGATTTGGTTGATTGCAATCTGACTTGGTGCAATTTGACAATCTGTGACTTGGCCTGTTGCAATTTGATCATGTTGTGATTTGACTACTGTGACTTGAATTTCGAAGATTGGCATTGCACCTCACTCTTGGGTATTCTGGTTGATCTCACGGTTTCTCTTGTAGTTTTTAGAAAATCCCGCGAAAGATTCGATTTCTCGGTTTAAATCTCAAGAGCTGTAAAATCCCGTGAAATTAATATTGGACAAGTAGGCTAGACTTGGATGTAGACATAATGAAACTTACGGGGTTTGACTGCTCTTTCGGGATAAGTTTATGCTTCAAGATCAGCAGGAATTGGGAAATTATGGTAACTTGGTTGGTTTGTTAATTCACGGGTTGGTGTACTTAGTGTCACAAGCATCTCGGGGTGGATGGATGCATGATGTTTGTTGACCCTTGCTCAAGCGTATTTAAGGTGATTAGACCTGGATGTTCAAGAAGTGGATATATACAATAAAGGATGGAAGGTTGGGTATATATCACTACCTATATTTAAAGGAGTTACGTTGTTGTGCTCAATATAGGTTCTAAATCACAATTTGCAATTTAAGGTGATTAGACTTGGATGTTCATGAAGTGGATATATACTATTAAGGATGGAAGGTTGGGTATATATCAGTACCTATATTTAAAGGAGTTACGTTGTTGTGCTCAATATAGGTTCTAATTCATTATTTAGTGCAAGTTTAAGTCACGGACTTGTTCTTTATCAAGCTTCATCAAGTGATTGTTGTTTCTCAAGCTTCTAATGGGATTGTTGTTCAAGATCTTCTCAAGAGGTAGTCAGGCTTAAAGACAAGAGGTGATTCGTTTGGAGATATGTTTTAACCTTTTACTCACTTTAAAGTCATATGCATTTCATCAAGCGGTTTTGGCATATTACGAGCTTCAATGAATTGTTAATCTACTAAACCATTGATGATGAAGAAAGCAAGGGGTTACTACAAGAGAGTCTTAATCACCATCTTCGTTGTAGTAGTTTTATTTGTCTCTTTCCACGTTTTGTGCCTGACAAATTCACAATCATCACGGACTCTCAGCTTTGGCAAAAAGGTCATTTCATGTCCTTTTTGAGGGGGAGAATTATTGCAAGTTTCCTAGAAGTTCTGTCTCCAGCGATGTGAATTTTAGCGGTTCCGGTTACAGCGGGTCAGATCGTATCGGTTCAGTCTCCAGCGGTTTGAATCTTAGCAGTGTCGGTTACAGCAGGTCAGATCGTAGCGATTCAGGATTCAGTGGTTCAGTCTACAGCAGTTCAGGATTCAGTGGTTCAGTCTACAGCAGTTTGATGCTTACTGTTGTGCAGTTAGTTCTTGAATTTATTTCTCAGATAAATCTCAAGAACTGTAAAATCCTGTACACAGTACGACAACTATTCCACATCCAAGTAGCTGGGTCAAACAGCTTTGTTTGATAGGACTGACTATGAGTCATGGGCACTTCTAAAAAATTTGCGCATGTTTCTTCTCTTTTTGGCTAGTCAACAGCACAAGATGATCACGAAGATAATCTGGTATCCTTTATTTGTGATTGAAGTTGAATTTCACGAAGGCGTCTACTTATTTTTTCTTGAAGTCGGGGTTGGTTGGATGCATGATCTTCAATGATAACTTGCTCGTGCTTAAAATTTTAAGTTGAAGACTTGGGTTATCTAGTTACCAGCAGTCGGGGTAACTATCACTTAAGAGTCATGGGAGTACTCAGTGTCACACGTCAATGACGATGTCGATAATCGCAAGAGGTGTTAATGTCTCATACTTTGGTTGGGTATGGAGCTCTTAGAGATTTGCTTTGAGCATTAATTCTCTACACCGTTCTTCCAACATTAGTGCAAGCTTAAGTAACAAATTTGGGGTCCTCTACTTCAGTTTTCAGTATTGGTGTATCGGGTTTTCTTCATTGAGTGATCACTAATCTTTGTACAAGGTTGGTTAGTTGGCCAAAGGTGTTAAAAGTTGTGATGTGATCTGTAATTCTCATGAAATATTCTTAACCCAAACTGATGTTCACCAAAAGCAAATCAGTCACGCCACATTCAATCGGTTAATGTCTCACGGTTTCTTCTTGGTTTTGTAAAATCCCGCGAAAGAACTTATTTCTCGGTTTAAACCATAGATTTGTAAAATTCCGTGATGATGGGCTATGCGCTCTTGACCAGGATCGGGTTAAAACCATTATCGAAGTTCAGTTATAACATCACAAATGGCTGGATCGAGGATTTTAATTGACAAGATGTGACTACGGGGTTAGTTCAGTATTATTTACTTGAGGCTGAAGTGAAATTTCATGGGTGCGTGTACTTAGCATCTGAAGATATCGGGGAGGTTGGATGAAGATTCTTCGAGATCCTTGTTCGAGCTTTCAATATAATGACAAGGACTTGGATATCTAGTTATTTTTTTCTTTCTCCCTATTACAAAATAACTATCACTTTAAGGAGTCACGTTGTAGTGCTCAGTGTCACACGAAGTTGTGGATATCCAAGAGGTGATGTATGTCTTATACTTGATGGTTGGTTGGTTGAAGAGTATAGAGTACTTAGGGATTCGATATTGCACGAAGTCTCTGCACCGCTCTTTGTCTCGCATTAGCACAAGTTTAAGTCACAAGTTCGGGTTATGTTACTTCAGTTTCAAGTTCATCATATTGGGTTTTCTCCATCAGTGGTCACGACATCAAGCCAACAAAATGATAATGGGGTTGGTAAAGAGTTAGATGAGAGAAGTAGTAAAGAGAGAGATAATGACGTTTGAACACAGCAGTTCAAGCCTCGTTCTTCATTATATGACGTCTGTACAAGTCAGTGCAGGCCTCGCTCTTCATCATTATGACGTCTGTACAAGTCAGTGCAGGCCTCGCTCTTCAACATAATGACGTCTGTACACTTCAGTGCAGGCCTCGCTCTTCATCATAATGACGTCTGTACACTTCAGTGCAGACCTCGTTCTTCATATAATGACGTCTGTACACATCAGTGCAGGCCTCGCTCTTCATCAAATGACGTCTGAATACCTCAGTTCAGGCCTCGTTCTTCAAAGAAAAGAAAAGTGTACGCTTGAGTGCACTTTATCTTCAAAAGAAGAGGAATCTTCTTATTTATGGCCATTCTCATCAACAAGATTCATGCTCTTTCCGTGCTTATTCAATCTTCAAGTGGATCGGCGCATATTGGAGTATTCTTTTATTCACGTATTCAACCAAAAATTGCAGTTGACAGGCATATGCAATTTTTGAGGGGGGGAAAGAGTGAATAAACAACATGTCAGTCTTCAAGAACCGTCAAGTGGAGCTACTTACCGTTGATGGTATTCATATTCACTAGTTCAATCATCAAAAATTGCAGTTGGCAGGCATATGCAATTTTTGAGGGGGGGAAAGGGTGAATATTAATCTACATGTTAGTTGATGATTGAGAAATGGTCATACGACTCCTGAATACGTCAGTTCAGGAGTCGTGCAAACCATGGTTCTCCAACACATCTTCTTCCTCTATCAAGGTGTTGAAGAACATGGTCATGGAATGCTAATCGAGTCTCACGGGTTGGTATAATCAGCAACAATGAGTTTCTAGTCAATGCTTCAAGTACACGTCATCAGGCTACATGTACACATCATGATGATGATTCCGATTAATCGTAACCATCATGGGGGAGAGAAATGTGTACACCAAGGACGCACAACAGGTTCACATGATTGGGCTTAATCATATATTCCGGTGTTGAGAACCGCAGAGATGATCAGTGGTTCAACTTGTTACCTTGGTATTTACGTTTCACTGTTACGTCATGGGCTGATTAATCGTAACCATCAGGGGAGAGAGAATGTGTACATCAAGGACGCACAACAGGTTCACGTGATCAGGGCTTAATATCCAAGGATGGATACATACTATAGATGATCAGTGGTTCAACTTGTTACTTTGGTGTTATACTAAAGACTGAAGAAGGTCGAGTCGTCAGTCTACTCTACATTCTCTGTTGGGAGTTATCTTCTCATGTGTATGCTGCGGGCTGATGGGTTACATGTAAGGTTACTGGAAGGCATTGGGTGAGATGAAGATGATTGGTATTCTGTTCCTCCACATTGGGCAATCTTGAAGAAGGTCGAGTCTACAGTCTTCTCTACATTCAAGAATGTTAAGCTCTTTTCTTAACACTTGATATTTAACTTAATCCCATGACAGTTCTTGTTTGATGAGTTGTGGAGTTAAGTTAGGTTCAAGTTGTTCCGTAGTTGAAGGTTAAGTCCAACTTGATGTTAACCTAATCTCATAACAGTTCTTGTTTGATGAGTTGTGAGGTTAAGCTAGATTTCAGTTGAGGCTCAACTTAAACTACCGAAAAGATGCCTAAGGTTTTTGACGGCGTCACTCTAGGACGGGAGTGTTAGAAGATTAAAGACGGCATGCATTTGGTTATCAAAAGACTTCTTCATATTTCGGGCGTTCATCCAAAGTCTTCTTCCTATTATGGGTGATCGTCAGAGGTTGTCAGATTGGGGGAGTGCACTAATTAGGGGAGAGTGAAAAGCCAGAATCATTCCCTGATTGAAAGTGCTCACATTGCTCTTCAGCAAGTCAAGTGATGAATGCGGTGAAGATTCAAAATGCTGAGGAGTAATGGTTTCTGGTTCGTATCCTTGTACATATATACTTTTTCATATTTTATACCATACTGTAAATAGAAAATTATAGAAAACCTGCAAATTGTAAATAGAGATGCGTAAAACCAGAAAAACCATAAAAATTAAAAAATTAGAAAATACCAAAAATAGTTTCACCTAGGCATGTCTTCTGTTTATCGATAACATTTACGGACTTAGAAATGTCATTCAATAATGGCACGGGTCTTTAAATGAAGCTCGAGCAGAAGTTAAAAAGGATGGTTAAAACATGTCTAAATGGCTTGCTATTACTTTAGATAGCAACCCGCGCTTCAAACTGGGGAAAGCACGTCGCCAAAAAGACGGTTGTTCCTCCAACTGGGTGATGTTCACCTGGGCATGGATTACTTTATATCCATGTTTTGCCGATTTGATGTACGTTTCAGTGCATCATTTCTTGAAAAAGAAGAGAAGTCTTCTTTGCATACAAATAGTTTTCATTCTATGATTCTTCTGAAAATTATTTGTGAGACACTTGGTGAATATGTGTTGTATGAAATTTGTTTATACTTGGATTATGCATAAAATTTGTCACTCAATCAACGACTACAAAACCTCATGACAGTTCTTGTTTGATGAGTTGTGGGGTTAAGCGTGATTTTAGTTGAGGTTCAACTAGAATACGGGTCATTGATTGAGGGGGAGAGTGAATTCAAATTTTATATCATCAAACGGATTTATTGGTTAAATCATACTTGTTAGAAATGGTTTTGTAGTTAATGGGGAATTAGTTGAAGAGGATCTTGCTTAAATATATCAAATGACCAAGTGTGTTAGTTGCTAGAAAGTTTAGGACATTATGTGCAATTTGCTTATAGTTTCCTAGCTTTATGTATCTAGAAGGTTCATTTGTGTTACTTTGGAATCCTCGTATAATCCCCAAAATGCTTTAAGACTCAAAACCTAAAAGATGTTAGAAAACCAGTTGTGTTTGATGTTTTTGAATACTCCACTGACATTTGTATGATCTAAATGAATGAGTTTCAAATGTTGTTTGTCTCTGCTGCTTAATGGTTGTTGATATTGTGCATATGTTTTCAGGATTTGCTTAGGTAGATTGCTATTATGTTAGAATCATGTTCCTAAGATCCTGAATTAAATATTGAAATCTGTGTGAATTGCCATGTTCATGATTGCTAATTGCTCTTCATGCTAGATAGTGGTTTGACGTAGTTCCTGATTATGGTTTGATTATAAGATGAACTTGGTATTATAATGTGGCAAGCTGCTGAAGGGTAGCTATTAAGGAATAGTGTATCTGTATGCATGCATTTCTGTGTTGATATTCTTATGCAGATTCCATAGCCAAAATGAATGTGCCAGTTCCCATTCTAACCACTCGATCAGACGTTCAAACTCTATTGATTGGCTCGGAATTCACCTCAACAACAACTTCGGCAACAACAACAACAACAACACTTTCACCACCTCCACCACCATCATTTCAACAAAGAAGTACTTACTCGGATCTCGCCAAGAGGGGATCGACAATACTTGAGAAGATTTGTTGGTGGATGGATGATTGATGTTGACCATTGACTCACTCAGAAAAGCGAGTGATTACATCATTTGAGCAAAAAGGTCAATATCATTTGTGTCATAATAATCAATTTGTGCATAATTAGCAGTGAATCTCCCTCTTAGATTAAGGGGGAGCAAAGTATGTTTCATCATCAGAACATGTTAAACCTGACCACATTTTCTCCCATGTTTTTCTAAATTATTTAAATCAATTGGGATCACAAATCTCAAAAGGTTTGAAATTTTTGATCGGGGGAGAGAATGTGATTTAAATATGAAACCTGATGAAAATGTGATGTTTTGGAAAGTATAATGTACGCTCTCCCATATGTGCTAAACCATTTTATATATCAATGCACATATTGAGGGGGAGCAAAATGTTTTGGATGTGAATGTAAGCTCTCCAGTAAGTGCTAAACTCTTTTGTATACCAATGCACTTATTGAGGGGGAGCAAAGGATTTGGCATGCATCTTATGTGAGCACGGCTCAGAATTCACAAAAGAATTGACGAAACTAAACTGTCATCTATCGAAAGGGCATATCCTGGCCGGGTAATAATTTCAAGCTGGTCTAACCAGTGATGTAAGCGTGTCTCGAAAAGGATGTGTCTGAGTAGAGTGTACCGTTTCGAGAAACTTTCTGTGGACTTGACCAGGCCGGGTAATAATTTCAAGCTAGTCTAACTAGTGATGTAAGCGTGTCTCGAATCGGTCATGTTCACTGAAAGTTGATCAATTCAAAAAGTGCGAGCTCTACCTAACATGTGCAAATTTATAAAACAATCAACCGAGCACATGTTGAGGGGGAGCATTTGAAAAATATAAAACTCTCAAGTGTTTGCAAAAATGTGTTTCAGAATCATGAACACTTTGAGAGATTTTTCAAAAATTTGGTTTGGCAATCGTGGAAGTACACAAAAGACCGACCATTTTAATTAATGCATGGAGTTACAAGGATGGTTAGGTTAGGCTCAAGTTCCCACGATCCCGCCAGAGCCGGAGGGATCTACCCAGGGACAATCCACTAGTTAGTGTAGAAGTCCTTAGGTATGATTAAAAAGGAGAAAAGTGAATGAGGGAAGAGTGCCGACTGAGATGGAGCTAACACTGGAACAAACCCAACAAGGTGTTAGTTATGAAGTCTCGGTAAGCACTGAAGGGGTTGAAGAATGAAAAAGAAATGTAAAGGTAAAGGGTGAAAAGAAAGAAGCCCTCCTTACACTTAGGCAGAAACCGGGTCAATACATATGCTGTCAGAATCACTTAGTTGATTGCTGACATTGAAGACAAAGTATCATGGACCCAGTGATACGCTGCACAACCCTCCCTAGCCACTCAAGGTCCCTTAAAGGATTCTTGTTTCAATTGTCACGGAGTTCAATACATTCCTATCGTCTCTCTCACTCCGAGTTAGATGATATTGAATAGGTGGCAGTTCTCTCCAGCCTCCGCTCACTAAATCAAAACGCACTATAGAGTCTAGAGCCACGAGATGCACAATAAGATCTCATAGGGACACGAATTATTTCTACACTGGGTGTTCAACATTAAGGACACCAGTTGTAAACTTATGAGTCCTACGCAGATCTTAGCAATCTGCCAGAACATTTATGAGAGAATTTACAAATGTAATTCTCAATGATTGAATGGAAATTCCTGCCAGGGTCAACATCAAGCAGCCCTGAAAGCAGGTCACTTCGGTAATTCCTCGTGGATTACGCTTAGTGGTCGCGGCGGTTTCTAACGGTCTACAGTCGTGGAGTGATCTCCAGCGACTCACCTAATCGTTGATGTGCTACGGTTCGATCTTAAAAAGCCCTCTGTGGGTTTTCGATTAGGAACGGTCTTGGTAAGGATTAGAGAGAGTTTTCACACTATGCTGTTAACAATCTCGAAGTCCGAACTTGTAAGTACCGGACGTTTTATTGCTAACTGTCGTTTGCAGGAACATATGGCGGTTGAAGCTGATTGCTGTTGCAGCTGTTTGCGGTTGTAGCTGATTGAAGTGGCAGCTGAATGCGGTTGTAGCTGGTTGCAGTAAAGATGCCAATCCTCTACCACATGTTCACACTACATCATCATTGTAACTCAAGAATGTCATGATCAACCTAAAAGACCTTTTACACGGCTTCTGCAAACTCTGATGCTAAAGATCATGACACCAAATAGTGTGAGCATGTCGGATCAAAAGAATAACACATCACATGGAAACATACTCCTGAAAGATGACTTGGAAACAAATGTTGGATGATAAAGTCGAAGAATACTCAAAGATCATCCAAGACAAAGAACGGTCATCAAAAGATCACTGCTAAAGGCACAAAGATACAAGACGTTGAAGAATCGAAGACTACGAGCTATGGAGTCAAGATCAAAAGATAAAATGCTAGAATTCAAGTTATTATTTCCGGGGTGACCTCCCTTAGGGGGAGATTGTTAGGAATATAAATATTCATATGAAGGTTCGGTCACCCCAAGTATCTAATTAGCATTTATATAGCTCGTAGGCTTATATATATTCGTTTAGTAGTATTAGTATTATCAGTATTATTAGTGTAGTAATATATATTCGTGGAGTGGGTCGGGGCTTTCCCCACTGTCAGCTCACTCCACAGCCCACTAGGGGCACAAATATTAGGACTATATATATAACCCTTCCCACACAAGGGAAGGGTGGAACTCTTGTCACATTGAATCTAACATATTTAGTTTTCTCTCAAAGAGTCTCCCTCTCTCTCTCTCTAACATCTCACTAACTCACAATGGGTTTCTTGATCTTTCAAGATCCAAGACCACCCGAATAGATCCACACAATCAAGATGGTTAATTCCTTCATATACTAAGTAAATTAAAACCTAAATTATCTACATGAGCAACATCATCAATAGATAGAGAGTCATGAGAGATTGTACCTTTTCCGATGATTTTACTTTTATGCTTGCTACCGAATGTGACATTACCTCCGTCATATACTTGGTAGGTTGAAAAAAGATTTTTGTTTCCCGTCATGTGTCTTGAGCACCCACTATCTTTGATCCACTCATCAGGTTCAAGATCAACTTTCAAGCATACCTAAGTTCATAAAAGACTCAAGCATTTGGTCCCCAATATCTCATGGGTCCGTTTGGGTTAAACATGACATTATCATGGTTTATGTATGTAAATGGTGGACCATTGTTCCATGACATATAGCTAGGACCATGAAAGTTTCTAGGCATGTTTTGGTTCCAATTATTTTGATAAGTATGTTGTGGATTAACTATACTCTTTGGAAAGGGGTGTTTGGGAAAACTCATTTGAGGTCTCTGTTGATCCGTTTTAACTCTATATTCATTTCTAGCTTGTCCTCTTCCTAAAGATACTGCTGGTTTATGTTTATTATTGGTTATACTACTGTTAGGTTTCTTAGTAACTTTAACAAATTCGGAACGGTCGACTTTGTGAACCTTCTGTTCAACTTGAGTACCCGCGGATCCTTTGGATACACTTGGCGGATCCAAATTTTTGGATCCGTCGGATCCGTGAGTGTCCAACTTGGTTGAATCAGTTTTATTCACAGTCTGTTCCTTATACTCACTTAACGTTCCTAGTTTCATAAAGCCTAGTCCTGTTTTATCATGAGGTAGCTTTTGCATTTTCATTATTTCATCTGCACAACTTATGTTTTTATCAAACCTTTTAAACTTTGAATTTTGTTTGATCAAATCTTCCTGTGTGGTTCTTAAGGTTTCTAATTTAAGTTTTAGTTCTTGACAAGACACACACGTTTCTTTACTATCTTTACCTTTTTCAATTCGTATTGCTTTTTCTTTAAGCCAAAATACTTCATTTTCTAAAAGTGTTGTCTTAGTTTTCAAAAACTTGTTTTTGTTTATGATTTTTAAAGTAACGTCACACAGTTTGTTATATTCTACTTCTAATGTTTCGTCATCTATAAAGGAGCATGAATCAGAATGTACCTCTTCTGTGTCATTAGCCATAAGTGCTATTTCATTGTTCTTAGGCTCATCATCATCATCTCCTTCACTATCGCTCCAAGCTCCGCTAACGAAGGCTCTTTGAGACTTGGTCTTTGGAGGCTTTGACATTCTCCTATTAAGTGACTGGAGTCACCACACCTATAGCATTTCCTATCAACCTTACCTTTCTTATCTTCATGATCTTTCCGAGAGGATTTCTTTTCATCACGAGGTGGTTTCACAAACTTTCCTCGTCTCCTGAAGAATTTCTTGAAATCCCTCACGGCCATTGCATACTCTTCATCATCACTGTTTGAACAAGACTCATCATCACTTGACTCGACTTTGGCTTTCAAGGCAATAGACTTGATCTTCTCCTTTTTGCCTTTGACAATTTCCGAGTCTTTTTCCATAATCATTTCGTGAACTTTTAGGTTTCCTATGAGCTCATCTAGTGTCATGCTTGAGAGATCTTTAGATTCTTCAATAGCTGTCACCTTTGCTCTCCATTTCGGATGGAGTGCTCTTAGAAATTTCCTGACAAAATTCTTACTAGAAAAAGATTCATCAAGTGCTTTAAGTGATGTAATAATAGTATTGAACTTAGCAAACGCACTATCAATGGTCTCATCTTCAGAGATAACAAATTGTTCGTATTGTTGGACAAGAAGATCAATTTTGTTATCTTTTACTTGTGAGTTCCCTTGATGTGTGATAATAAGAGATTGCCAAATATCCTTAGCCGTTTTACACATAAAGACTCTTTCATATTCTTTCTTAGGTAAGGCATTATAAAGCATCATTTTGGCTTCATTATTTTTGGCAATTAGTTTCTTTTGCTCATCACTGTGACGAGTAAGAGAAACTCCTTCATCCCGACCACCCGAAATATTATTACAAATAGGTTTGTAATCACCATCAACTATAATATACCATAGATCTATGTCCTTTGACTTTACATAAGTCTCAAAGCGATTTTTCCAATAAATAAAACAATTTGGTTCAAATAGAGGTGGTCTTTGCATAGATTGCCCTTCTTTAAAGTTTTCAAAATCCATGGATCGTTTTAAGTTTTAAAATACAATATATTTTAAAGATCTTAAGTAACGTAGCTCTTGATGCCAATTGTGGAAAACTAGAAGGGGGGTTGAATAGTTTTTACCGTTTTAAAGATTTCTTTGCTTTGTTACTATATGTTAATTTCAAAGGAAACAATCACAAATAAATAATCACACAATATAAACAAAAGATAAAGAGAGGAAAGATCAAACCACACGACACTGTTGTTTATAGTGGTTCGGCTACAAGGACTCTCTTCCTTGCCCTACTCCACTCCCCGAGTTTCCTACTCGAGAGTTTATCTTTCACTAAGAAACAAACTCCTTTTCCAGGCGGAGAAAACCTTTACACGTCGCTTACTTCCTTTTCCGGTACTAAGCTAAACACCGGGTTCTTTTCACAAGGTAGAACCAACCTGACGTCGCCTACTTACTTTACCGACACTAAGCTAGATGTCGAGTTCTTTACACGGGTACAACTACTCCCTACACTCCTTGTGCTTTAAGGACTAAAGCACTAACCACACTCACTGATTACAAATGATAGATATGATGTGTGAAACAAACTACAATATCACACAGTAATGCAACTAAAGGATTACGGTTCTGTAGATCCTTGAATGCTTGATCTCCTTTCTACAAAATGAAAGATCAAAGTGAAATGCAACTATGAATGATGTTAGTAAGATATGTACTGAATGAATATGTGTGTTAAAGCTATGTGAGTGATGAGAGAGCCAAATGATCAGCTTCCTATTTATAGGCAAGCTGATCTTCAGCTCACGGATCCCACGGATCCCTCAAAAGGGATCCGTCCCTTATGTGATTTGGATCCGTGGGTCATGACAGCTAAGGTATAGTTGTCTCTTACCATATCTTAGTTGTATCTTACCAAATCATCCAAGATCTTCAAATGTCAACTATGTATCTTGCAAATCTAACCAAGATATATCAAAGATCTTCTATGTGATGCATGCAATGATGTCATGGAATGGTTCTAGAATTAAAGTTTCCTTTTAAGGAAACAAGTTACTAAACTTGTAATTCTTAGTTAGTATGTGAAGTGTAAAATGTGTACTTAAGAGACTTAAGCTAGTATTTATTATTTGCTAAAATATATTCCTTATATTTGTCATTAACAAAACTAATGAAAGATCAAAGAATATAAATAACGTTTTTGAGACGCTATTTGTATTAACACAAATTTTTAACCAAAATCAGTTAAAATGTTCCAGAAAAACCTTCCCCACAAAAGGACAAAATTGGCCAACGTTCAGTAGGGGCGGCCCCCTTAATTTTGCTAGGCGGCCCCCTTAAAATTAAGGGGACCGCCCCCTATTTAAGGGGACCGCCCCCGCTCCAGTAGGCCTCCAGCTGTCCAGTTTTTCTCCTATAAATACCAGCCTTCTCCTGTATTTTTACTTACCTTTTGCACACTAAAACTTTCTGTTTTAAATCCTTTCTAAACATTGTAAATCCTTTGATCATATTTTCTTAAGCATTGGTTTCTAAGTGATCCAAGCTTCCACCACCAAAAGTGCAAAAGAAGAACTCTACTTCAACTAGTGAAGAAGTGTTATTACTTACCTCATTCAATTGTGTTGTTTTGTAAAGTGTTGTATAGTTGTGATAAGTAGATCCTAGTGTAAGTAACTAGTTGTGTTGTAAAGAAGTTGTGTAGAAGTAGTTGTGAAGTAGTCGTGGAAAAGAAGTTGTGAAGAAGTCGTGAAGAAGTCGTAAAGCCGTCGTGAAGTCGTCGTGAAGAAGTCGTGATTAAGTCGTGTAGAAGTTGTTTACTAGTTGTGAGATTGGTTCTAGCTACGATTAGAACTCGACATCTAGCTTTGTGTCGTTAAGCCGGTGTAAGCTAAAGTTGTGTAAGGTTTCTCCGCCATAAGGGAGTTTGTTGACATAGTGAAGAAAACTCTCGAGTAGGTGACTCGAGGAGTGGAGTAGGGCAAGGAAGGTGTCCTTGTAGCCGAACCACTATAAATCTCCGTGTTGTGGTTTGATCTTTCCATCTCTCTCTTTCATTTCATTATATTTACCTTACTTGCATTACTTATTTATATTTGTGTATATATGTTCATATTGATCAAGAGTTGAATTCACATAAGATAGAATCGAAGTTTTAAAAAGTAAACAAAAGTTTTCATAAATTTAAAAGGACGTAAAACTATTCAACCCCCCTTCTAGTTTTCCACAAACAGAAAAATCAAAAAAATATATATATAACCTCAAAAGAATGCATACCAGCGTTTAAAGACCCAAAAGGCCGCCGGTTACGCACATACTTTATAAAAGCGTGAATCTTACGCTCAAATATCCGGTCTACTACATCAGGCCTATAAGCTGCTGTTAGGTGATGCAAGGCTGTCAAGATCGTGTGTAAACTCGTAGGATCGTACGAGTTTACGTGTTCACTAGCTAAAACCGTGTAGGATTGTGTTTTACTATTACTTTGGTGTTTGAAATTTGAACTTTGTCATTTTCAAGAGGATATTATATGAATTTATCTTTGAGGTTGTATAGAAATGTAAAACAGTTTGACTCGTTTATCATTTGTTTACAAACTATGACAAATTGGTAGGATCATAGGATCGCGATCCGATCCTACGATCTCGATCTTGCAAAGACAAAAACGATCCCACACGGGATCGCTATCTTGACAACCTTGAGGTGAGGGTATGCATCCATATACTCTTGGATTTCAGGCCACTTTGTGTTGCAAGTGAAAGTGACAAAAAAGGAAGGATTCCCATGAACTCTACAAATCGCCAAAGCATCTAGGTAATGGCTATACATGTATCTAGCCCTCCCCCCCCCCCCCGGGTAAATGATGAAGGTAGAATAATCCTAGACCCAACATCGGATCCATCCCTATCACCTCTGCTTATCGCATCATATAAGCCTGCCAAGTAATCACCTCTTATATCAGCTTGGTTGACGCGAATAAAGTCCACCCGATTTTGTTCGATACAACAGTAAGCGGTAACAACATACTGCTGAAATAACCTTCCTCCCCTGCTTATCAGATTGTAATAACCCAACCTATCGTGCAACTGGTACGCGTAAAAAGCTTTCATTGACATACGTTTACCCCTTCTGGTGGAATTGGTATCGATGTTCAGGTAGTGTAGACCAAGATGACACCCGTGCTCGCCATACACGAACAGCAAAGGGAACTGAGCAGACTTGTAAATAGCATGGAGTTTATTTATACGTTGTGGGTCACCCGAGTGCGCTTCTAATACTACATCAAAGTCAGCTTGTGTTTCTTGAGTGTCATCAAATACGATCGCACCAATATCGCTTGAGGTAGGTAGTTCATACTGTGAGGCTTTTTCAATATTGAACAGCCTAATCTTAAATTTCGGGACATCATTTTGCTGCAACTTATCCCTGGCTGTTCTAAACAATTGCACCAACGCGTTGTTCCTATCAAGGAAATCGATAAGAGCCTCTACGATGCCCGACCTTAGCATCGTTCTAGCAGTTTTCGTGAAGTAACTCAGACGGTTTTGAGTTTCGTTGCGTGTATCATAAATATAGAGCTGCAAAAACCTTGGGCGCTGATTCGGCTCAGGACAAAACCGTCCTATCCGATGATATATTTGGCCTGATATTTTGAAAACATAAGGGCTTCTCCCAACATTGATCGAATCGTCAACATCCGCTCCTAGCGATGTCATTGCAAACATTTGATTATAGGCGCGAATATTTTCTAGGAAATGACTGTCACCAAAAAGCTGTACAATAAGCGGAGGGTATTCTAAAGGCACAAAAAGCCTAACCTTTCCTTCAAGACAACAACGATGGTATAAAGAGCCACTCGATACAGTTGAACACCCAAGTTTTTCTTCGTCCCAAAACACGGCTTTACACAGCCTACACACCTGATTGCAAGAGCCAAATCGCCTATATTCTCTCGGTGGGCCTGGAAAAAAATGAATCACATACTTATTAACAACAAACATTTACAAAGCATAACACAGAAAACGTTAATTATAAATGTTATAGAACGTAACCTGTTCTACCCCCCGACCGTTCTGGTGCAGGAAACGTTGGTTCATGTGTGTTGAAAGCATAGCCTGCATACACGTTAGATGGAGCCCCTACATAAACGACAACATAGTTAACAGTAAGGTCCACCGTAATTTCAGATTGTATAATGCAAAAGACGTTCGCAATACAGTGTGTCAACCAAAAACATTCACGTTCTGCACCTGTTGTAGATGCTGGCATTGCACATCCGGCGAAATCTGAGTCCCGTGTATTAAAGCGAGGTCCTGCATAAACAACAACAAATTCAGTAATAGTAGTAACTATTTTGTAAATCCAACAAACAACAATAGCGTTTACTACAAAGAACCTTCATAAGCAGCAGAAATAGTCTGCAATCGAAAGTCCAGCGTTACCGGTTCACGCATTGTTGCAGCAACATTTTCTAAAAGGTTTAACGAACGTGTAGAAATCAACATCACTGCATTATTTAAACAAAAGGAAAAATATACCAAACAGTTACCTGCGAAAGGAACTCCAACAACAACAGTGTCAGAAATAGTTTCTACAACCTCCACTTGGTATGAGGAGGAACTGCAAGCATTAGCAGCAGCTACCGTTGATTCATTGTAACCGTCAATAGCTGCAATAGGACGTATGCTCCCCGACTGAAAATCAAGAACCAGCGGGTGTCGCAACGTTACTGCAACAGTTTAAAAAACATTCAGCAAATGTCACAAATATAATTTGAATGAATTAATTTGAAATATGAGAGTGTATTAGACAACTACCTCCAACAGGAACGTCGCATGGAACTAATTCAAAAACAGGCTGCGTAGACATTGTTTGTTGTGAGTGTAACTCTCGACCAACAGTAGGAGCCTCTATTGATTCAGCAAAAGTCGACAAACCGGTATCGTCAGGCCGCAACAAACTTTCTTCAGCAGGAATAGCTCTCTTTTTTGACAACGGGAAAGGCCCACCGATGCGATATGAATCTAAAGCACACTGACCAGAATGCAAGCAAACCGGCTCACCCAGGCTTATACTACTATCGTTCGACAAACACTTTTCTAGACCGATAGCTTTCCTTTTAAACACATTGACCGGCCGCACCTCACACTCCAAACCCAAACCACCCGCAGATGTGCACACGTCCGGTTTTTCTTTTGTCTTTTCATGTCACTTTCCAACAGATTCTCATCAACACCATACTCATAGGAGCAACTACTATCGCAATTATTTACGTCGCCCAACTTGCCACATAAAGCGACACCTAAACTTTCAAAGGATGAGCGTTTCCTTTTCAACCTAAGTGCCCCCATTCCTCTATCAACAACACTACCCTTCTCAGAACAGGTACTAACAACCGCACGTTCAAGCAAACCGCTTGTACCAACCTCAGGTGTATTATCAATGCCCTCACTTGGCAAAGTCATATCAACTAAAAGTTCTGGTATGTCACGTTTTTTGCATGCTCTACTTTTGGTTCTCATAGCTTAAAGCTTCATTTTAATGGAACAACAAATATGTAAAACGAAGAGAAAAAGTAACATTAACAGAACTACAACCACGTTTATCAGGCAATCTTTTTTTAACATCTATAAGTTTACGTTTAATGAATTAACAGGTATGTAAACCGCACAGAAACAATAACCTTATTAGATCTACAACAACATAAATCAGCAAATAGGTTTTGAAGATACATGCTTAAACAAATAAAACAGGTAAACCAAAAACATCACGCGCATACAGCGTCCAAACTAACGGAAAGTAACATGCAAAAGGTTAGAACAACTTATAAAAGCTACACCTACCGAAACCCTAGAAAGCAGGAGAAATCGTCAGTATCTTCAGGAAGAAGAAAGCGAATGCGTAGAAGATAATGGAACGTCACCTACCTAGACAGTATAACATATTCGGGCTAAAAATTGGGCTTTTCATGGGCTAATTAAACAGGCCAGCATTTTAGTAATATTTAATTCAACGCTCAATATTTTAATAGGCACCAACGTTCTGGTTTAGTATATAGAGATAATGAATTTATGCGGCATCACATATATCAATTAATTGATCAATACTTACAATTAATGTTATTTATAATTGAAAAAATTCATGGTACAAACCAAGCAAACTTCACAACACTTTTGCTATTGCTTATAGTTATTCAAATTAAAAGTTCTATCATCCGTGAAACTACTGTAAAAACGACGTATAACTAAAGCACATTATTTTCCAAATAATTGAATTAAAGATACTTGACGTCACATTGTGCGAATACACTTCTAATATATATTTATAAAAAAACAAATAATCTTTAAACTTACAAGGAATAAAATAATGGAAATGAGATAAGCATTAAAGTAGAACCCCATGTGAGTTTTGGATGTCGGTTAGGCTTAGCAGACTACCGGCTATCTTTATTTTACTCGTCAAATCACCTTTCTCTTTCTAGCGATTTACAAGCAATATTTTTTCACAATAAAGACGACCTACACTAAAAAAAATACCCCACAAAAATATATTTTCATTTAATTAAACACACAAACACACACGACCAACAAAAATGTTGGTCATTCCTGCGACGGATTCAGTATATATATATATATATATATATATATATATATAAATGTTGATCGATTGTGACTTCATGCCACAATAGTGGCGATTGAATGAGACCAACATAAATCTTTCGGTCGATCGATCCTTTTTCCCATTACTGTGACTAGCCTTAAAGCCTTTAAAAGGTCATTTGTCCGCTCAAGTCTCTTTCCATAAGATGAAAATTCCAAGCCGTCTTCTTTGCCCACTACCACTAATATGAGACTTTGATGTTTGGTTATCAGCTGTGGGTCTCACACTGTCACAACCCTTTTACTAATATTTTAAACCTATTTGAGGGTCCAAATATGATAAGGTTCTTGATTAATTGGCGTGAAACGTGTTTGTTAAGGACATAATATATTGTTGTAATATAGTGTTCTATTAAACCATCTTTTATTTGATATGAGTAGCAAACATTAATAAGTGGCGGACTCAAGCCTTTAAATCACCATTTGTCGTTGCTTCATCTTCAAAAAAAAAAGTTCTGGTCTTCCCTTTTTAGAAAAGAGACTTGAGTGGAAGCTTTTTTATTTATCGACTAACAAATCAACAAATGATGCGGGGCAGCAACCAAATATGCCGATTGAACGGACGAAAGTGATGCTTTCTTAGCTTTTTTCTTGCCCATTAGTCGAACTCGAACCTCTTCCTCCTCTGCACGGACGAAGCTTGAAAGATTTTCTTAGAGGGGCTGAAATACGATACTCTAATTTTGAAAGGGTCAAATCTTTAATTTTCTTATACTTTTGTAATTTTTGTATACAAAATACACAAACTTACACATAGTGGTCCTAAATTTGAGGGGATCACAACCCCCTCTTGCCCCTTAAAAGCTTCGTCCATGCTCCTCTGTATCATCTGCTTTGTTGTTGAGATTAAAACCACCATGTAATGAGTCCGATGTTTTGAAAGAAGTGATTTCCGATGTTTATAAGTTTTTGTTTGCTATGCTTTGTTATTGTAAAATCTTGTCATTTCTATCTCTTGCCAATTTTATGTTTTCTCAAAAGTTTTCACGGCTCAACAAGTGTAAAGTTTTGAGCATACCTTATACGATATTCAGATATTGCGTAAACGAACACTCCTTGATCATTTAACCCACTTTGGTTCCTCCTTTTTACATTATTGTAAATCACGCAAAATTGACCAACTTTAGGACGAATCTGCAATTTCCATTTGCAGTTGAGGGCATCGTAGCCTCTTCTCGATTCCCCCTTTCCCTCTCAAAATATGCTAGTACATCCATCCAAAACCTATAACTCTTTTAAGCATTCCCTTTGGCATTATTTTCGGATGTGTCGATCCAAGCTTTACACAATGCTAACTCTTCCGCTTAGTTCCATGGAACTCTACTCTCTCTTTTTGACGTCTTTTTGACACCTTTTTTTTACGACCGCCGCATCTTCGATAGGAGAGTCGTCTTCAACAGGTTCAGATGGACCACCCAAAGCTTGAGTCGGAGAATAATGTTGACTACCAAAAAACGGATCTAAATCTTCTACGTCATCAACATTAAAAGGTGAATCGGAGAATAATGTTGAGAACTTTGAGATTGGTACATTGGTGGTGACGATGAATCAACATTTGTGGACAGTAAAATTTGTGTTGTTGTCGGTACATTTGTTGTTTAAACGAAGATATAAACGGATTGTTTGGGTAAATAGGTGGTTGTTGTGGTAGTGGTGGTTCGTATACAAAACTTGTGGGTTGAAAATTAACGGTTGGCGAATGACCAAAACAAAAATTAGAATGGGTGTTGGAACATTTGTTGGCGACATGTTTTTGGTATTTTGGTTTTTGGAGTTTTTTGAGAAATTGTTTTTAGATGAGAAGATTAGAGTATATAAAGGAAGAATATTTTTGAAAATGTGAATAAAAATGAAAGAGTTTAGATATTTATAAAGACTAGACGAGTACCCGTGCATAGCAACGGGATTTTATAGCGGCAGATAGTTAGTGTAACCAAAATATCACAACAACTATCTGCCGCTATAAAATCCCGTTGCTATGCACGGGTACTCGTCTAGTACTTCATATATAAGAATATACTATACACTTGCGAAATTCGCGGGTGGCAAAAAAATTATCTACAATACCTAAGATTAAATTGCTTAACAATAAAAGATTGGCAACAATGAACAGTTGCCATTGTTCATAATGATGCAATTATAACAACAAATGAATTTTTTACAATTTGTATGAAGTAGTTCTAAATAAGCAACGCCAAGCACACCCACTGATGCACTCCAAACACACCAAAACAAATTATGCGAGAATACCCAACGAAATAGAATTGTATTTACCTTGACCTCAAGATATAAAATCTTTCTAATATACACATGAAGCAATATCCAAAATTCAGAGCACTCATTTGTAAACACCATATGCTTCATCTACCACAGTGTACCCTATTAAACACCATATGAAGCAATATAGTTCCTTTAATATTGGCAACATTAAAGGTTAGGCAAAAAAAGCTGGTTAACTGAAGAAGTAATTTGACCAAAGTTTGTGCCTTTTTATGCATTTTGCCCTTAACCAAGGTTGTCAGGATCGGGATCCTACCTAGGATCGTTTTCGGCTTTGCAAGATCGGGATCGTAGGATCGTAGGATCGGATCCTACCTAGGATCGTTTTTGGCTTTTCCTTTACATATGTATACAAACCATTTTTAAAAACCTTCCTCTCAAAAACTTGTAGTAGTCATTACAGTTTAAATGAGCAAAAGTAACATTATGCGAGTACTAATTTACTTCTTCGAAATAAAAAAATAAATAATAGAATTATCTTATTTTATTTATAAAAACAAAAAGAAATGGAAGGTAGTTTCTTCTCTTGAAAATTGATGTTGGCGCCTCACCATAAATTTAACGCCTAATCCGCTCAACTCGACATTTTACGGAGTATTCTTCTATAATTTTCACAAAATCTATCTTTACAATTTCCTCAAAATCTTTGTTTCAGAATCCAAATATTTTCCAAAAATCTCGAATACAACTTATTTATAAATTCAAAACAATGAATTCACAAATGTAATGTATCATAAGAATCTTGAAACTCACATCAGAAAAGATAGCATTCGTGTCTCTTCCGATTACAGCACAACATATTCACCAACTTCATCATCATTGTTACTAGTATTACGGTATTACCATCATCTAATGCAACCCATAACCATCATCACGAAATCATTATAGATGACAATGTTAAACCCAATCTCTGCACAGCCTAAATTATCGACAACCAAGTTATCCTCCAATTCAGTTTTTTCGCCCTTAAAACATTACCATAAGTGTTTTAGCGCCACAAAGGAGATCATAATTCATCTCCTTCAACGTCTTCACCATCTTCGTCACCTTCAAACCCACATCCGATTAATCATTTTATTATGTCTTCCATTTTTCTACTTTTTAGTATCTCACCCAAGCCAATCATTTGTACTTGATTTCTTATCTGCATTAGCATTTTCAGCAGCATTATTATGGCGTTTACTTTTTTTTTTTGAAAAAAAAAAAAAAAAAAAGGCTAGGATCGGATCGTTCACGATCCTACGATCCTACGAGCGATCCTACGATCCTGTAACGATCCTACCTGAATCACGATCCCGTAACGATCCTGCTCGTTTTGTGTGTGTAGGATCGTAGGATCGTACGATCCTACGAGCAGGATCGCGATCCTGACAACCTTGCCCTTAACTATTATAAGTTAATGCAACAATGGCCACAACTAATGCATATATGTGTGGAAAACTTAATAATGTGGATGTGTACGTACATCTTTGTGCTTTGTGATAAACTTTTCTAAGTAATTGATAAGTGCAATTTGCTCGGTATATGTGCAGACTCGAAAGTAAAAGAATAAATATATGGCCAATTCACCACAAAGATATACATTTGAAACTACGGTACCAAGAAAGATTATGTCATTATATGTAGAACAAGCCTATACCAAATAGAAATATAAATAAAAAAAATGATCTACTATTCAGGACTCAGGAGTCTTCTGCTATCAAGTTAAATGAATCTTAGAGCATAAAGAAACTTGAGTAAAATAAACCAGCAAGTGCAGAAGTCTTACAAAAAAGCTGCTAACTCCGTGATGCCTTGTAAACAATCCTGGAAACAGCTTAAGCCATGTCTCATCACCAAGCATAAACATTTTCCAACCTATTTTAAAAAATTGACCTGCAAAAAACAAGTTAATACGTAATACATCAGGCTGGTCAACACCAGAACAACAACCAGTATTGTATAAGATTTTGCCAACTCACCTATAATATTATCTTCCAAAAGAGCTTGCGTGTTGAAATTGAACAAAACATCTAAAAATCCCCCTATTGACCCAGTAGTCATAGCCTGCATATATTGTCGCAAATGAGATAAAAAGCATATTCACGAACAAAAATAACTTTAGTACCTTCAAACGTGGCAATGTTACAGTTGGAGGTGCAGCTTTTTCATGGTAACCCAACGCCATATTATTGGCTAACAAAGACTGGGTATATGACATTGCATCCTTAAAGATCTTTGATGGCGGCTGACCATCCCTTCCGAGAACAAATTCTGCTGGAAGACCGTCAATAACCTAAACATCACATAGTTATATTTGAATGCTGAATATATCCTGTCTCTAAATGAGAGAGGGAGCATAAATTTTGGTAAATCATGTTGCATTGGTCCATACCATTAATATCAGCCGGTCATAAGAAGGTTGGATCTCAGAAAGTTCGTGCATTATAGAAGTTTACTCACTTAAATACGGGAAAGTAAATACAATTCTTGGTAGCAAATTGTAACACCTATACATTACAAGATTGTTTCGGATATAAGCAAAGATTTTTTAACTTTGTATGACGAATGTAATCAGCCGTTTTTTTGTTTAATTCTAAGTCAGATATGAAATCGACGATTGGAGATAAGCATGTAACACTTTAAAGCTGAAGATTACAAGCAAGTCACTACCCCTTAATACTAACTAAAGTAAACAAGAATCGAAGAATATGATTCAATGGAAGCTTCTAAAATAAAAAAACAGAACAAACTTACCTTAGTCCAGTCAATATCCCTGATGTCTCGAACGTTTTGATTCTCAAGAAGAAAGTCCACAACTTTCCCTGGCTTGACTATTCTGCTTTGAAAGCCTAGCAAATGGTGCTGAACCGCTTCGGATGATTTGAGACCTGAAAGCAAATGTTTACAAGATATATCATAAGCTAAGTAATAAATACATAAAATCAATTACAAAAAATGAAGGAATGGGATGTAATCTAACTCAATATGAATCCAATTAGGGAAACAGATTATAACAAACCTCCATAGGGCGTCACGTACAGAAGATTCAGTTGGAACATGAAGAACGTTGCAGTTGCCATTATTATCTGCAGCAACAACCAAGATGTCAAAAACTTCCTGCTTATTTCTGGCCGGGTCACCAAAGCTGATAGCATCACAAGTTATAATTCTTTCTTTCAACACTTCTCCTAACATCTGCACGTCATCCTTCTCATCATATACAGGACTGAAAGGCAAGAAACAGACACGACACATTAATTTTAGATTAAAAAGTTGCATTAGCAATTAATATAAGCATACATAAAGAGACATACATACCCTCCAGCAAACACAACAATCCTTTTTGGCAAATGTACGCCTAGTTCTTTGTCCCAGCAGCCGAACCAAACGTCATGAGCATCCGCGACCGCCTCTACTAACAGCAAATAACCACCTATTGTTGCATCTGAATAACAACAACAATAAACTTGATCATCATTACAATTTATACATACATACATACAAAGAGTGAATTATTAATGAATTGAAAAAGCTAATTACCATAAAGGGCTCTGATGATTCGCCAAAGTTCTCTGGTAGGTCTAACAAGATGAGTAATACATCTTTCACCCATTCCAGATATGCCCACGATAGTCTCCAGATGAGACTATAACAAAAAAGAAAAAAAAAATCAAAATCAATCAATAATAACAAGTTACGAAACCAATTAAATTACCTCAATTTTTTGGTACAATAAAGTTCAATAGCAGCAACTTGATCCTTAAAACTATCTGAATCGGTCTTTTCCATCCAGCTACTGGTGTCGATACAGATCATTATAGCCTGAACAAAATTAATTCCAAAAAAATACAATAAAGATTAATTAATAATAGCAGAATTAATAAAAAAGAAGATCGATGAACAATACCTCGCCTTCCATAGGGTTGTCAATTTTAGGGTTTTCTTTTCCTTCGTTTCGTTTTGCCAATTTTAGGGGTTGTCAATTTTAGGGTTGTCAATATAAGATAGTATAAACACAAGTATATAAATTAACAAACTTACTAATACAAAACCTCTTAAAAATAAGCCATAAACTTACCGACGACAGAAGTATATCTCGGTAGTGGCAGCGGCGCAAATTCCAGCAATGAAAGCGATGGATTACAGCAACAACGATGTTATGAGAATTCAGATCTATAAAAAAGAAATATAGATATAAAAAAAATAAAAATAAAACACCCTTAAAACTTGAAATATATTTTGATCTAACAATAAAAAATAAAAACAAACAAACCAAACACCAGTAAATTCCGACAACGACAGCGGCGAGATGGCGGCGGTGTTGAGGTTAATGGTGGCGGCGGGTGCTTTTTAGAGAGAGATATATGTGTTTTTAGGTTAGAGAAAGAGAGAAGGAAGAAAAGAAATATGTAGCGAGTAGGTTTGGGTGGAGAAGGGCAAAATGGGAAATGCATTAATTTCAACATTTCACAGAACGTTGACTTTTCACTTTTTCAATGTTGACCATACACTCTTTATATGTAGTTAAGATAAATTATATAAAATTGTAAAGAATTATCTGACCGTTGGTTTCTTTTTTCGTGCTCGAAGATCCAACTCGGTTGTGGGCAAAACCGAGTCTTGAATTTTCACCATCGAAAACGCGTCCAAAAAGGTGGGGCTAATATGGAGGACGCGTCCTCTTTTGGTATTCGACTTGTTGAAAGTGGCGTATTACCTCTAAGAGGGTTGGCAACCGTAGCGTCTTGCTAGAGTCTTGGGGGAAGGACTCTAATGAACACCGCCGCCAACCCCCAAGACTCTAGAATCATGGGATTCGGAGTGGTAACTAAAACGCTGAAGCATGGAGAAATATTGTGCAAAAGGACAAAAAATTTTGGATGAAATTGTGTTTTGTGCCTTTATTTTTTGAAGCATGACTCCGAATTCTTCAAAATCCTCCCACTTTCAACAGTTTTGTCTTCAGAATCCTCCTGCCACATGACACTATGTGATTGGTCGGTGAAAATCCTCCCAAGACTCTGAGTCTTGGGTTGCCAACACCCTAAGTCTAACTTTATCATCGCGCACATGATTTATAAAATGGATATTGCCACGTTGAGTCGTCATTAACGCTCATGACTTATTGACTTTGATTCCTTTGCATGATGTGATTGATGTCACATCAGCAGACGTTGGCTCTCACTTTTGGATCCAAATAATATTGAGGAAAGATTGTGTCAGATACTGGGTCCCACTTTAACCTTATTCGTGTCATAAACCTAGCCAATGGACCAAAAATATGAATCAATGAACCTATCCTTAATTCATATCCAATTGGATGATACGTCATACGTTTATATATTGCTGACAGAATATGCTGTTCTCACTTCTAGTTATATATATTTTTTTAAATATTTTACTATATTTGATAGTATAATAGTGTTCAATTCCCCCTTGCAACCTAACTCCATTTTCCTCTCTCAACCATCGTCTCTCTCTCTCTCTCTCAACTGCATTGGATTAAACATTATTGTGTGTGAACTTCATTAAAACGCAAATTGGTTTCGGTTGATTCGATTTCACATTCTCAAAGGTTAGCTTTGGTTATGGACTTTTATCAGTTGTTCTCTGTTTTTTGTTTTTTATATATTCTAGTTTTGTTAAAATGATATGAATAATTAATACTAACATTTTGTGAATAGGTATCGTAATTTTGTTATGTAAATGGTTATGTTGTTATGATTGATATAAGAGCATTTGTTGCGGCGAGTTTCCCGCCTCGGGTTTTACGCCCACACTTGTGGCGGGAAGTCTCAACGGGGATGCCCATCACCACTCCCTTACAGGGGCTTTCCTTTCAGCTTGACGGAAAGGGTTGTGGGGGTCTGCCAATTGCTTTTCCCTTCAATTCATCACTTGGTCCGTTATGGACGAGGATGACCCAACTGTCCCGGCCAGGCCAATAGTGTTATCTAGCCAGGCCGGTCCAGTTTGTCGGGCATCCCCTCTGTGGTTCATTTCACGAAGAGAGTGGGGTCGTTTGAGACAGATTGGGTTCGTTTATCTGATTTAGAAAATCTTTAATTGGGGCCCAAATAAGAATTAACTAATTTACTTACTCACAAAATTACCATCCAGTATATTATTTGCTGTTGGATTTGACGGTTTCAGTTTTTTCCTCCTCTTTAATGCGTAGATACTATAGGTGGTTGTTAAAACAAAGGAGGGAAGATCGTTGTATTTGGCGAAAAAAAATTGTTCAAAGAATCTGAAAATGTTAGATAAAATGATCACTAATTGCCGTGAAGGAAGTTAAAGCAAAATTGTGATGAAAAAGAATTTGCCTAAATCTTATTGTTCATCAATTGGTTTTATTTATCAGTTGTCTTTTTCTTGTTCATAAAAAAACAGGGTAATTTTTTTTTAGGTTTTTGAATCCAGCGATTTCGCTAACTTCTCTTTGTTGTCAAACTCTTTCTGGAATATTTCTCCACTTTATAGTATTGCCTTAAGTTCAAAGACGCCCGAATCCCCCCCTCCCCTCTATTTGAAAACTTAGTAGATCGAGAACTACTGTATACATCACTTATGTTGATGTAATTATAGTGTACGAGAAATCTGAAAACATAAGAATTGTTTCTAAGTTGGCCAAAGATAGGAGGGGAGGATTGGACTAACGAGAGATGGGTATGCTGGAAAATTAATGAAAATGTCAACGACTATAGACACATATAATTATAGATTTGTATTATCTATATGAGCAACATATTATTAGGTTCCGTTCTACTTGGTGTGACCTTAGTAACCGATAATCATGTGATACTTGGAGCTAGAAGGTATGATATATCGACTTTCAAAATATTTGGAAGACCAGCACGTTCTGATGGCCCAACTCGTACCTTTTTTAATAATTCAATAGGAAATGTTGTAACATGTCCGATTTTACATTACTATCTCCCATGAAAATGAACAATGATTTTTTTTATTTTTTTTTTTTAAATTCTGTTGCATATCTTTTTAAGAATGCAAGTTTCTCAGTAGAAGTTCAAAAAGTCATTGGATTCAGATTCAAATGTTTGCGGTTAGCATTATGTTAACTTTTGAATTTCATTATTTTATTGTAATCTTGGGATAAACACCTTGTTAATTTCAATCTAATCATAATCGGGTCATTTTGATATCTCGTTGATTCTTCTTTTTTTGCCAAAGCCGGGGTACCCTGGAAACCCA